>WOXC01008987.1:37500-427655 GCA_011680675.1 Gymnobelideus leadbeateri
TTAGGCATGTGGTGTTGCTAATTTGCATTAGGGTAAGTCACCCAGGCTAATGAAATCAGGAATTTGGGGAAAGTGTTTAGTAATATTAATTATAGATCTATTGCTTAAAAGTGATGGGGGGGGAGCATGATGAATACGGTGAAGAACTTGCAGTTAAACAAGATGCTCCAATTCCAAATCTATTTCTTCTTTTTTTACCCATTTTCTCAAAACATGTTTATTTACCACTCTCCAAACTACTTAAAAGGTGTTAAATCTGACATTTACAGTTTCTCTTTTTCTTACAACTCCTGCCATGCTTTTGCCCTTTATTCATCAAGGTCTTCACAGAACAGTTTTTAACCCATTATATTATGCAAATTATTGCTTTATATACATATGTGTACATTTATATTATATATGTCCACATACTACAATGCTAACTTCTACCTCTAAAATTTTTCTACTCTCAACCTCCCTTCTGATCTTGCCTCATGAGATCCTTCTGAGCCCCTAACATCTATATAGAAAAAACACTATTATTTAGAAAAAGTAGTATGTTACAAACAGAAGAGTCATTTCTAAATTTAAGGTTTTCTTGACCCTATGGGAAATGATCAAATTAATGCAGAGCTCATGGGCCTATGGAATTGGTCCAGCCATTCTGAGAGTAATTTGTAAATATGCCCCAAAGTCACTAAACTATATATACTTTTTTTGACCAAGTAATACCATTACTAGATCTATTCCCAAAGAAATCAAAAGAATAAGGAAAAGGTATTAGTGGGAATTAAGTTCTTTTTCTTATAAAAACAACAGAAAACTAGAGACTATATGGAATGACTAAACAAACTATGGTATATGAATATGATGGCTCCATAAAAAAAATATGGATTCAAAGAAAACTGGGAAGGCTTGTATGAAATGATGCAGAGGGAAGTTGAAACAGGAAAACAATTTTACAAAAAGAGATTTGTTTAAAAAATTTTAATACAAGAATGCAACAAATAACCATAATCCCAGGTACCTATGATAAAACATACTACCCACCTTCTAATTAACTCAAGATACCTAATGAGAGATGTATTTTTGGATATGGTGGCTATAAAAGTTATACTCGGGAGTTATTAATTAAAACAAAAGCAAGCTCTACATAGGGGTTTTACAGTTTCACATACAACTTTCTCCATGTTTGTTTTACATGGTGTTTTTATAAGAAAAAGAACTTAATTCCCACTAACAAGTGAGTCTTCCTTCATTCGCACCAGCTACATAAAAGAAATTGTAGCTGTTCACACTCCTCTAAATTACTCTATCCTCCTACACCCCTTTCCTCCAAGTCTTTTCTGTTTCATCACCCTGCTCCAGACCCCTTATGTTCTAATTTATAGCATCTGACTAGAAACAGTCTTCCACTTCATATGAGTTGAATCCTCTCATTCCACTCACAGATTCACATAATGTTAGTACTAAAAGGAACTACAGAGATGGCCTATACAAACCTTCTCATTTTATTCATAAAGAAACTGAAATTCCCATTCTGGAGGACACTCTGGAACTATGCCCAAAGGGTTATAAGTCATTTCATACCCTTTGACCTAGCAATACCACTTCTAGGGTTGTATCCCAAAGAGATCATAGAAGTGGGAGGAAGACCCATATGTACAAAAATATTTATAACAGCTCTTTTTGTGGAGGCAAAGAATTGGAAATTAAGGGGATGCCCATCAATTGGGGAATGGCTAAACAAGTTATGGTATATGAATGTAATGGAATACTACTGCACCATAAGAAACGAAGAGCAGGTGAACCTGGAGGGGCTTATACAAACTGATGCTGAGTGAGGGGAGCAGAACCAGGAGAAATTTGCACACCATTACAGGAACAATGTATGTGTGATGACCAACTTTGATAGACCAGACTCTTCTCAGAAATGCAGGGCTATAAGTAAACTCCAAAAGACTCATGATGGAGAGAGATGTCTACATTCAGAGAAAGAACCAAAAAGAACGGAGTTTGAATGCAGATTGAAGCAAACTATCTGCTCTCTTTCTTTTTCTTGTTTGGTTTTGTTTCCTCTTTCCCATTGTTCATTCCATCTGATACAATCCTTCCTTATAACCTGACTAATGTCTAATGTGAAAATATTTTCAGATTCTATACTTGATTGTATGCCACCATGGGGGGGGGGGGAGAAAATTTGAAACTCAAGGAACTGTGGAACTGAATCTTGTAAACTAAAAGTAAACAAATAAATTAATAAAGACCCAAAAAAAGGGGGGGGGGGGGGAAGAACTGAAATTCAAAAAGTAGAAGTGACTTTCAGGGGGTCTGTGAAGTTAGATGGAAAAAAGATTACATCTTTAATTTCATGAACCAACTTCTAGGTAAAATGTATAATTTCTTTCAATTATGAATTTTTTAATTCCCAAAAAGGGCCTATAGATTTCACTAGACTGCCAAGGGGGTCTATGACACAAAAAGGTTAAAATCCTGTTCTGGATTGTTACCTAGAGTACTAGCTCATGTATGTCAGAGGTTAAGACCTGAACCTAGATCAAGCTCAGCACAAATACCACCTCTTCCATAAGGCTTTTCCTGACCCCTTCCTCCTAATTAGTATCCCTGACATTCCTTTCCCAAGCCCCTTTTCTATATAAACCCCAGCACCAACATCAGGCTCTTGCAGATTCCCATAAATCTGGACCTTTGCCCATATTTGCTAAAGCATTACAATAAACTCTGTCACTTGATAAAGAGAAGACTTGAGTGTGTGAATTCATTCCAGGCAACTCTGCCTTGGCATTTTTGGGGATCCCAGCACCCCAAACCTCGTCATATATATAATGTATGTTTATGTACACATATATATATATATTATTTAATATTAATGTGAGTATCCCATAGGATATCCCAAAACCTCAATGCAATTTTACACTATATATGATATTTAACACTATTACATTTTATATAGTGAGTGTTCCAAAAGTCCTACTGCAGCTTTAAGCTTTATAGCTTAAAAATGCGGAAAGATGCATGACACATAAATATATTATTATGTAATGTATATATATCATAATACACATAAGAACGCATATATGTGTGTATGTATATACATATGTGTGCGTGCGATACACACATACATATATATATATATATATATATATATATATATATATATATATATAAATAATGCGTATAGCACATATACTTTATGTGTCTACACACACATCCGTGAATCCCTACAACCCAGCAGGGTGCCTGCCACTAGTGGGCGATTAAGAGTCCCTGCCCTCAAGGAAGTTAAAAAACTTTCCAGACTCTCATCTAATGTGTGAAACTCACCCACAAATCAGAAGCCTCTTCTATCCTCCAAGTGACTTCCCTATCGACGTGAGAACTTGAGCCATCCAAGAGAACATACCCTGACAACCTCCCATGTGGGAGATACCCAGGAGGCACTCTCTAATCTAACCCCTTTGTTTTTACAGTTGGGAACCTGAGGTCCAGAGAAGGGGAAGGACTTGCCCAAGGTCACAAAGAGAGCGCAAAGCATCAGATGAGGGATTTGAACCTGGCCACTCTTCCTTCCAATTCTGGAATCCTATGAAACCTAGGAACTAATTCAGTTAAGCCAGTGTCCCTGGGGCCTTAAGGAGGCAGCTCCATATGCCCACCCATCCCCTCCCTACCTCTGTTATCCTTATTGCAGCCTCGAGGGGGCGCACTGTATTAGGGTCACACAGAGGTACAAACTATGCGTTTATTAAGGCGCTTTGGAATGGAGGAAAGACAAACTGAGACTGCTATTTATTCCTCACCTACCTCCTCTATAGTTGTAGAAGTGGGCAGGAACCCTTAAGGAAGAGAAGCAAGCACTCCTTCTGCTGCTGGGTTAGAAGTCTGAAGAGACCTGAAAGGTAGAGGAGCAAAGACAGCAAACCCCGCCCCACAGGGAAAATGAGAGCGTGGGTCCCAAGGTCCCTCTTAACCAGGAAAAGGGAAGGGACAGACGAACTACAACTCCCAAGATGCCCGGAGGACCGTCTTTTACTGATTGGCTGCTAAGTCTGAAAAATGACTGTGTTTGCCAATCGGTGGAGAACTCCACGCATAGTAACGAGGAGGACCAATGGTAGGAAAGAAGTACTAGTCATGCTCCTGCCCTCAGGCGCCTCACCTAAATAGTTCGGATTATCACGTTCCAAAGGATTTTAAAACACCTGAAAGAGTTTTTGTGGCGCAATTTACTCACGCTGATTTCGTGCTTTCTGCAGCGCATAAAACCGAGTTCCTCAGACTGGTCAGTTCCAGCTTGTAAACTATTTGGGAGAACTGACTAATTAATACTATTCCAGGACAGCAACATGCCTGTTAGCCAATGAAAAGACTTAAGGCATGCAGAGTCGGGGTTGCAAATTAATAAGATTATAACTAGCGCTGAGTGGGGCCTTACGGGAGGTAGTTGCGTCCAATTACAAATTTTACAAATGATTTCTCCCTCTCTCTTCCCGCTCTCCCCCTCTCTCCCTCCCTTCAAACTGATTGGGAGTTCCTTGGGGTAAGAACACCATGCTCCATTACGCATTAATAGGTACCCTAGGAAAGCCTGGCATAATATTGGGTATATATTAACCCTCAATAAATACCTCAATTAAATTGAACTGCTAGCAGGTTTCTAAAAAGAGTTCCTTTCAAGCTGTAATAACTAAATTGGCCTAATTTTTTTTATTAGAAGCAATGAGGTAAGATCCTCAAAGAGTTTTTTTCTTTTAAATATGTTAGTACTCTTTCAGTCTTGTTTTAATCATTAATAAGATTTTGGGATTTTATTCTTGATTCACAAACCATTTCTTCATAGATGTGAAAGAAAAGTTGTCTGCTAAGGTTGAATTGGCACAAATTTCAAATGAGAAGAGCTTGGAACTAATATATTCTCACAATATTTCATAATCTAATTTCATAAGCAGCTTTTTTTTTTCATGTACAGACTGCATTCTAAGAAGTTTAATTCCCCACCATCATTGCATCATGCTGAGGATATAGTATTTAAAAGTATAGATGTGGATAGACGCACTTTGTTATTTGAAATTTTTCTTAGTTTCATAATAGTGTACCAAAAGGAGATGTAAAGTGGAATTCAGTCTTGTGGATTGTCAAAATATGTCTTATTCTCCACACCGTTAAAATATAGAACTGGACAACACCTCAGAGGTCATCCATTCTAATCTTCTTATTTTAAAAGTGAAGAACCTGGCCTCAGACACTTAACTAGCTGTGTGACCCTGGATAAGTCATTTATCCACATTTGCCTCAGTTCCTCATCTATAGAATGAGCTGAAGAAGGAAATGGCAAACCACTTCAGTATCTTTGTCAAGAAAAGCCCACATGGGGTAACAAAGAGTCAGACAACACAACGGAAATGACTGAACAACAACAAACCTGAAACGCAAAGAGATAATTTGCCAAAGGTGAGAGACAACTAATGGTAGAGTCCAGGTGTTTGGATTGTCAGGTCAGAAATCTGTTTACTACATTCCATAGTCTTTTCTCTGCCATTAGTTAAACTAAGCTATTTCACCTTTTAACCTCAGTTTTGTTTTTTTTCTCATCTAAAAATGAAGGAATTAAGAGTAGATGAACTCTAAGGGTCCTTCCAACTCTAAATTCCATGATCCCAGCAAAAGCTTTGTTTTTGTGATTATGATTCCAAATGATATAGGATTTTAGGAGCAGGAGGTACTTTAGAAGTTCCCTACACCATCCCCTCTTTTTACAAATAAAGGCTTTAAGAGAAAGAGAGATTAAGTGAATTTCTCAAGGAGTAAATAGCAGGCCAAGATTCAAACTCAAGTTCTTTCTAAATCCAGTGTTCTTTCCACTAGGCTTAGGATGCATTTCCATATGTGTAGGAATAGGAATAATTTGTGGCTTAATGTTACCATTTGTGTGGTAACTGATATTATACAAGGAAAGTATGTCTAATGGATTTATAGGGGAGCAGGAATGACAATCCCTCAGAATGAGAAGGTGTGAATGCTTTGCATTTGTACCTTTTGAGGAATCTCTCACATCACTAAGATCCAGGATCCCTAAAATATGTTACAAATTTAGTTACCTTTGTTCATTTTGGTGCCTCTTAGAAAATATTGTTAGTAACTGGAATGGTCAAAAATAGCTATATACACATGCACCTACTGAAGAGCTTTTAGGAATCCATATTTATCCACTGAACTAAATTGTAAGGTGTTTTAGAAGAAAATATTTAGATAAATTAGGTAAACCTTCAAAATTCAGAAGACTAAACATATTTTGCTGATTTCATTTTAGAGCTAAATTGAAATGGGAAAGGGAAATCACTTACCCAGAGGGTAGAAAATCTCAATCAATACCAAAAATAATTTATCTTAGCTTATATTAAACAGTCTCAGATTTTTTTTAAAAAGGGAAATCCAGATTTATTAGTTAATTTTAGATGAACTCTAAAAAAAGTCTATAAAGCATAGAGCACCAGGATCATGAATTGAAAAATTAGTATATGTCCTGTAGCCTACAACTCTTCAGTCTGGGTTTACATTGCCTGGGTCTAACTTCGGGGCAGCCTCCTAAAATTATAACTGGTCTATTTTGCTCTCACCCAAAGTTACCTCTGGAAAATCTCTGAATACCATAAAACTTACATCTGGATATTCCTATATGAGTGTAAGAAGGACCCAAGCTCCCATAAAATCATACTAGGTAATAGTATATAATGGGAATTCTGCAGAAAACACATAAAAAGGATTCACAGTAGCTTGTAAACAATCAGTGCAATTCCTTCTTCTCTCCAAGGAGTTTCAAGTTCCATCTGGAGCCTTCTACAATCCTCTAGACTCATAGTACAAGCTGGTGGCTTGATCTCCCCATAAAAGGGGAACAAATGAGATTGCTAGACAAACTATCTGCTTCTCATCAGTTCCAATATAATCAAAATAACTTAGAGTGATAAAATGAAAAGTCCTTGTCTCCTGCTCCCTCATGCCTTGGCTTATTTCCCTTGTTGCTCAAATAACTGGAAACCACATGCACGGTTTTATTCTTATCAGGAAGCTGGTATTGCTTGCTGCCTAAGAACTCCCTCCTCTCCCCATAGAAGACTGGGTCCTAGGATTCTTTTCTATTCAAGAGGATGGCATCGTCCCAAAACTTACTCTTCTCACTGTAGAAGGCTAGATTCCATAACTGGAACTTGGTAAAACTTAAAAAGGTAAAACTGAAGCTGATACTTGCCAGGTACTCCCCGGCATTCTCTCTTTGGAAAGCTAGATTTCAGAATTCTTTTCTTTACAAGAGGCCAAAGAATCTCCTCTCCTCCACACTCCAAACACCCCCAGGGAGAAAGCTCAAGTGTCTGGGATGCAGGAGTTTTCTAATAAGTTACTTCTCTCCTCTACCCAGTAGGTCAGAGTTCAGGAACTTAGAACTGAGTTAATTTTCCTCTCAGACCTAATTGAAGAGACTCTAACTGTTCTGTGCCTCTGTCCCAAGAAAGCCATTCAAAATTCTAGCTGCTCTGAAGGGAGGAGAAGGTATATATGCATAGGCTTCTTCCCTGACTCACAAGCCTAGAACTCAGGTTTCCTTGTAGCTCTGTTGCCCTACAGGCCTCCAAAAAGGAAAAAATAATAACAAAAAGGGTCTACTTCCACAGCTGACTCCCTTTTAAAAGTACAAAACAAACAGGGGACTCCAACCCACAACAGTGTAAGTCAGCCGTTAAAAAAATAAATGAGATATAATCAAAGTCCTAAACAAAGTTCTCAGTATCCATCAGGAAACTTCTCTCACTAATCCCTTACAGGTATGATATATATTTTAGAATGACATACATAGAAGACCATTTGATAAAATAACAAATAAGCAGTGCTATACATTATAATTAAAATGCAAAATGTGAAATAGAGTGATAGTAGACCTCTTTTATCAAGAGGTCAAGTTAACAAGAATTCATTAAGTACCTACCCTGTGCCAGGCACTCTACAAGAATGCTGGTTACAAAGAGAGGCAACAAGCTCAAGGTCTAATCAGGAGACAATATGCAAAAAAGTTACATACAGGATAAATTGGAGATTTTTTTTAGAGGGTAGGAACCAACATTAAGGAGGACTGGGAAATGATTCTTGCCCAAGATAGGATCTTACCTGAGACTTTAAAGAAGCTAGGGAAGTAAAGAAGCAGAGGTGAGGAGGGAGACAATTCCAGGACTGGGAAATAGCCAATGAAAATACATGAAGTCAGGGTACTGGTTAGTGTCTTGTTAGATCAGCAGCAAAGAGGCCAGAGTCACTGGATCCTATAGAAAGTGAGTGAGAAATAATGTGAAAGAAGACTAGAAAGATAGGAAAATACCAGGTTATAAAAGACTTTAAAAGTTTTTAAGAGGTTTAAAAACCCTAGAAGATTTTATATAATAGAAAAATCAGTAACTACAACCTAGCACAGAAAAATGAACTAGATCTATTTTTCTTGACCTGCTTTATTTTTCTTGACCTACTTTATGTTTTGTTCTGTTTTTTTTTAATCAGATCTCTAACTTCGTTGATATAAAGAACATTCTCAATAAATACAGATCAGCACCTGCTCTTGTTGATTTCTTTAGGACAATCAGGATATATGTATCTCTATAAAATAATTTGTTAAGAAACCTAAGATATTTTAGTCAGATAAATTATAAGTACTATTAATTTGAAATTTTTGAAAAAAATGATCTGGCTAGAAGGACTGTAATTCTGAAATTCCCTTATCCAAATATAGTCTATTGGCTTGTCCCTCTTCCTTCTGCCTTCCCTTACAAAACTCAGCTCTTTGTTTACACTGTGACTTCCAATCCCTTGTCCCTTCATTTCTCACTTGTACTAGTGATTCTTTCATCTTTTCTCCATCAATTCAACTCTCCATTGTCTTCATCTCTTGAATCCCTAGATTCCTTCTCATATCACCAATTATGCCCAGAAAAGCCTTAGTCTTGAATCAAACTCCCACCATTCACTACTACTGTTTCTACATATATGTGCTGCTAAATTAATATGGAAAAAATCACACAACTATTCTGACTGGTCCACTACAAATTTATGTTAACCTCAACTGGGTCCTCACGGCTGCTAGGTAACCTATACTTTTACTGGAGTGTGGCCAAATGTGAAAGCTACAGTTTCTTAGAGCCACAAGTGAGAGTTGGGTGACAAGAAGACACCAAAGGTAGATGAGAAGCCATGAAATGGGTGAGGCAACCTCTTATACCAAAGATTCCAGTCCTCTCTGAACACCTTATAATCCTGAAATCTCTCTGTGGGGCTCATGAAAAGAATCCCTGATGTAGAGATTTCCTCCAAACTATGTAAAATGGGACTCTGAACAACTTCTGGAGCCCCAGCACCCACAGAACGACACAGAAAAGCTAACCTCCCACTGAGGACAGCCCAGCAGCCCTGCAGGAAGGACTAGCGCAGTGGTCTGGGAGCCCGCAGCGAGCAGCCCGCAGAGCGGTTGAAGCCAAGCACAGGTCCAGTCCACCTGAGTTGAGGTTTAGCCCCAGGGCGGCAGGGCCAGCAACCGGCTGGAGAGACCCCAGAACACCAGAATTATCAACATAGACATGCCTAGGACAAAGTGAGAGGTTAGTGCCCTATGGACTTTGGGACCAGTATTTGGGGAATGCGTGGGCTTCCTCCCCTGAGGGCTAGGAGCCACTGAGGAGACATGCCATTTTGTAGTTTTCAGAGGCAGCTCCAGCTCCTGGCCTGAGAACTATAGGGAGATCCAGCGATCAGTCTTGGGGGGGTAATCACTTTTGCTTTAACCTCCCTGGATCTGGATTCTGATCTGGGGTGGAGTGGGTTTCCAGGTTGCCAGAAATGGAAGTTGCCCCCCCCACACACATTCAGGACGAAAATTCCCCTATCTGGGGGCAAAGCCATAGTGTGGCAAGAAGCCCAAAAGTCAAGTAATTAAGTGGCAACATGCCAAGGCAAAGGAAACAAATTGAACAGAAAAATGCAACTCTAGACTCCTAATTTGGGGATAAGGAGGGTCGAAGCATGGAGTGGGAAGAGGACTGTGAGGTCAGAAGTCCTGCTCCAAAAGCCCCAGGGAAAAACATGAGTGGGTTGCAGGCCATAGAAGGACTTTAAAAATCAAATAAGAGAAGTGGAGGAAAAATTGGAAAGAGAAATGAGAAGGATGCAGGAAAAGTATGAAATGAGGGTCAACAGCCTGACTGAGGAAAACAACACCTTAAAGAATAGACTAACTCAAATGGCAAAGGAGGCCCAAAAGGGCAATGAGGAGAATGCCTTAAAAAGTCGAATTTGCCAGATGGAAAAAGAATCTCAAAAGCTCACTGAGGAGATTCATTCCTTCAAAGTTAGACTGGAGCAAATGGAAGCTAATGACTTTATGAGAAATCAAGATGCTGTTAAGCAGATCCAAACAAATGAAAGATTAGAAGGCAATGTGAAATATCTCATGGGAAAAACCACTGACCTGGAAAATAGATCCAGGAGAGACAATTTAAAAAGTTATTGGACTACCTGAAAGCCATGATCAAAGAAAGAACCTAGAAATCACCCTTCAAGAAATTCTCAAGGAAAACTGCCCTGATGTTTTAGATCCAGAGGGCAAAGTAGAGGTTGAAAGAATCCACCAATCACCTCCTGAAAAAGATCCCAAAAAGAAAACTCCCAGGAATATTACAGCCAGGTTCCAGAATCCCCAGATCAAGGAGAAAATACTACAAGCAGCCAGGAAGAAACAATTTCAATATTGTGGAAACACAATCAGAATAGCACGGGACTTGGCAGCTTCTACACTGAGGGATCAAAGGGCATGGAATATGATATTCCAGAGGGCAAAAGAGCTGGGACTGGACCCAAGGGTCACCTACCCAGCAAAACTGAGTATTTTGTTTCAGGGGAAAATATGGTCATTCAGTGGAATAGAGGACTTTCAAGCATTCTTGAGGAAAAAACCAGAGTTGAATAGAAAATTTGACATCTAGACGCAAGAAGTAAGAGATGCCTGAGAAGGTAATCAGGGAAAAGAAATCAAAGGGAACTTATCAAAGTTGAACTATTTACATTCCTATATGGAAAAGCAATAATTGTGACTGATGATATCTTTCTCACTATGAAAATAATGGAAGAAGGGGGTGTGGTCATATGAATACATATGTGAATGTGTGTGTATATGGTTACAGTTATATATGGATAGAGGGCATAGGTTGAATTTGTTGGGAAGGGAGGATACTCAAGGGGTGAAGTTGTGAGGTGAGAGAGGAAAGTGGCAGGAGGAGATGGGGAGAGACAGGGTGGGGTAAGCTATCTCATGTAGAGGAAGCAGGGGGAAGTGGTTGCAGGGGAGGGGAAAAATAGGAAGGCAAAAAGGCAAAACCACATTCTCGTTGAATTTGGTTCAGGGAGAGAATGACATACATACTAGGTGGGACATCTCAACCTACAGCAGAATGGGGGGAAGGGGGAGGAGAGGAGGGATGATGGATGGGAGGGCATCCTTGGGGGGAGGGGAGGTTGGAGGTACCCACTATGGAAGAGGGACAGGATCAAGTGGGGAATGGACCAGGTGGGGGGTGGGATGAGGGGGAGGGAATTATAAGCAGCTTTGTACAATATATCTACTATGATAATGTTTTGCATAGCTAGACATGTACAACATATACTGAATTACTCATCTCCCCAGAGGGAATGGGTGACAAGGAGGAAGGAAATGGATCTGAAATTCAAGGTCTTAAGATTAAATGTTTCAAATATATACAAATATTATTATTAATACTCTTTTGCTTGTAATTGGGAGATAAGATGTGCAGGCATTGGGACACAAAGATTCACCTTCCTCTAATGGAGAGGTTGAAGGGCGTGTGGGAGAGAATATGGGAGAGAGCAGATTGGAGGAAGCGATGTCTTGCGGGACTGCTGTTCTGTGAGGGTGGGTAGGGGAAAAACAGGGGGGGAAAATGATTGTAACTCAAAATCTGGCGGAAATGAATGATGTAAAACAGAAGTTAATAAAGCATTTCTTTAAATTAAAAAAAAATCCCTGATGTAGACTTTGCTTAAGGACTTGTAGTAATGAAGATCTCTTTATTACTATATCATGATTCACTCTTAGAGAGAACAATGGATTTTTCTCAAGATCTTAATATAGTATCCTTCATTAAAAACAAAAATAAAATCTGTTATATCCAAATATTTTGGATCATTAGATTGTATCATCTTCTGTAGATCTGTTTGATGAATTAAGAAGAAATGTGTCAGGGGAAGCTAGGTAGTGCAGTGAATAGAGCACCAGCCCTGGAGTCAGGAGGATCTGAGTTCAAATACTGCCTCAGACACTTGACACACTTGCTAGCTGTGTGACCTTGGGCAAGTCACTTAAACCCAATTGCCTTGCCTTCCCCCCTCCAAAAAAAAAAGAAGAAGAAGAAGAAGAAATGTGTCAAGATAGGTAATCTTAGGTTAAAATTTTATTGGGTAGGGTAGTTGGAAAAAATAATTAAGGAAACAATTATATTTGTGTGTGCCAATAGAAACTATGGTATGATTTACTTTCTTAAGCAGTTTGAGTTCAGTTTTCACACCAAAGTTATAAGCTAAAGAGGTTGTTTTTTTTTTTTAATTTTCATCTGTTTTATTTTGTTTTGGGGATGGGGTATTCTCCAGGGTAGTTTTGAAGCCAAAAAGTTCACCCATTGTTGAAAATACAGCCATACTGATATTAACACTAATAGAAAGAACCAAATAAACTATCAGTTATCCTTATGGTTAATACTTCTTGTACAACATATTGTAGTACTACTGGGGTAACCAAAACATAACTGTCTCTTGTTTGATCCAAATAACATACTTATGAAAAGTTATATGAGTTCAATTATTGTAAATAGAATTATATTTTGTGTACATGGGAAACTAGCTATTTATAAGAGAACTCTGTAGAAATCACACTTATAAAAAAAGATAATCATGCCCTAATTTACATTTTTAAATTCAGATTTTTAGTATATTGTGTTTACTGATAATGAGGCACACCAGTCTTGGGTTGCTTTTTCACAAAGAATTTCACAAATCCATAGAATAAAACCACAGACAATGCATAGAATTAAGCCAAAAAGAATATAAACACATAGGGAAAATACTATAAAATTATATGGAAAGAGAAAACTGCTGATTTAAGATACTAAATAAAAAAAGACATGCTAGAAAAAGTAGTAAGCAGAAGGGTTTAATTGGGTAACCTTGAGCAATTCAGTCAACAAGCATAGACTTAAAGCCCTTTTCCATTCCAGTTGCTGTTCTATGTGCATTCTCCAAATTATCAAAATAATTTCTTAATTTGTAGAGCCAGGAGCTGAACAAAATACTACACATAAGATATGACAAGGGAAGAGGACAGTGAGACTATCAACTCACTATTCCTAGAAAAATCCTCTTTTAATGTAGCCCAAGATTACATTGATTTTTTTGATTGCCATATCACATTGTTGAGTTATTAAGTTTTCAGTCTACTTGTGCCCAAGTTTAAAACTTTGCATTTATCTCTGTTTGAATTCAGCCAAATGCTACAGCCTATCAAGATGATTCTGGACCCTGACTCTGATAGCCCAATTTATCATCCGTCCTCAGTTTTGTGTCATTGCAATGTTCATGAGCATTGCACCTATATGTTTATCCAGGTCATTGACCAAAGTATTAACCCAATGCCAAGCACAGAACCCTGGGGTATTCCACTGGAAACTTCCTACCATTGTACTATTAGCAACTACTATGAGTTCAGCTACCCAATCAATCTATTGTTTAATCTATGTCTCTGTACCTTCTCCACAATTAATGTAAGAGATATTTTATCCAAAGCATAGCTAAAACCTAGTTATACTAAATCTATAGCATTCTTCTCATCTACTAGTTTAGTAATTCTAACAAAAAAAGAAAATGATTTTATTCTGACATGACCTTAATGAGTCCATGATGGCTCTTTGTAAGTCCCACTTTTCTTTCTAAATATTCACCAACTTTCTCTTCAATGATCTATTCCAAGATTTTCCAAAGAAAGGGAGTCAAGCTGTGTCTATATAATCTTCTAATGGAATCTGGCTCTGTATCAGAGTAACCATAGGGATTCATATACTTTCCCAGGATTCAATTAGCTGCCAAGGTCTTCAATTATGTGAAAATTCCTGGAACTTTTCAAAGAGAGTTCTAGGAGAGAAACATCAGAAGAAAAAGAAGGAAGCTGCAACCCAAAGGCAGAAGACTACATAGCCCCCACCTTAAGGATATGTGGAATTTTGAAGAGTTAAGCAATTGAGATGGAATTTGCCCTATTTTTGCTCTCCTCTTGAAAGATTCTGACAGAAGCAGCTGTTGCTACTTGAGATGTGGCTATTATAGTTAACAATACAGCTGAGATAGGGGAGAATGATTGTAATCACTGAGGCCGGAATCTAGTTACCAGGATTAATAAAGGCCGGGATTAAGGAAACTATCCTTATTCCCTGAAAGAAAAATTCCTCCTCCAGTGGTAGAAGATGGCAACTGCCTGTAACTGCAATACTCCTACAAAGTTTGTGCTTCTCATCTCTGTGATTAGGAGAAATTAATTCAGGAAAGGCCCTGATTCCTGCATCAACTGACTGTTCCCATTCAGCATATGTTTATTGTAATTTGCCTCCCCTTTCTCCCAGATATTTCTGTCCATTCCTTTGCCACTCTTCTAATGCTATATAAAATATATTTGCAGTTATTGACCCCAATATTTGTTAAACATTATCTCCAATGGTAAAAAGTAGGTAGAGGTGCATTTCTGAAGTCTTTAAAAGTGGAAGACACAGATCTTCTCTAGGGAGTTACCAACCTACTAACCCTAGCCTGCCCACCCTCACTCCTTCAGAACCAGAAAAAAATTTATGCCTTTTAGCTCTACTCACTCAACCATCACTCTACCTCACGTCTTATTGACTCTCACTTGGACTATTGCAATAGCCTCATACTCCCAAGTCTCTTCTCATTCTAATCCATCCTCATAGCTGCCAAAGTGATTTTCCTAAATATCAGTCTGACTATGACAATTCCCTATAAACTCCAATAATTCCATATTACTTTAATTATCAAATATAAACTCCTCTACTTGACATTTCACAACCTGACCCTTTCTTTACAGTCTTTTAAGAAAGTACTCCCTCTATAAATTCTGAGGTCTAGCCAGAGTGACCTTGTCAAATCTCAAACACTCTCCTCCTTCCCCCATCCTTGTGCCTTAGCACTGAGTGTCACCATTCCTTAGCACTGAGTGTCATCCATTCCTGTCATCCATCCTTATATCTGTCTCTTAAAATCTCTGGCTTCATTTGATTGAAATTAAAGTGCCCGCTCCTTCCAAGAAGCTTTTCCTGGTCCCAGCAGTTTCTAGTACATTCCTCTTCGAGGATGAATTTCAACTACTTTGTATTATATGTACTAATTTGTGTATGTTTTCTTACCTATTAAAAGGGTTTTGACTATATTTGAAGGTAATGACTATTTACCCTCAACAGAGTAGGGATTGTTGTTGCTTCTTTGAAGCCATACTGCTTAACACAATGCAAGGCATACAGTAAGTGCTTTATATATGCTTTTCATTGATTGATTAAGGGAAAGTTGATGGTGTCTTACTATTATCATTCTTACCTTGGGTATTTTTCTTCACTCATTTCCAATGCATTGTTAAATGCATTTTTCTTAGCTGAGAAAATAAAAGCAAACTAAGACATTAGCAGTTCTGCCTTCCCAGTAATGTCTGTTGACAGCCTCCTATTCACCATAAGCAAAGATCTTCTCTTTTGTTTAAGTATCTTTTGTCTCCCAATACAGCTAAGAAAAAGAAAACTAAACAAATACTCTTATCTATTTGTGGTCAGCCTTCCTGCCAGCCGCAGTTCATTAACAGCCTTAGCACTTTGGACACCAAAAGTATCCCACATTTATGTTAATGCTCTTTTATTTTTCTCTTTTAAATAGAAGTTGGTTAGTGATTTCCCTATGTCCCCTTTTCATTGGTTGTCTTCTGTACCTGGAATATTCTCCCTTCTCATGATTGTGTCGTTGTTTACTTTCAAGATTCAAGATCAAAAACTCTATAGAAGGGTTTTTTCAGCTTCTCATTCTCCCTCCTCCCCTCAACTGGTAATGACTTTCCTCTGAGATCACCTTCCATTTGCGCTGTATATATCCAATATGGTCATAGTTATTTGTATATTTCTTCCAAATAGAATGTGAGTTCAGGGAGGGCAGGAAGCAGGTTTTTGCCTTTTTTTATATCCCCATTTTTGTAGGGTACCCTGCAAAAATTAAATACTTAACAAATGCTTGTTGACAGACTTATTGATTATATATACATTTGCCCTTTGGAAAAATCTTTTTTTTCTTCTTTGCAATTTTTTCCTTCTGTATCTTCAGGATTTTATTTTTGAACAAATCTCAACCCTTCCTATACTGACTTCCCCTGAAGTATTTTAGTTTGTAGAATTCTAACTATCTTTCCTCTGAATTTTTGAAATCTGCTTTCCCAAAATCAAGGATGCACATAAGACTATACTTGGATTTCCTTTCTTCTATAATAATCTCTAGAAGAAAGCAGTCACTTCCTCCCTACCATTCTAAGGTTTCAATCATGTACATGTGTAATGCGAATGGGAATTTGAAGACCTTTCCTGCTTTGAAGAGATTCCCTGCTCCCTTATAGGCTGAATGTAATCACACGGAACCTATGTAGAAGGAGTTTGCTGAAGGGTAGATCAGAGTCCACAGGAAGCTGGGAGTCTGAGCAGTTAGAGACTGAAGGGAGGAGAGGATGCACCCAGGGGCAAGGGCTTGTGAGTAATTGTTGTTTTGTGGGAAGGCTAAAGGATGCTGTGGCTCTCTGTGCCATTATGGCTTATTAACTTCTTTCCTACTATGATGGAATCAGCTTACTGGTTTTGGGATTTGGTTTTTTGCTGTCTGAATAAATGATTTGCTTCTGTCTTCTATATGGAGAGTCTGTTATATTTTGTGATTGCACTCTATGCCAGCATATGTATAGCAGCCATTGGCACTGTGAATATTGTGTTGGCACTACACCATCCTAACAATCAGTTCACTGACCCTCTTTGTGCTTTTTTATATATAAAATAAAGTTGTTGAAACAGGTGATCCCTTCTAGCCCTTAAAATTCTGCAAAGAAAGTAAAGACCAATATTGGAAAACACTTTAGATACATTGAAAGCAAAGATATGGAATAGGAGTATAGGAGGTTTGTGTTGACATTTTGATATGATTTCTGTCAAGAGCAAAGAACAAGATAGTGGTGCCTCAGTCATTGTAGGTTATAGATGATGTTCTGATTCTAGATTATAGAATTATAGGATTAGAACTGGTTGGGTACTGAGAAGTCCATGCCCTCCCATTTTACAGATGAAGAAGCTGAAGCCTAAGAAGGGTAAGTGACTTGCCCAACGTCAGACAAGTAGCAGGCATGGCAGGATTTTAATTCAGGTCATCTGACTCTGGTCAAAACTTACACATCTAGATAATAGTGACTAACAGTTGGTGGAATAAAATGAGTCATCCACAAAAGAAAATCTGATGAAAGCATAAAGTGAATTAATGAACGAATGAGAATGCGTTTACTAAATGCCTGCTGTGCTCCAGGGACACAAACACAAAACTGAGACAGACCCTGTTCTTAAAGAAGCTTCTGTTCTAATTGGAAAAAAAAAACCACCACCACAGAAAGAGGAGTTCTGGTTAGGGTAGGAAGATTTTTGCCTATAGCAAGAATAATGCACAGAGCCTTTGGGCAGAGAAGAGAGCAAGATGTGTGGGGTCCATGGAAGGATAGAGTGTGAAGCATGGTTGGGGACTAGCTGAATGTAATGGATTAGTGGAGTTGTTCCCAGGACAGCTCATTCCCCAGGGCAAAATTTAATAGCTGAGTGGATTAACTCCTCCAGAAAAAAAGGATATGATCTCTGGAGATCTAGTCTAAAAGGTTGTCTTCCAGGTGAAAATGGGATGGGCAGCAGCAGGGCTAATGGTAAGATTTTGTGGGTGGATAAGACGAAGCATTTTCAATGTCATAAGTATGAGAAGTGAGTTAAACTATGTAAAAATGTACAGAACCAAAAGTGAAATCAATGTCAGTGGTCCATGGGAATGAAATTGAATGAACTGACTTAATGGAAAAATATTAAGAGACCAAATACATGTGGTTTAATTAACAAAGGAGGCATGATATCATGTATACTCATTAACCTAAAATAAGGGGAGTATAATGAGGATTGGGAATGAGGAAAGATAAATTAAGTAAAAAAAACAACTGCTGGAAAAGTTTCAGCATTTCATATTGCAGAACAAAAATCCCCAAGAGAGCTGTAGAATCCCTATCCTCTGAGGAATATAAACTCAACTATATAGATACTGCAGAGAGAGATTCTAATTGTCTAAAAATAGATCAGAAATGTAGTTATTGAAATGATTTAGAAAAAATCCTTTCCACCTACTTTTTCTTTTATAATTCTCTTCTTGTCTCTTGCCATCATCTTATGTAACTTAAGTATTAACATTGGTCACCCTTCTAACTCTCTGACCCCTTGGTCTCAATGTCCCTGGCTTTTAGCCACTAACCTCAAGAAAGAGCATTAAACTTCATGCTTTCTTACCTCTCTGATGAAACTGCGCTCTCCAAAGTTGCCAATGATTTCTTGATTTTCAAATCCAATGGCCTTTTCTCAATATTCATCTCTAGTGACCTCTTTGCAGCATCTGATATTATTAACTGCATGAGTATGCAAAGAGTATGCAGATTTATGACACTGCTTTCTCTTTATTTTAATTCTACTCATCTAACCACTGTTTCTATTTTCTTTCCTGGGCCATCATCCATATCACATGCCCTAATTGTGTGTATATTCTATGACTCTACTTTGGGCCTTTTTTTTTTCTCTCTGCACTCTCACTTGGTAATCTCATTAGCTCCCATGGTTCCATCATCCCTTCACAAATGATTCTCAAATTTGCAGTCCTTCTTTCTGTCTCTCTTAAGCTTGAGGCCCAGATCACTAATGTAGAACATTTCCAATAGGATGTCCTATAGTCATCTCAATCTCCAGAAGAGAACTAATTATATTTTCCCCAAAATCTGCCCTTCTTACAAACTTCTTTATTTCTACTGAAGATAACATCATTCTTTAAGGTTCCCAGGTTCTATCCAAGTAGATATCTTTATCTCCCTCATCCCACATATCCAGTCAATTGTCTAGACTCCTTTTAGATGCTCACCCTATATTCTTTGACTTTTGAAGTTTGATAGATAGATAGATAGATAGATAGATAGATAGATAGATAGATAGATAGATGATATATAGATAAATACTTATTAAATGCTTACTACATTGAAGTCACTATGCTATGCATTGGAAATACAAATACAAGCAAAAGGATAGTCCCTATCCTGAAGTCCCTACATTCTTGTGGAAGAAGTCAACACAAAAAGGAGCTAAAAAGCTGGTGGAAGGATGTGTGGAAACAATACACATTGTTCTTTCCTGATTTTCCCCCTCTTTCAATCTTCTTTTGTTTCTTTCTTCCCTATAAGAGGTGAATGTATCACTCTCCACTTTTTTCCATCATATTCTCTCACTTTACTATAAAAGTTCATGGATTTATGAGTAATAGAAAGTTACTCTCTCTATTGCCAAATGAGCATTGGCAGCTAATCTACACAGACAAAGGATCTATTCCTTTTATCCTTGATAATGAGATTTAACAAGCCTATTTAGACTTCTCTCAGGAAAATAACCTTGGGGATGATGTTATTTTTCATATTCGTATCTAAAGCACCTATGCCTTCCACATAGCAGGGGCTAATAAATGTTTATTGAATGGAATTGAATTGAATTTTTTCTGATCATCTCAACCCCCACACGCACGTGCTGAGAACAGTTGACTTTGACTAATAGACACTACATAAAATAATGAAATGTTACAAGTTTCTTTATAATCACAATTTAAAAATCAGAGGCAAAGATTGGGCAGCTGACAGCATTAGTTCTTTGTGTAACACACTGCCAGGAGGAGGAGGAAAAAAACAATATGCGTATTTTCATGTGTTAAAGAATAGCGTTGGAGTAAAGGAAATTTGAAAATCAAGGAACTATGGAATTGAATCTTGTTAACTGAAACTAAACTAATAAATTATAAAAAAATTAAAAATAAAAGGTTTTCATATGTAAAAATATATACTTTATATATTATAAATATATTACATATTATATAAATATTTATATATTACTTTATATATATATACTTATACTTTCACCCCATCATCTTGTACTTGCTTGATATTTGTCTGGGTATGAAAGATCTGTTTCATTTTTCACCTAAGTGGATCATTTGATATTTTCCCAGAGAAAATTTAGGTATGAAAACAAAATATTTTCACCAGAGGGATATAGTTAGGATGGGATTGATGTGGCAAAATCAGAAATAAATCCTGGAATCAGCCTCATGCTTTTGGCACTCTGATAATCCTGGTGTTAAAGTCATAATATTTCACAAGCTTTCATGCTTTCAAGATATAGAGATGAGAAGATTAAAGGCTTAGGATAAAATAAGTAGGGAATAAGAACAAAAATAAAAGGGGACACTCAGAACTGAGTTATATGCTATATGGGTAGTTTGTATATTTTCAGATTAAACAGCTTAGATCACCATTAAATCATGCTTTTGTTGAAGGCACATCAAGGAAGTTATAATTATGAACCAAACTATAGGTGATTATATATATATATATATATATATATATATATATACACACACACATATATGTAGTCTTTACAAAGATCTTTTAACAAATTATCTCCTTTGATGCTCACAATAAACCCATGAAAAGGATGGCTTAGGTGTTAACACCTCTATTTTATAGATAAGGAAACTGAGGAAAAGATAGTTTAAGCAACCTACCCAAGGTCATATATCTAGAAAATGGCAAAGCAGGAATTTAAAACCAGTTATTTTTATTAAATGTTTATTTTTGTCTTTGTTTTATATTATAACCATATCCAACTGTGTCCTGCCATCTTCACCCCTGCCCACTTCACTCCCTTATAAATTAAAAAAAATTAAGAAACCAACAGACATATCAGTTGCATCCAATAATACATACAACATGCTATCCCCACAGTCACCTTCCTCTCCAATGCAAATGGGTATATTAATATTTTCTTGTAGGTCAAATACATACATCCATACATATATTCTTGTAGGTCAAATACATACATCCATACATATATGTGTATATATCTTGGTTCTTTACTCTGCATAAGTTAATATAATTTTCCTTATATATCTGTGAATTCCTATTAATAGCATTTCTTCCCACACAACAATAATCTATCACATTCATGTGAACAATTTGTTTAGCTATTTTCCAATTGATATATATTGTTGCTGGACTAGATGAGTAGGAAAAAACACAAGATAGAGTATCCTTCCTATTTGCTTTCTCTTTGCCCCTTACTTGTCCCCTCCTGACCAGATCCCATGAAGCAGCTTGAGAAGAAAAGCATCAGGGATGACCATTCCACATGGATGAGCTGGGAGTCAATATTTGCAAGCCTGAACCATCAGATCTTATCATCTGCCCTCCTACTACATCCTAAAGTCCTAGTATTACCATCTGCCCTGCTACTGTACTCTGCAGATACCCTCAGGTCTTGTCATTTGATGTATCCTAAAGACTTCTGGGTTTAATCATCCATTCCTTTAATGTATCCTTAGGACTGAATTTTTTTATTTGTGTTGTCTACCCCAGTTAGAGTGTGAGGTCCATGAGAGCAGTGACTGCCTTAATTTTTCTATTTGCATCACCGGCACTTGTCACAGAGCTTTGCTCATAAACAATGAATAAATACTTTTTCATTCAATCATTTATCCATTCATTCAATTTCTCATTTGCTACTAAAAATCAGCATTGCTACAAATAGTTTGGCTTATAAAGGACCCTTCTTTCTGTCCTCGACTTCCTTGGGATATATTCAAAAGGGTATAGACATTTTAGTCTTTTTTTTGCATAGTTCCAAATTGATTTCCATAATGGTTGGATTACTTAACATACATCTTGCCCTTAGGTCATTGATTATTTCTGAGCTTTTAATTTGTATTTTTGTTCCTAGTTCAAAGTAATATTTCATATATTTGTATGAAAAAGCACACATACATTTTAGTAAGCATATTGCCTCACTATTATAAATTCAGAGAAAGGTAAACAGGAAGGGGATTCAACCCCAAACCAAAGATCAAATGAAGTAGAATTGTTTTACCTGAAGAATCTACCCTACCCATGGCAGGGACATGATAGCTAACTTCAAGTACAGTTCTATGAAAGAGTTCTCACACAAGTCTTATATGGCCCCAGAAATCAGAATTAGCTTCCAATTTAGATGCAGAAAAACAAATTTAATCTTGATTCAAGGGGGAAATTAACCTATCTTTGGAACTGTCTAAAAGTGAATTGGACTCCTTCAAGAGGGAATGCATTATTACTCACTGAAAGTTATAGAGACTGGAGGTATTCCAGTATGGTATTCCAGTATGGTATTCCAAGGAATACCATAAGGAAGATTTCTGCTTTAAACAAGAGTAGAATTATATGACCTCAGAGACCCCTCCTAGTTCTCAGATTCTGTAATTCACTATATTAATAAAATTGTGTAAATTTAAAATTATATAAATAGCTATACCACTAAGATGAGTACATCTTAGTTTTCACTAGACCCCAAGAAACCACCTGGGAATTTCAAAACTCAGATTAAGCCAATGGTCCAGCTACTTGAACACAGATGAAAATATTTCTATTCAGTGTATCAGGGTGATGAGCATCAATAGAATTGAAGGAGCATGCAAACTGCTTAAATGGAATTTAACATCATTAATTATTATTATATTGGCTTAATTAAGGGTTACTTGTTCATTTTATGGCATACTGCTGTATTCCACAATAGAAATGGAACTCATTTCTAGTATTTTCTTCTGAAAGTTACTTTTTGCCACTGTACACCTGTTATGAATTTCAATAGTTATTCTAATTCTTACCTTCACTATCCATTCTTTCCCTGTGTTCATATGATGCTATTCCACTTTAGCAGAAAATCAATTGCTTTTGTTGGAGAATACTAATTCATTAAGAAGAAAAATTGGATAATTAACACTGTCTCTCAGGATTATTATAGCTCTTTGCCCCAAATGATTTTATTTCAGCTTATCTTCAACTGACTTTCACCATTTCCCTCTCTTTTAAAATTCTTCATTCTGACTAGTTGTATTACACTTAACATTGCATCACTTATCTATGTAATATTTTTTTTTTTTACAAACCTCGGGGAAGGTTCAGGCCTTTGCCAGGAATTCATCAGTAGCTTATTGTCATCTTTGTGACAATGTCATTTTCTTCCTTTTCTTCCCATATTAAGCTGGACCTAATCCTATTATTGTTTATTTCTTGGTTACGACAGGCTAAAATTAATGTAAAAACCCAAGAAACATTGAGCGGATATGCTTGAACCAGCTAAAAATCCATAAAAAAAATCACCCCTGGTCTACTTTTTTTAAAAAGTTACTATGCCTCTGTGAATTATGAAAAAGATGAGGGGGCTGAGCCAAGATGGCAGAGTAGAAACAGCAAGTCCAAGGTGCTCTCCCCGCAGATCACCTCCAGAGCATGTAAAAGGGGACTCTGAACAACTTTTAGAGACCCAGCAACCACAGAACGACACAGAGAAGCTAACTTCCTGCTGAGAACAGCCCAGCAGCCCTGCAGGAAGGACCAGTGCAGTGGTCTGGGAGCCTGCAGTGCAGCACAGTACAAGGGGAGCCGAGCACAGGTTCGCCTGAGTCGAGGTTTTAGACCCAGGGCGGCCAGGCCAGCAGCCGGCTGGAGGGACCCCAGAACACTAGCAGCTGTGGTGATTCCAGAATTATCAACATAGACATACCTAGGACAAAGTGAGAGGTTAGTGCCCTATGGAATTTGGGACCAGTATTTGGGGAATGCGTCAGCTTCCTCCCCTGGGGGCTAGAAGCCACTGAGGAGACACGCCATTGTGTAGTTTTCAGAGGCAGCTCCAGCTACTGGCCTGCGAACTGTAGGGAGATCCAGAAATCAGTCTTGGGGGGTAATCGCTCTTGCTTTAACCTCCCTGGATCTGGATTGTGATCTGGGGTGGAGGTCGTGGGTGGGTTTCCAGCTTGCCAGAAATGGAAGTTGTCCCCCCACACATGTTCGGGATGAAAGTTCCCGTCTGGTGCCAGAGCTATACTGTGGCAACAAGCCCAAAAGTCAAGTAATTAAGTGGCAACATGCCAAGGCAAAGGAAACAAATTAAACAGAAAATTGCAACTCTAGATTCCTACTTTGGGGGCAAAGAGGATCGAAGCATAGAGTGGGAGGAAGGCTGTGAGGTCAGAAGTCCTGCTCCAAAAGCCCCAGGGGAAAACATGAGTGGGTTGCAGGCCATAGAGGACCTTAAGAAGGACTTTAAAAATCAAATAAGAGAAGTGGAGGAAAATTGGAAAGAGAAATGAGAAGGATGCAGGAAAAGTATGAAATGAGGGTCAACAGCCTGATTGAGGAAAACAACACCTTAAAAAATAGACTAACTCAAATGGCAAAGGAGGCCCAAAAGGGCAATGAGGAGAAGAATGCCTTAAAAAGAAAAAAAGAAAATGATGAGTTGACATTCATAATAATTGTTATATAACTATTAGTAATGTAGTACACTAACCTGAACTGTGATTATTAACCATTTTATAGCTTCAAGTAAATATCTCCATAGAGAAATAGTTAAAAACAGGGAGAAAATTACTTGAAATGTCTCAAGATTTGTGTTTTAATAGTAAAAAAAAGGTGAGAGAATAACATTGAAAAGATTGTTTGAGTCAATCTGGAATAGTTGATTTCCAACCCTTAATATGTTCCTTCAACGGATTTTCTTCATGTGTCTTATAAATAGCTAATAGACTTTTTAATTTTATTTGTCAAATACCTGTTTTATTACTTGAGCTCAGAAAGTATATCTATTTGGTATGAAAGAGGAATAGAAGGAATGGACATTTGGAGGAAGATGGCATCATCAAACTGATAGCTGAGAGGGATCTTAGATATAAACTAATCTAATCTCTCCTTTGGCTGATAAAGAAACTAAGGTCCAGAGGTGTTAAGGGATTTGCCCAAGGTCACACAGGGAGTAAATAACAGACAGGTTCAAATCCAGTCCTTAGCTTCAGAAACAGCACATTATTCACTGCATTCCACCTCATACTTATTCTCACCCAGATGTCCAGAACATGCAGGATAGATGATAAAAGCATTAGAGGGCACAGACTGGGAAAAGAGTAGAGACCTTTCTGTGACCTCAGTCTGATTATGTGAAAAGTTGATCTAATATTTGTTACTCTCCCTTTCCGTTCCTTTCATTGTGCACAGTATTATTTATCTATTTCTGAAAAAAAGCACCCAGGTGGTATGGACACCAAGTTTTAGAGAAAGGCACAGTATTTTTAGCACCTCTAGCTCTCATTTGGCAATTTGCTTTTGAATTATCTCAAAATACAAGCTTATAGACTAAGTTCCTTGAGGGGCTTATCTCATATATCTTTATATCCTCTACAGGGCTTGAAACTGTGGCATGCCAAGGGCTTCAGATAAATATGTTTTTAGATTGCTCGAAAGGAACAAGAAAAGTCATGCTAGAAGCTTAAGAGACTCATCAATCCAAGAACATTTATTAAATGCCAGCTATGTGCCAGGCACTGTACTACATTCGGGAGAAAAGAGTGGAAAAGAAGTGACCCTACCCTTTTTTCTCTTAAAAAAACAGATTTTTAACCTAACCCTAAACTTATTCATTTCTATCTTCCATTTATTAAGCACCTATTATGTGCCAAGGACCACAATAAGTGCTTTACAGATATCTCACTTGATTCTCAAAACAATCTATGGAGCTAAGTACTATAATTATTCACATTTTGTAGTTGAGGTAACTGGCAAACAGGTGAAGTAACTAACCCAGGGTTACATAGCTAATTAATGCAATCTAAGGGTGGATTTGAACTCAAGTCTTCCTGACTGCAAACCTAGTGTCCTATCATTAATTTTGCTTAACAGACAAGAGGTGGGGTATTTCTAATGAGAAGTCATGAATGCTCTATTCTGGGAATTTCTAGTTTAGTAAAGCCATCAAAAATTGCTCTCTAATGTGACATTAAAATGCCTAACCTTAGTAGGGTAACATGCTGTAATGGAAAAAAGACTACTTCTTTGCTCTGCCATATATTCTCTGTGTGACCTTGGAAACAAGTCACCTCATATTTCTTAGACAAAGATTCCTCACCTATAAAATAATCAGGTTAGACTAAATTCCGACTGAGGTTTTTTCCTGCTCTGTATCTATGACTCAGTAGCCCTAAACTCATAAAGCTTCCTGAAAAAAAAAAAGGATAGAATTATATTAGAAATAGAAACCCATCTGGTACCCAGAGAGGCCTCCCATATAGTCACCAGAGAAGGCAAACAAGGTAAGGAACTCCCTTGCTCACTAGGAGAAAAAAAGAAGGATCAAAATAACAAGGCTCTTCTGAAGACTAATGTCTTTTAAGTCCCACCTCCTACTTCCATTTGGGTTAGTTCAAATGCTCCTGGTCATATTCCTTCATGTTAGAATCTGAGACTTCTCAGCTCTGCCCTCTTAAAGATTAGAAGCAAGTCTTACTTTCTATATTTCAGGCTCAGTCAGATGCGAAGGTCAATGGAGCTGTGCCTTTTCAGAGATGAGACAGCTTTGAATTGAGGGAGAATTGCTTGGTTTGCACCAGAAAGCCACCTTTCCAATTCAGCCGGTGTGAAGTGTGTGTGTGTGTGTGTGTGTGTGTGTGTGTGTGTGTGTGTGTGTGTGTGTCTGTCTGTCTGTCAGTCTGTCTGTCAGTCTGTCTGTCTGAGGGGGGGTGTGGATTAGGAAGGGGAAGAGGAATGGTCAGGGGATGAGAGGGTTGGGGGACTAATGTTCTGACATGAGCTGAGTGAGGAAGGAGTGACTTGAAGTCCTTTCCCCTCCCTACTCCTTAGAGTAATGAGAAGGATTCTCAAGTAGGCAGAATCCTAACATAGATCTATCATATTGTCACAAGTATTTAAAAAGGGGTTAGGGGGAGCATTTTTTCTCATTAAAGTAGTGGAACACCCTCCAGTCTCAGACCTTTGCTTACTAGAGCAAAAAGGTGTGTATCTAAGTTGGATGGGCACAGAACTGTTGAAATCTCTGAAATAAAGATATCCCATTGAACATTTGTTTTTTAGCTTTCCTTGGTTGAAAATATGTTCTGTTGAGATGTAAATCTTAAAGGATTTAAGTCCTTAAAGGACTAGAACTGGAACAAATATTAAAAAACATAATCTAACAATCACATGTCATAGTAGAGGAAACTGAGTCTCACAGAGTTTAAGTAGTTTCTTTTATGGTCAGAGATAGTAAGTAGCAGAACTGGGATTAGAACCTGGGTCCTCAGACTCCAAATCCACTACTCTTATGTTGTACCAAGTACCCAATTAAAGGGAAAAATGAATATAGGCATATTGTGTACAACTAAATGCAAAATGTAGTAAATTTTCAACATATTCCAATACAAGCACTCCTTACTTTCTAAGTGTTTTTGTTTCAAAAAGAAACAAAATGAGCTTTCTTAAGGACGCACATTAACATGAACCAAAGAAGCATTTGTGTACACCCACACAAGGACTGATCCTCATAGGAAATGGGTGCCTCCTACATTGTTCTTTAGCTTGATTTGAGTGGGTTGAGATGGGAGGGCAAAGATCCATGCTGATTGGTCCATATTGTTACTCATGACACTTCTCATTCTCTGTATTTAGCTGTTGTTTTGTGGTTTGGTTTGGTTTTGTTTTTCTGGGTGCTGAACCTAAATAGGTTAAAGTTTTGTTTGTTGTTCCCCAATTAAAAAAAAAAGTATTTAAGAACTTTTCCCCCAAATTTAGAGCATGAAAACAAGAAAGAAAATTAGGTACAAACATTCTGTACTTCCAAAAATGATTGCCAGGAGCATATTATATCTATGAATGCAGAAATTGTTTTATTAAAAATTAATAACCCCATTAAGGTTTTATATTACATAAGTAACTAATTAATTCACTGAGTAGTGATAAATCATTAAGTAGTTTGTTAAATATAAAATATTATTAAATAATTAGTCATTTATTTTTTAAAAGATCAGGTATGACAAAATTGTTATTCTCCATTGTGTTTGCAAGTATAAATTTAGAGCAAACACAACTATTCTAAGAAGAATGTTCTGGCTGAAACCTACAGACATTAGCTAAGGCAAAAATAGGGAAAATTTGGTGATGTGAAAAGCAAGAGGCAAATTAAGCCTTTCATTGCTACTGGTCTCTTAAGTTCACTGAGGATTTGAACCATGCCACAAAATTTTTATATCCTTCTTAGTGCCTAATAATATTTTTCGCATTTTTTCCCTCTAGGAGTGTGGTCTTATAGCTCCTTGAAAGGAGAGATTGCTTTATTCTTAGCATACTGTCTGGTGTACCCACAAAATGTAAGCTAGATAATATGAAAAGGAAGGGGCAAGTTAATGCTTTCATTCCTACCAGTTTCTTAAATTCATTCAGGATTTAGACCATGCTATTTAGTGTTTGTGTCCTTCCTGGTGCTTAACACAGTATTTTTCACATTTTTTTTCTTATCCAGGGTGGTGATTTTATAGCATACTGAAAGTGGGATTTCTTTATTCTTTGCATTCATGTTCCCAACATTTAGCACAGTCTGGCACATAGTAGAGGCTTAATAAATATATGTCACTTGATTGTGGAACTTCATTTTTTATCACTATAAAATGTTTAACATTGTTTTTCTTAAAAAAATTTGAGTTTTAAATTCTCGCCCTCTGTGCTTGCTTGGGCAGCATATATACTAAAATTGTACTGACAGAGAGAAGATTAGAATGGACCCTGCACAAGGATGACATGCAAATTCATGAAGCATCCCATATTTGGGACAGCTAGGTTGCACCGTGAATACAGCACCAGCCTGGGAGTCAGGAGGACCTGGGTTCAAATGGGGCCTCAGACACTTAACACATACTAGCCATGTAACCTTGGGCAAGTCACTTAACTCCATCTGCCCTGCCTTCCCCCCTTCCAAAAAGCAAAAAAAAAAAAAAAAAATTCCTCCCACCTATTAAAAAGGCAAGCATTATGACATCAGTTATGCATACAAGATCATACAAGACATATTTCCACATTAGCCATGTTGCTAAAAAAGAAAACCATAATAAAAAACAAGAAATATAAATAAATTGGAAAAAAGGATGCTTCAATTTGCAGTCAGAGTTCATTAGTTCTTTTTCTGGAAATGGAGATAATTTTTCATCAAGGGACCTTTAGAATTGTCTTGGATCACTGGCTTCATCAGAATAGTTAAATCTTTCACAGTTGATCATCATACAATATTCCTGTTGCTATGTACAATGTTCTCCTCATTCTACAGACTTCACGTTGCATCAGTTCATATAAATCTTTCCAGGCTTTTCTGAAACTATCCTGTTCCTCATTTCTTATAGCCCAATAGTATATCACAATTATATACCACAACATTTTCAGCCATTTCCCAATTGATAGGTCCTTTCTCCCTTTTATTTTATTTTTTTCCAATATAGATCTAGTGGCGGTATTGCTGGATCAAAGAGTATGTACAGTTTTATACCACTTTGGACATGATTAATGGAACTTTATTGTGAGGACACTTCCTTTACCAGTGAGGTCACTAACTCTTCAAATTATTGATTTAGAAAGTTGCCTGGGACACTGAAAATTTAAGTAACTTGCAGAAGAAATCAAAGGAAAGAAAACCAGAATTAAACTATGCTCTTCTATGGTACATGTTACTTATATGTGTAGCTAATTTATTCAAGCTTGCAACAGGAAGAACCCCTTCTCCCACTTGCACTTCATAAAATTTTCTGAAATCCCTAGACAAAGTTTAAAATGTCTCTTATTCCACTGAATCCTTTGTTCTGCCACTATCAGAAGGTTGGTCATGTATAAGTGAGTTAAATTCCTGGTCTTGTCCTTTAAAGGAGAGGTTTGCATTTCTCAAATGATAAAGAATGAAACAATACAAAAAGGCAATTTTCAAAGAAATAACTAATTACAGAAATGCAAATTAAAGACATTATGGGCTTTTACCTTTCACATATCAGATAGACAAAAAAATGACCCAAGAGGAAAATGACAAATGTTGAAAGAAATTTAAGAAAAAAAAATACTGGGGCGGAGCCAAGATGGTGAAGTAGAAACAGCGCATCCAAGCCAATCTGCCCCCAGATTTCCTTCAAACTATGTAAAAAGGGACTCTGAACAACTTCTGGAGCCCCAGCACCCACAGAACGACACAGAAAAGCTAACCTCCTGCTGAGGACAGCCCAGCAGCCCTGCAGGAAGGAACAGCGCAGCAGTCTGGGAGCCCGCAGCAAGCAGCCCGCAGAGCGGTTGAAGCCAAGCACAGGTCCAGTCCACCTGAGTCTCAGTTTAGTCCCAGGGCGACAGGACCAGCAACTAGCTGGAGAGACCCCAGAACACCAGCAGCTGTGGCGATTCCAGAATTATCAACAGAGACATGCCTAGGACAAAGTGAGAGGTTAGTGCCCTATGGACTTTGGGACCAGTATTTGGGGAATACGTCAGCTTCCTCCCCTGGGGGCTAGAAGCCACTGAGGAGACATGCCATTTTGTAGTTTTCAGAGGCAGCTCCAGCTCCTGGCCAGCAAACTGTAGGGAGATCCAGCGATCAGTCTTGGGGGGGTAATCACTCTTGCTTTAACCTCCCTGGATCTGGATTATGATCTGGGGTGGAGGTCGTGGGTGGGTTTCCAGGTTGCCAGAAATGGAAGGTGCCCCCCCCCCACACACGTTCAGGACGAAAATTCCCCTATCTGGGGGCAACAAGCCCAAAGTCAAGTAATTAAGTGGCAAAATGCCAAGGCAAAGGAAACAAATTAAACAGAAAAATGCAACCCTAGACTCCTACTTTGGGGGTAAGGAGGGTCGAAGCATGGAGTGGGAAGAGGACTGTGAGGTCAGAAGTCCTGCACCAAAAGCCCCAGGGAAAAACATGAGTGGGTTGCAGGCCATAGAGGACCTTAAGAAGGACTTTAAAAATCAAATAAGAGAAGTGGAAGAAAAATTGGAAAGGGAAATGAGAAGGATGCAGGAAAAGTATGAAATGAGGGTCAACAGCCTGACTGAGGAAAACAACACCTTAAAGAACAGACTAACTCAAATGGCAAAAGAGGCCCAAAAGGGCAATGAGGAGAATGCCTTAAAAAGTCGAATTTGCCAGATGGGAAAAGAATGTCAAAAGCTCACTGAGGGGATTCATTCCTTCAAAGTTAGACTGGAGCAAATGGAAGCTAATGACTTTATGAGAAATCAAGATGCTGTTAAGCAGATCCAAACAAATGAAAGATTAGAAGGCAATGTGAAATATCTCATGGGAAAAACCACTGACCTGGAAAATAGATCCAGGAGAGACAATTTAGAAGTTATTGGACTATACAAAAGCCATGATCAAGGAAAGAACCTAGAAATCACCCTTCAAGAAATTCTCAAGGAAAATTGCCCTGATGTTTTAGATCCAGAGGGCAAAATAGAGGTTGAAAGAATCCACCGATCACCTCCTGAAAAAGATCCCAAAAAGAAAACTCCCAGGAATATTATAGCTAGGTTCCAGAATCCCCAGATCAAGGAGAAAATACTACAAGCAGCCAGGAAGAAACAATTTCAATATTGTGGGAACACAATCAAAATAGCACAGGACCTGGCAGCTTCTACACTGAGGGCTCGAAGGGCATGGAATACGATATTCCAAAGGGCAAAAGAGCTGGGACTGGACCCAAGGGTCACCTACCCAGCAAAACTGAGTATTTTGTTTCAGGGGGAAATATGGCCATTCAGTGGAATAGAGGACTTTCAAGCACTCTTGAGGAACAAACCAGAATTGAAGAGATAATTTGACATCCAGACGCAAGAAGCAGGAGATGCCTGAGAAGGTAATCAGGGAAAAGAAATCCAAAGAAACTTATCAAAGTTGAACTATTTACATTCCTATATGGAAAAACAATAATGGTGACTGAGAAAATCTTTCTCACTATGAAAATAATGGAAGAAGGGTGTATGGTCATGTGAATAATTATGTGAATGTGTGTGTATATGGTTATAGTTATATATGGATAGAGGGCATAGGTTGAATTGGTTGGGAAGGGAGGATACACAAGGGATGAAGTTGTGATGTGAGAGAGGAAAGTGGCAGGAGGAGATGGGTAGAGACAGGGTGGGGTAAACTATCTCATGTAGAGGAAGCAGGGGGAAGTGGTTGCAGGGGAGGGGAAAAATAGGAAGGCAAAAAAGTGAAACCACATGCTCATTGAATTTGGTTTAGGGAGAGAATGACATACATACTAGGTGGGACATCTCAACCTACAGCAGAATGGGGGGAAGGGGGAGAAGAGGAGGGATGACGGATGGGAGGGCATCCTTGAGGGGAGGGGAGGTTGGAGGTACCCACTATTGAAGAGGGACAGGATCAAGTAGGGAATGGACCAGGTAGGGGGTGGGATGAGGGGGAGGGAATTATAAGCAGCCTTGTACAATATATCTACTATGATAATGTTTTGCATAGCTAGACATGTACAATGTATACTGAATTACTCATCTCCCCAGAGAGAATGGGTGACAAGGAGGAAGGAAATGGATCTGAAATTCGAGGTCTTAAGATTAAATGTTTCAAATATATATAAATACTATTATTAATACTCTTTTGCTTGTAATTGGGAGATAAGATGTGCGGGCATTGGGACACAAAGATTCACCTTCCTCTAATGGAGAGGTTGAAGGGGGTGTGGGAGAGGATAGGGGAGAGAGCAATTTGGAGGAAGCGATGTCTTGTGGGACTGCTGTTCTGGGAGGGTGTGTAGGGGAAAAACAGGGTGGGGGGCAAATGATTGTAACTCAGAATCTGGCAGAAATAAATGATGTAAAACAGAAGTTAATAAAGCATTTGTTTAAATAAAAAAATGAAAAAAAAGGAAAAAATACTTCATTGCACTATTGGTAGAACTATGAACTTTTCTGGTCATTCTGGAAGGCAATTTGGAATGTTTCAAAAGTCATTCAGTTGTGATTAACCCTTTGACTTAGCAAATGTTGATTAATATAACATGGTATAATAGAATTAATAGAAATTAATACTAGACTTATATGCCCAAGAAATCAAAGAAAGAGGAAAAGTACTCACATTTTAAAAATATTTACAGCAGCTCTTTTTGCAATGGTAAAGAATTGGAAACTAAGGAGATATCCATTAACTAGGGAATGGCGGAATACATTGTGGTACATTAATGTAATAAGATATCTTTATGCTTTAAGAAAAACTGTAAGGGTCAATTTGATATAAACCTGGGAACACGTGAGTAAAATTATCAGAACCAGGAGAATAATATATGAAAATAAAAACATTCTAAAGAAAAATACATTCAAAAGACTTAAGAACTCTAATCAGTGCAATGATTAACTATAATTTAAAGTACCAATGGTGAAATATTCTACCCATCTCCTAAGAGAAAGAGGTGATGACTCCATGCAGAATAAAACAAATATTTTGGGAAATGTCCAATGAGGGGATTGATTGATTGATTTATTATATTTAATATATATTATATAATATAGATATAATATAATTGTTTATATATTTAATATATTTTTATTATATATAATATGTTTATATTATTATATATTACCATATTATTATCTAAAATAGTATTAATAGTAGTATTTATATATATTTGAAACATTTAATTTTAAAACCTTGAATTTCAGATCCATTCCCTTCCTCCCTTGTCACCCATTCCCTCTGGGAAGATAAGCAATTCAGTATATGTTGTATGTGTATAGCTATGCAAAACATTACCATAGTAGATATATTGTAAAAGGTTGCTTATACTTCTTTCCCACTCATCCCACCCCCCACCTGGTCCGTTCCCTACTTTGATCCTGTCCCTCTTCTATAGTGGGTATTTCCAACCTCCCCTCCCCCAAGAATGCCCTCCCCTTCACCATTCCCTCTCTCATCCCCCTTCCCCCTACTCTCCAGCAGAGTGAGATATCCCATTTAGTATGTATGTCATTCGCTCCCTGAGCCAGATTCAGTGGGATTATGGCTTTGCCTTTTTGCCTTCCTATTCTTCCCCTCCCCTGCAGCCACTTCCCCTTGCTTCTTCTACATGAGATAGTTTACCCTACTCTGTCTCTCCCTATCTCCTCTTGCCACTTTCCTCTCTCACCTCATAACTTCACCCCTTAAGTATCATCCCTTCCCACCAAATTCAACCTATGCCCTCTATGCATGTGTACCTGTAAACATATATACACACATTCACATATGTATTCATATGCCCATATACCCTTCTTCAATTATTTTCATACTGAAAAATGTTTCATCAGTTACAGTTCTTGTTTTTCCATGTAGGAATATAAGTAGTTCAAATTTGATAAGCACCTTTTGATTTCTTTTCCATGATTACCTTCTCAGGCATCTCTTGCTTCTTGTGTCTGGATGTCAAATTTTCTATTCAACTCTGGTTTTTTCCTCAAGAATTCTTGAAAGTCCTCTATTCCACTGAATGACCATATTTTCCCCTGAAACAAAATACTCAGTTTTGCTGGGTAGGTGACCCTTGGGTTCAGTCCCAGCTCTTTTGCCCTTCAGTCCCTCAGTGTAGAAGCTGCCAGGTCCTGGGCTATTCTGATTGTGTTTCCACAAAATTGAAATTTCATCTTCCTGGCTGCTTGGAGTATTTTCTCCTTGATCTGGGAATTCTGGAACCTGGCCATAATATTCCTGGGAGTTTCTTTTTGGGATCTTTTTCAGGAGGTGGTCTGTGGATTCTTTCAACCTGTATTTTGCCCTCTGGATCATCAGGGCAATTTTCCTTGAGAATTTCTTGAAGGGTTATTTCTAGGTTCTTTCTTTGATCATGGCTTTCAGGTAGTCCAATAATTTTTAAATTGTCTCTCCTGGATCTATTTTTCCAGGTCAGTGGTTTTTCCCATGAGATATTTCACATTGCCTTCTATTCTTTCATTTGTTTGGATCTGCTTAACAGCATCTTGATTTCTCATAAAGTCATTGGCTTCCATTTGCTCCAGTCTAACTCTGAAGGAATGAATCTCTTCAGTGAGCTTTTGAGATTCTTTTTCCATCTGGCAAATTTGGCTTTTTAAGGCATTCTTCTCCTCATTGTCCTTTTGGGCCTCCTTTGCCATTTGAGTTAGTCTATTTTTTAAGGTTTTATTTTCCTCAGTCAGGCTGTTGACTCTCATTTCATACTTTTCCTGCATCCTTCTCATTTCTCTTCCCAATTTTTCCTCCACTTCTCTTATCTGCTTCTTAAGGTCCTGTATGGCCTGTAACCCGCTCACATTTTCCTTTGGGGCTTTTGGAGCAAGATTTCTGACCTCACAGTCCTCCTCCTGTCCCCTGCTTTGATCCTCTTTGCCCCCAAAATAGGAGTTTAGTGTTGCATTTTTCTGTTTATTTTCTTTCCTTTGCCTAGGCATTTTGCCACTTAATTACTTTACTTTGGGGCTTGCTGCCACAGTAGGACTCTGCCACCAGACAGGGGAGCTTCCATCCCAAATGTTGGGTTCTTCACAACTTCCGGTTCTGGCAAGTTGGATACCCACCCCAGACTTCCCCCCAGATCACAATCCAGATCCAAGCAGGTTAATGCAAGAGTGATTAACCTCCAAGACTGATTGCTGGATCTCCCTACAGTTTGCAGGCCAGGAACTGATGCTGCCACTGGAGCTGCAAAATGGCGAGTGTGCCGTGTCTCCACAGTGGCTTCTATCCCCCAGGGAAGGAAGCCGACATGTTCCCAAAATACTGGTCCCAAAGTTCATAGGGCACTAACTTCTTACTTTGTCCTAGGCCTGTCTGTGTTGATAATTCTGGAATCACCACAGCTGCTGGTGTTCTGGGGTCCCTCCAGCCGGCTGCTGGCATGGCTGCCCTAGGGCTAAAACCACGGCTCATGTGGACCTGGGCTAGGCTTTCTGAACAATGGGCAGTTGGCTCCCAAAGTGCTGAGCTGGCCCTCCCTGCAGGGCTGCTGGGCTGTCCTCACCAGGAGGTTAGGTTCTTTGTGTCGTTCTGTGGGTGCTGGGGTTCCAGAAGTTGTTCAGGCTCCCCTTTTACATAGTTTGGAAGTGGTGTGGGGCAGAGCACCTTGGAAGTCTGTGGGGATTTATTTTGATGTCTATGTATATTATTTATAAGAATTTTGTTTTTGTTTGTTTTCTTTCAATTTGGGATGGTATGGAGGTGGGAAGGATAAGAAAATAAATGGGTGTTAGTTTAAAAAATATTGAAAAGGAAGAAGGCCTCATATGCATTTAAGACAGATAAATGGATAGAGAAAGGTAGAGAAGTAAAGAATTAAGGGGTTACACATCCCTTGATGTTCCCAGAAGAAACCTTGGGTGGAAGAATAATCCAAAGAGATTATAGGAAAAGCCCCTGTAATTTAACCTGGCACCTGTAAACCCAGAACTGCTTTTAGGCATTAATAATGGGAAATGGGTTATATAAGCAAATGATATTCCTTCATTCTTTTTGTTCTGTTGAAGATGGATTTAGAAAACAAGTGTTCATTTCACAAATCTAACCTTTCAGGCAGCAAAAATTTTCAAAATATCATTAATCCTAATGCCCAAAAAAGAGGCATAAAGTAGAGCATCCTCTTTGGCTCAGCAATTCTATCACTGGAAATATATCCAAATATAATAATTAAGCAGAAAAAATAAACTATTTGTATGAAAATAGTTATAACCATACAAAAAGCAATATCAAAGGCTCATAGATCTAGAAAGGACCTCAAGTGCCATATAGCCCAATATCTTTGCTTTACATATAAAAAAAAATCTGAGGGCCAGAAAGTTTTAAGTGACTTACCCAAAGTCACAGTGGGTGATAAACCTTAGAGACAAGAATTTAACCCACTTTCTCTGACTGCAGAGCAAGTACTTATCCCACATTTCCAGACTGCCTCCTCAAAACAAATAAACCAATAAAACATAAACAACTGGAAACGACTTCAGTATTAAAAAAATAAGGAAGAGATGTTAGAAAGCACACTGAGTAATACAGTATTTATGTGAGGAAAACACTTTTAAATTGTGAAGCCCTTGAGCTTTCACCTACTGCATTTCTGACATGGGCCAGGTTACCCCTTCTTAGTTAGCCTAGTGGTCCCCTGTTCCTGGGGTCTCACCATATTGGTGCTGGATTTAGTGAGGAGCTCAAGTGGTACACCAACCTTAGCCTCTAATACTGGGGAGTATAGGTATGTGCCACCATCCCCAGCTACAAGTATTTCCTAAATGATGTTGATAGTGGTTGCACATTTCCATTATTCCTTCATGACCTGTAGGTCAGCATTGTCTAATTTCAGATGATTCAAGCATTACGTTGCTTGATGTTGACACAAACCAAAATCATGCTGGCCAATTGTGAGCCAAATAAATGAACTCAACAGGGTCTAGAATACTAGACTTGCTTGTATCAATGGTTGTATTACATTTTATATAAGCTCCAATTCCTCCTCCCTTTCTGTAGCTGCAAAAAAGAAAAAAAAAAACAAACAAAAAAGCTTTAAGGTGTCTAAAGAAAATAACTCCCTTTGCAGTAACTTCTTTATGAATTCTGAGAATAAAGCCCCTATTATTCAAGGAGATATGGGAATAAAATTAAATTTACTGACATAAGCTTGGAGGTGCTTAATAAATGTTGAATGAATGAACCAATCAATCAACATTCCATAAAATCAAATGCCAAATAGAATCAGCATGTAATAGCTCACGCAGCACATATATACTTGTTTATCTCTCTTGCTGTCATTTATCTGTGACTTTATTATTAATCTAGGTATTGTTGTTATTTAAAAAGAGGTCTTAGATGACTAATAATTGCTATAGCTGACTATCAGAAAAAGAATTAAATAGAAAATTGGTTTCTAATAATATGTGCTTCTGTATATGAGGAGGGGGGTAGGGAGCCAATGCATTGCAATATAAATACATACAAATACAATTTATCTGTTTTGTTATAGTAGGAGTGATTTGACTCACAAAATTTATCTTTATATTATTTAGTATTCATAACAGAATGGTTATCCTTACAATACAACAGGTTGTAAACATAGTATGTTTATAAGGTAGCAAGGTAATTGGAGATTATGAAGGAGAAATAATTCAAAATGGCTTTCAAATAAATGAGACAATTCAACATTTTAAAACTTCAATTTCCTCTTTCACTATTGAGAACTGACATGGGGCAGCATAACATAGATGAGAAAATATGGTATACTGGGTGAGGCTAAGTTGCTTAACCTCTCTATAACTCAGTGTCTTCATCTATAAAATTACAGTTTGGATTTCATGAAACCTAAGACATCTTCTGTCATGAAATAATTGATCCATATGATCAATGCTTTTATTTAAACAACATGATTGCTTTTTCCTTATTTCCTTACATTTCTAAATGGCAATTATTTTACTTTCTCTTTTGGCCAGCAACCCTGAGGGTCTTCCCCTCCCAGTTTGACTTTTTTTTTTCTTTATTAAAGGGAACATCCCTTGACTCACTTCTAAAGAGGGCTATTCACTGAATGGGTGTTACCTCACTCAAAGTAAGAACCTGAAAAGACTTTTGCCTAAAAGGGCCAGGGTCTCCCATGGCATCTTGGGCCATCTCCAGTTGTCAGTGATGAATATCAGGCCACTAGATCCAGATGGCTCTGGAGGAGAAGGTGTGGCTGGTGACCCTGAAGAGTCCTCCCTCACTCAAATCCACCTCAACTGTGAGTCATGTCATCATTCCCGATGTCATGGTCCTTTTTGAGAACACAACAGCACAACATAGACTACGTGTATGCATTGGTCTTTGCAGTTGATTTTCTGTTGCCTTTCATTTTAAATCACCTTCATTTACATTATATCCTTTCCCACTCTATGACTGGAGCATGGCATTCCTTGTAACAAAGAAAATAGTTCAGCAAAACTAACACATACATCAATTGTATCTGAAACTATATATGATATTCCACAACCAAAGCCTCCTACCTCTGCAGAGAAGTCAGAGAGGTGAATTTTCTATAGCCCAGTTTTGTTTTATGGGTAAAGGATTTTCTAGTCTACTATCTGACTAAGGCATGGAGTTGAACTAACAAAAGGTTCTGCTTCCCTAAGAGTCAAGATTATTAGTCATTTTAATCAATAGAGCCTGCAGCTGAGACCTGAGGGTTGCAAAACAAAAGTTTCTCCAAGGCTTCTGAATCAGGTCAAGCGATTTCCTCTTTATAAGTGTACTGCCTCAAGGGGCAGAACCAAGATGGCTGCATAGAATCAGGAAAACTCCCTGAACAATCCCCATAACCACCTCAAATACCTATAAAAAATGACTCTAAACAAATTTTAGAGCTGCAGAACCCACAAAGTGACAGAGAGAAAAAATCTCCTGCTAAAGGCAGCCCAGCAGGCAGATAGGAAGGGTTCATTGTAGCTGCTGGAAGCAGAGCCCAAACCCATGTGAGCCAGAGGTTTTAGCCCCAGGGTGGCCATGGGGTTTTAGCCCGTGGTTTTAGCCCCAGCAGTTGCAGTGCACTTTGGGAAAGTGGATCACCAGCAGCAGTAGTGGTTTCCAGAATTATCAACCCATAAATGCCAAAGAAAAAATGAGAGATCAGTGTAGAACTCTGTTGGAACTGGAGGGGACAGAGGTGTGGTCCAGTCTCTGCCCCCAGAGCTAGAAGTGGTGGAGGTGTGGCAGCCATGCAGCCACCTCTACATGGCTGACTCAGAGTTCCTGGCCTGCAGATTGTAGGGGGCCCAAGTGACCATTCACAGGGTAATCGCTCTTGCTTTAACCTGCCTTGATCTAGCTCTCAGTCTTGGGTGGTGGTCCCAAGGTGTGCAACCAATGAGCCAGAGTGTGTGGGGGCTGTAGAGAAGACAACCTCCTAATAGCTCTGGCAGCTGCGAAAACCACAGTGATTTGTGACAAAGCTCTCCCCTTTGGAAGCAGAGTTCTACTGTGGCAAAGAGCTCAAAAGTCAAGTAATAGAGTGGCAAAATGAGCAAGCAAATGAAGCAAAGCAAGCATAGCAGTCAAACCTTAGATTCCTTTTTTTGGGGACAAAAAGGATCAAAGCATTGAATGGGGGAAAGACAATGGAGCCAGAACTCCTGCACCAAAAGCTTTCAAAAAACACATGAATTGTTTACAGGCTATGGACGAGCTCAAGAAAGATTTTGAAAATCAAAAAAAGAGAAGTGGAGGAAAAATTGGGAAGAGAAATGAGAATGATGCAAGAAAATCATGAAAAGAGAGTCTCGCTGAAGAAAATAACACCTTAAAAAATAGACTAACTTAAATGGCAAAAGAGGCCCAAAAAGTTAATGAGTAGAAGAATGTTTTAAAAAGCCAAATTTGCCAATTGGAAAAATAATTTCAAAAGCTCACTGAAGAGAATAATTCCTTCAAAAATAGATTGGAGCAAATGGAAGCTAATGATTTTATGAGAAATCAGGATACTATAAAACAGATGCAAACAAATGAAAAAATAGAAGGCAATGTGAAACATCTCATTGGAAAAACCACTGACCTGGAAAATAGATCCAGGATAGATCATTTAAAAATTATTGAACTATCTGAATGCCATGATCAAAAAAAGAACCTAGAAATCATCCTTCAAGAAATTCTCAAGGAAAATTACCCTGATATTTTAGAACCTGAGGTCAAAATAGAAATTGAAATAATTCACCAATTGCCTCTTGAAAAAGATCCTAAAAAGAAAACTCCTAGGAACATTATAGCCAGAGTTGTCAGATCAAGGAGAAAATATAACAAGCAACCTAGAATAAACAATTTGAGTATTGTGGAAACACAATCAGGATAACACAGGATCTAGCAGCTTCTACATTAAGGGATCAAAAGCCTTGGAATATGATATTCCAGAGATCAAAGGAGGTAGGATTAAAACCAAGAATCACTTACCCAGCAAAACTGAGTATCATGTTTCAGGGGAAAATATGGTCATTCAATGAAATAGAGGACTTTCAACCATTCTTGATTGTTGGGGCCCCTTTAAGACTCTACCCGAACTCTGAAAACCCACTGAAAACTCAGGCAAAGGACAGAGCAGCTCAAGCAGGGTGGAGGCACCTGGGTGTTTATTCTCCCCCGTTATTTTGGGGTATTGAGTATGCACTGCTAACAGGGGAGCACTCCCCTGCTATGAGAAGCTTGTTACTGCTGAGGCACATGGGAGAAGAGAAGAGAGTCGGGGGAGGGAAAGGAGATAAAAGGAGGGAGGCAAGGTGAAAGTGAGAGGAGAGAGAGATGAGGTGATTGTAAACGAGAAAGAGATTAAAAGGCAAGACATTACATCTTGGTGACAGGACTCCTTTGTCTATTCTTGCAGGAGCAGGCTCCCCCGAGGGGTTCGTGGGGGCAAACCCGGGTCGTTGGGGTGACCAGAGTGACTAGAGCTGTGGTGGCAGCTAGAAAGAGGGTTGTAGAGGCAGCCCGCATTGTTGGGGTGACCAGAGTGACCAGACTGCAGGGACAGCTGGAGAAGGGCTTGTGGAGGCAAGCCGAGTCATAGGGGCGACAGGAATCACAAAAGGGGATTGGAGTGCTGTAGAGGCAGCAGGAGAGATGAGTTTGACGTCAGCCCTGTAAGGCGGGCCCTAACACTTGATGAAAAAAACAGAGTTGAACAAAAAATTTGACATTCAGATACAAGAAGCAAGAGAAACATGAAAAGGCAAACAGGGAAAAGAAATCATAAGGATCTTATCAAAGTTGAACTATTTACATGCCTACATGGAAAAACGATAGTTGTAACTTAGGAAACTTTTCTCAGTATGAGGATAGTTAACAGGAATATATATATTATATATATAAATAGGAGGGTATGTGGGCGTATGAATGCCTATGTGAATGTGTGTATATATGTGTACAGGTATACATAGACAGAGGGCACAGGATCAATTGAATAGGAAGGGATGATATTTAAAAGGTAAAATTGAGAGTTGGAAGGGGAATATAGTGAGAGGAGACATGAAGAGACAGAATGGGGTAAATTATCTCATATAGAAGAGGCAACAAATAACTGTTACAATGGAGGGGAAAAACAGGAAGGCAAAAGGGAATGGGTCAACCTTACTCTCATTGAATTTGACTTAGGGAGGGAATGACATACACACTAAACTGGGTATCTTGCCCCATAGGAGAGTAGGGGGGTAGGGGATGACAGGGGGGATGATGGAGGAGAGGGCAGGTTGGCAGGGGAGGTAGTTAGAAGCACACACTTTGGAAAAGGGACCAGGTCAAAATAGAGAATAGAACAAGTGGGGAGGTGGGATAGGATGGAAAAAATAATTAAAAGAACAAATGTACTGTCTCCTTGTTATATAAATTTATTTGAGATTAAAGAAATTCAGTGCATTTCACTATAATCATTTTATATAAATTTGCATGACAGTATGAAAGGGCAATAGATTCTAATAGCTAGTTCACTGAAGTGGGAGTATGGAAACATGGATTCTGTTCTCAGTTCCAACATATATATTTATCTCATGAAAGTCATTTATCTCCTTTCATTTCCAGTTTCTTATTCTTTGTTAATTTATTTAGTATTATTTATCATGAAGCTCTTTTACAGTACTATGCTAGGCAACATGGAGGACACACAGATGCATAAGAGACAGTCCCTGGCTTTGATGATCTTATAGTCTGCTTAAGGCATGCTTTCATTCATTTACTCATTCATTTCTTAAGTATTCATTGACCACCTAATATGTGCTAAGCATGTAGGAACAGGACATACAAATGGCCCAGAGGCCCCCAAAAGCAATCTGGGATGACAAGGCTGGATTTGATCTTGGTGCCTAAACCAAAAGTTTGAGTTCTACCTTTGGAATAGGGAGGTGCTTAATGAACGCTGATTACTCTCACTCCACATTAACTATAGAGAAATTAGATATGAATCATTTCTAGGCTTCCTCAATTGTATGTACCAGGGACCCCTTCCACAAAAGTATTATATATATAATATAGGTATAAGGTATGGTGTAGGTCTTAATTTTCTCCATGACAGAAAAATGCAAAGATGCAAAACATTAATAGGTGTGTATGAACAAATCAAGGGAACATAAAACACATGAAAAGCTCCATAAAATCATTAGTCTACCCCAGACAGTAAAGACATGTTAGGTTGAACAAATACTCTGTATCTACCACAAACTTATACTATCTTAACAACTCATAGAAATGTCATATATCTTCTTGTTGGTTGTCTTCCTTTCTTTCAAGAAGAATACTGCTAATTTCTCTGATAATGAGTTCACTTCTAGGATATAGAGGGAAAAGATTCAAATTTATAATTGATAATTAAAATTAATAAAGTCAAAGATATGAAAAGGCACTTTTAGATGCAGATATCTAAGTTATTAACAGTCGTATTTTTAAAGTGTTTTAAATTGCCAATAATTAGGGAAATACAAATTAATACAACTCAGAAATTCCACCTCAAACCCATCAGATAGTCAAAGTTGAAATAAAATGAAAATGACAAATGCTGAAGGGGCTATGGGAAAACAGGTACATTAATGCACTGCTGATAGAATTGCAAACTAGTTGGTCCATTCTGGAACACAATTTTCAAGGATTCCCTAAAAGCTATTAAACTGTCCATACCCTTTGATGCATCAAATATAACTACTAGTTTTATATCCCCAAAAAGAATGAAAGAAAGAAGAAAAAGACCCATATGTCCAAAAAATATTTAAACCAGCTATTTTTGTGGTGGCAAAGAAATATAAACTGAGCAGGAAGGCAGCAGGATTTCCCATTAATTGGAAAATGCCTGAACAGGTTATGATAAATTAATGTGATGAAATACTGTAGTGCTATAACAAGTGATGATGATGCTAGTTTCAGAGAAAGGTGGAAAGAAAGACTTGTATGAACTGATGCAGAATGAAGTGAGCAGAACCAGGAAAACACTTTATATAATAACAATAGTATTATAAATACAAACAGCTTTATAATGCTTAAGAACTCTGATCAACACAATGATGAATCAGGATTGTAGAAGATTCACAACAAAACATGCTCTTCACATTGTGATATAGAGATGATAGACTCAGTATAGGCATGTGTGTCTGCTGTAAATGGCCACTGCAACTCCTAGAGAAAGGTAGGATCTCTCTTAGTAAAAGAGTACACAGGCCTGTAAATCCAAGGGAGAGAAAGCAAGAAAAAGTTTTAAAAGGTTAAAAAAATCTGAAGCTACTCCATAAAGAGTTCATTATTATAGAATACAGGGTGGTTCCTATTATAAGAGATTGTCCTCTTGGGGCTCAGTTAATCAATTATCAGGAGGCAGCCCCAGTCACTGAGGACTAATCAGAGGAGTTCATTGTGTCCTCTCAATAAGGGCCCAGGAACATTCCAAATAATCTCATCAAACTGATTGAGCAACTCACCAACCAGATCAGATACTCCCTTAATCATGTCTGCTATGGACAAAAATGGAAGCAATTTCTGATCTCAAGAACTTTACATTCTAAAAGGAATGAAGACAAATAATTATCAAACAAAGCAATAATTAACAAATTATAAGTAATCTAGGCCAGATATTTCAAAAATACCTAGGCAACACTCCTGAGGGCCATTTCAGAACCAAAGTGAAATGTAATCATGAAATACTTAACAAAATAAATAAAATACAATAAAACATAGATAATATTACATTTTGAAACGTAGGCACTGTATGGCCTAAAAGGATCTTTATGTACAGATTAGTGGTCCCCATTTCTATTTGAGTTTGACATCACTGATCTAGGCTGATCCTCTCATTTTAAAAATAATTTCACAGGTCAAATAACCTGCCTAAAGAGACTTAAATCATAAATGAAAGAATTGGGTTTCCTATCAGTGGCACAGATTGTATGCTTTATCCTAAACAAGAATATGTTACTGTTTATGTCTTCTCTCCCTCATAAAAAAACAAGATTATTTAATAATAGAGATGTCTATAAACTACCAGTTATTATTCCCTAGGAAATGGTGATGCTATGCCTATTTGTCTATTCTATATAATGGGTAGCATCATATAGCAGAAAAACCATTATACAGTGTTTGAATATCTGGGATGGAATCCTGGCCCTCACCTTTAAGAACAACCCTCTCACTCCCCACCTTCATCACCTCACCCCAGCAAAATCATTACAACAGATCCATGTTTCCTGGGGCCTTTCCTTACTTTGGCTTGACTTCTCAAGATCCTTGCATAATGATCTAGCTTTCTTTTGACTTTCTCTTTGTCTTGTGGCCTGGTCAGCCTGTCTTTTCTGGTTGCTTTTTTGCTAATTTTTCTAATACTTTTCTTTTGGGGAACATTTTGGTCTACTTTTGTCTGGCATGAACTTCTCTGTTGCTTCTGGGTAAGCCTCAAGTTGAATTCTTCATGGACTGTAGTAACCCATCAAAACCCATGAAATTTATTATCCTTTCAGCCCAAAACACTAATATTTACTTCTTCCTTTAAGCTGTGAGAATAATGAAAAATAACAGTTATTGCTTTGCTTTAGCTACAAAGAGTATGGGAAAATGTTTTCCTGCTAGGCACTCAGGCATGTGGAGGCTGGAAGCTTCCCTCTGTTCCTGCCCAGTAAAACTGTGGTCAGTTAATGCTTTACAGACTTCTGAAGTTCAACAGATTAGAACAGCTTCATGAATTTAAAAATGTGTATTTCTATAAGAGTCCTTCAAGTCATAGCATTGAAGAAAAGCATATTTTGCCCTTGTTCCTCAGTTCTCTTATGTGTTCCCTTCCTATACTCATGCACAAGTTAATTGGAGTGATTGAAATTACTCATCATTTTAGAATCTGTAGAACATTTGTCCTTTTAGGACAAAGCTTTTTTTAATGTCCTTTTACTGAAGGAAAAATACAGAATCATATGTTAGAGAAATTATTAATAACAATAATTCTTTCCTTACCTTATTTGCCATGGAAGCCCTCTTATTGTTATTTTCTTGTTATTTTCTCTTGTTATTACTTATTATTTTCTCTTGTCAACCAGACAGAACCAGCCTTTAACCTGTGGTTGATTAGAGTCAAAGAGAACAGGCCAGAGACAGAAGAGTAAGGAATAAAGCAGAAGTTAATTTCAAAGTGAGGGAAAAGGCTTATAAGCAAGGAGGCAGATTAGACACTTTTGCCACAGTCTAGCTCCTAGTGGGGGGATCCCAAGGCAGTGTGGGGAGATATCAATACTTATGCCAGTGGCTGCACAGTGAGCTATAGCCTTGACAATAAGGGGTAACAGCAACAATGGGACAAGTTTGACTCATAGCAGGGCCTTTTGGCGAAAACTTGTCTGAACTCAGACAACACCGGGTGGTGGTCAAAGCAACATAATAATTATGTGAATTTGCCAGAGAGTGAGATCATTCAAAGGGCAAGCCACAAAGGATTGTTGTTACGCTAAGCCCACAGCTTGCTTTCTGGGTCTTAGCTGAAGCTTTCCTCATATATTGGATGAGGGAAAAATCATGACCTTTGACCTCTCCTTACCCAGAGTCTATCAGAAGCTCCATTGGTTAGAGAAAGTGTTACAATTAAACCAACAAGTAGGTTATTTGTTACATGAAATGATAATCCTGATTTCTGTTTCTATTTCTCCTTTTCTCTTCTTTTTTAAAAAAAAAATTTTTATTTTTGGCTTACAAGATTCAATTGTGGGGTGGAGCCAAGATGGTGGAGTAGAAAGAACTCATCCAAGCCACTCTCCCCCCAGATCACATCGAAACTATGTAAAAGGGGACTCTGAACAACTTATGGATCCCCAGCACCCACAGAACGACACAGAGAAGCTAACCTCCCAATGAGGACAGCCCAGCAGCCCTGCAGGAAGGACCAGCATAACACTCTGGGAGCCAGCAGCACTGCGAGCAGTGCGAGGGGAGCCAAGCACAGGTCCCTGTGAGCTGAGGTTTTAGCCTCAGGGCAGCAGGGCCAGCAGCTGGCTGGAGGGACCCCAGAACACCAGAAGCTGTGGCGATTCCAGAATTAACAACATAGACATGCCTAGGACAAAGTGAGAGGTTAGTACCCTATGAACTTTGGGACCAGTATTTGGAGAATGCGTGGGCTTCCTCCCCTGGGGGCTAGAAGCTGCTGAGGAGACACTCCATTTTGTAGTTTTCAGAGGCAGCCCCAGCTCCTGGCCAGCAAACTGTAGGGAGATCCAGCGATCAGTCTTGGGGGGTAATCACTCTTGCTTTAACCTCCCTGGATCTGGATTGTGATCTGGGGTGGAGTGGGTTTCCAGGTTGCCAGAAATGGAAGTTGCCCCCCCACACATTGGGACGAAAATTCCCCTATCTGGGGGCAAAGCCATAGTGTGGCAACAAGCCCAAAAGTCAAGTAATTAAGTGGCAACATGCCAAGGCAAAGGAAACAAATTAAACAGAAAAATGCAATCCTAGACTCCTACTTTGGGGACAAGGAGGGTCGAAGCATGGAGTGGGAAGAGGACTGTGAGGTCAGAAGTCCTGCTCCAAAAGCCCGAGGGGAAAACATGAGCGGGTTGCAGGCCATAGAGGACTTTAAGAAGGACTTTAAAAATCAAATAAGAGAAGTGGAGGAAAAATTGGAAAGAGAAATGAGAAGTATGCAGGAAAAGTATGAAATGAGGGTCAACAGCCTGACTGAGGAAAACAACACCTTAAAGAATAGACTAACTCAAATGGCAAAGGAGGCCCAAAAGGGCAATGAGGAGAAGAATGCCTTAAAAAGTCAAATTTGCCAGATGGAAAAATAATCTCAAAAGTTCACTGAGGAGATTCATTCCTTCAAAGTTAGACTGGAGCAAATGGAAGCTAATGACTTTATGAGAAATCAAGATGCTGTTAAGCAGATCCAAACAAATGAAAGAGTAGAAGGCAATGTGAAATATCTCATGGGAAAAACCACTGACCTGGAAAATAGATCCAGGAGAGACAATTTAAAAATTATTGGACTACCTGAAAACCATGATCAAAGAAAGAAGCTAGAAATCACCCTTCAAGAAATTGAACTATTTACATTCCTATATGGAAAAACAATAATTGTGACTGATGAAATCTTTCTCACTATGAAAATAATGGAAGAAGGGTGTGTGGTCATATGAATACATATGTGAATGTGTGTATATATGTTTACAGTTCTATATTGATAGAGGGCATAGGTTGAATTTGTTGGGAAGGGAGGATACTCAAGGGGTGAAATTATGAGGTGAGAGAGGAAAGTGGCAAGAGGAGATGGGGAGAGACAGGGTAGGGTAAACTATCTCATGTAGAAGAAGCAGGGGGAAGTGGTTGCAAGGGAGGGGGAGAATAGGAAGGCAAAAAAGGCAAAACCACATTCTCATTGAATTTGGTTCAGGGAGAGAATGACATACATACTAAATGGGATATCTCAACTTACATCAGGATAGGGGGAAAGGGGATGAGAGGAGGGATGATGGATGGGAGGGCATCCTTGGGGGGAGGGGAGGTTGGAAGTACCCCCTATAGAAGAGCGACAGGATCAAGTAGGGAATGGACCAGGTAGGGGGTGGGATGAGTGGGAGGGAATTATAAGCAGCCTTGTACAATATATCTACTATGGTAATGTTTTGCATAGCTAGACATGTACAACATATACTGAATTACTTATCTCCCAAGAAGGAATGGGTGACAAGGGAGGAAGGAAATGGATCTGAAATTCGAGGTCTTAAGATTAAATGTTTCAAATATATATGAATACTATTATCAATACTCTTTTGCTTGTAATTGGGAGATAAGATGTGCAGGCATTGGGACACAAAGATTCACCTTTCTCTAATGGAAGAGTCGAAGGGGGTATGGGAGAAGATTTGGGAGAGAGCAGATTGGAGGAAGCGATATTTTGTGGGACTTCTATTCTGGGAGGGTGGGTGGGGAAAAACAGGGGGCAAAAATAAGTGTAACTCAAAATCTGGTGGAAATGAATGATTTAAAACAGAAGGTAACAAAGCATTTGTTTAAAAATTGCATATTTCCTTGAGTTTCAAATTTCCCTTCCCTCCCTTCCTCCACCCCCACAATGGCATATAGTCCAGTAGAGGATCTGCAAATAGTTTCACATTAGACATTAGTCAAGTTACAAAGGTGAATTGTATTAGATGGGATGAAAAATGGTAAAGAAGAAATAAAACCAAACCATGAAAAGAGAAAGACCAATTAGTTTGCTTCCATCAGGATTCAAGCTCAGTTCTTTCTAGTTATTTCTCTGGATGTTGCATTTCTCTCTTTCATGAGTCTTTTGGGGTTGACATATATGGCTGCATTGCTGAGAAAAGTCCAGTCTGTCATAGTTGGTCATCACACATATGTTGTGTCTGTGGTTGTGTATAAATTTCTCCTGGTTCTACTCTTCTCACTCAGAATCAGTTTGTATAAGCCTTTCCAGGTAAATATGAAAACCATCTCCTCCTTGTTTCTTATAGCACAATAGTATTCCATTACATGCATATACCACAACTTGTTTAGCCATTCCCCAGTTGATGCTCACCCCTTTAATTTCCAATTCTTTGCAACCACGAAAAGAGCTACTATAAATATTTTTGTACATATGGGTCTTCCTCCCACTTCTATGATCTCTTTGGGAAATAACCCTAGAAGTGGTATTGCTGGGTCAAAGGGTATGAAATTATTTATAGCCCTTTGGGCATAATTCCAGATTGTTCTCCAGAATGGTTGGATCAGTTCACAACTCCACCAGCAATGCATTAGTGTTCCAATTTGCCCACATCCTCTCCAGCATTTGTCATTTTCCTGTTTTGTCATCTTAGCCAATCTAACTGGAGGGATGTGGTACCTCAGAGTTGTTTTGATTTGCATTTCTCTAATCAAAAGTGATTTAGAGCATTTCTTCATATGCTTATGTATATCTTTGATTTTTTTCTCTGAAAACTGCCTATTCATATCCTTTGACCATTTATCAATTGGGGAATGACTTGTATTCTTATAGATTTGACTCAATTCTCTGTATATTTTAGAAATCAGTCCTTTATCAGAGACATAGGTTGTAAAAATTCTTTCCCAATTTCCCAATGAGTCTTGGTTACATTTGCTTTGTTTGTACAGAAACTTTTCAGTTTAACGTAATCAAAATTATCCATTTTGCATTTTACAATGCTCTCCTGTATAGACCTGCTGTACTGGGCTGAAGCCAAATTTACCTTTCCAGTCCCCTCTACAACTCTGATCGCCCCTACAACCTCAGGTTCACCTCCACAACCCCCTAGGAGAGTTTTCCAGTCACCTATACAACCCCTGGGAGAGCCTGCTCTTCCCGAATAGACAAAAGAGTCCAACACCAAGGCGTAATGTATCTTACCATTTATTCTCTCTCGTTCACAACCCCCTCTTCTCTCTCTCCTCTTTCACCTCACCTCCCCCCTTTTATATCCTTTTACCCTACTCTGTTCCCACATGCCTCAAGAACAGGCTCCTCACAGGAGGGGAGTGCTACCCTGTTAGCAGCTTGTGCTCAATACCCTGTAATCTTTGAACCTGCGTTGGTTCGATGGGGGGAGGGGCAGAAACACACACACACAGGTGCCTCTAAGACCCAACCTGAGTAGCACTGCCATCCTGAGTTCTCTGTGAGTTCTCAGAGTTCAGGTAAAGTCTTAAAGGGCCCTTACACTGTCCAGTTATTGTTTGGTACTAAAGTCTTTCCCTCTCCACAGATCTGACAGATAAACTATTCCTTGCTTTCCCAGATTACTTACAGTATCATACTTTATACCTAGATCATGCACCCATTTAGACTTGATTTTGGTATATGGTGTTAGATAATGGTCTATGCCCAGTTTCTGCCATACTATATTCTAGTTCCCAGCAGTTTTTGTCAAATAGTGCATTCTTATCCCAAAAACGGGAGTCTTTGGGTTTATCAAAAAATAGATTACTATACTCATTAACTGCTGGGTCTCGTGTGCCCAATCTATTCCATTGTTCCACTACTCTACTCCTCTTCCAGTACCAAGCAGTTTTGATGACTGCTGCTGTATAATACAGATTAAAATCTGGTATAGCTAGTTCACCTTCCCTAGCATTTCTTTTCATTAATTCCCTTGATATTCTAGACCATTTGTTTTTCCAAGTAAATTTTGTTACTATTTTTTCTAACTCTATAAAGTAGTTTTTTTGTTAAATTGATTGGTATGGCACTAAATATATAATTTAGTTTGGGTAAAATTGTCATTTTTATTATATTAGCTCGACCCAGCCATGAGCAATTGATATTTTTCCAATTAGTTAGATCTGATTTTATTTGTGTGAGATGTGTTTTGTAGTTGTGATCATATAGGTCCTGGGTTTGTTTTTGCAGGTAGATTCCCAAATATTTTATAATGTCTACAGTGACTTTAAATGGGATTTCTCTTTTTATCTCTTGCTGTTGAATTTCATTAGAGATATATAGGAATGCCGAGGATTTATATGGGTTTATTATATATTCTGCAACTTTGCCAAATTTATTTATTGTCTCAAGTAATTTTTTACTTGACTCTCTAGGATTCTCTAAGTATATCATCATATCATCTGCAAAGAGTGATAGCTTGGTCTCTTCTTTGCCTAATTTGATTCTTTTGATTTCTTTTTCTCCTCTAGTTGCTACTGGTAACGTTTCTAGTACCGGATTGAATAAGAGGGGTGATAGTGGATATCCTTGTTTCACCCTTGATCTTATTGGAAATGCTTCTAGTTTATCCCCTTTGCATATAATACTTGGTGATGGCTTTTAATAGATGCTATCTACTATTTTAAGGAAGGCTCCATTTATTCCTATACTTTCTAGTGTTTTTAATAGGAATGGATGTTGTACTTTTACAAAAGCCTTTTCTGCATCTATTGAGATAATCATGTGGTTTCTGCTAGTTGATAACAATAACTTGATATGATCAATTACTGATGGTTTCCCTTATATTAAACCATCCTTGCATTACTGGAATAAATCCTACCTGATCAAAGTGTATTATTCTTGTGATAAGTTGTTGAAGTCTTTTAGCTAATATTTTATTTAAAATTTCTGCATCTAAATTCATGAGGGAAATTTTTCTATAATTTTCTTTCTCTGTTTATTTCTCCTTTTCTTATTCTCTCCTTCATGCTCCCTGCTCTCCCTGAGAATTTTTAACACAGGTATGGTTAGAAATATTTATTGTAAAGAAAACAAAAAATGTAAAATTTACAAGATCTATACTGTTCAGATAAAAAGACATTAGGGAAACCAGAAAAGTAGGTAATATTCTATCAGAATATATGATCAAGTAAGGCTAACAGGTGTTGAGATACTAAAGAAGAAATCTGGTGCTTTCTTTTTTAGGAAAATAAAAATAATACTTTAATCAGGCAATATGTCCTGTGGTTTCAACTCTGATTTTATTATTTACTTTAGTTAGCACCAAGGGATATCTCTGAGACTTCACAGTCTGAATACAACAAATACAACTTTTTTTAAATTAAATTTTATTTTTTTCAGTTAACAAGCTTTAACAAATCAGCAATTTTCTCTCCCTCAGCATCACTTGGGGGATTTAGGGAAGGTGTGGGGCAAGAAGGGAACTATTATAATAAATATTCATAGTTAAGTGAAACAAAATGCCATCTAGGCAGTGCTTGACTTAGAGTCAAGAAGACCTGCCTCAGATGCTTACTAGCTCTGTGACTCTGGACAAGTTACTAACTTCTCTATGCTTCAGTTTCCTTATCAGTAAAATAAGAGTAAAATAGCATGTGCTTCCCAGAGTTATTATGAGGATAAAATGAGTTAATATGTGTAAAGCAATTTGTAAACTTTGCTGTCGCTATTACATTCGCTGTTCTTTAAAATGTGTACTTCATTCTTCATGTTTAATCCGTGACTTCTATTTCAGGAAGTGGGAAGGGATGTCAGAGTGAGGGAAAACCTGGGTAACAGAGATGGAGTTATGATAGCTAGTGGGAATGAGCATTTCAGGAACTTCTAAGGGAAATGGTACTCCAGTGGAGGATGAATAATACAGATAGAAGCTTTGGGAATGACTCCTTCCAACTGCTCATATTGAGTCTGATTAACAGATGACTGACTTCAGTAGCTGTAGCTACCTTATTGGGGGAAGGGCGAGAACTTTTTGAGAGCATACAACAGAAGTAGCACAAGATCACAATAGCTCAGACTCCTTCTGAAGACGTATATAGGAGACACAATCCTTGGTATATATGGGTCAATAATTATAATTATATATAATATAATTATATAATATATAATTATATATTATATAATTATAAATAATATAATAAATACATAAGTGTGTATAAGTAGAATAATACCTAGTGCACTAACCATTTTTTTACAATTAGATCTAAGTTCAACAGTGATAATTACAAAGATAGTCTGTGGCAAATGGCCTTTGGGGGAGGTGGGGTGTAGAAAATCCTTCCCCCCCATACTGGAAAATGTTTTTTTTTTCAAGTTACAACTTAGAAAAAACACTTCTGCCATGACAAAACTATCCATCCTTCTTTTCCAGGAAAACTTTCATGATTTTAGTTAGAACCATGTTCATTTTTGGAACTGGAGAAATGGGGTGAAGTGCTCAACAAAAATAGGGAAGTTCAGAAGGAATGGATTTGATAATGAGATCTGTTTATCTACATATATATGTAGATAAACAGATCCATATATATGCATACATATATGTATGTTGAGCTTGAGATGTCTCTATTACAGAAATGTGAAATGTGTAATAGGCAGTTGGTGACAGGACTAGGGCTTAGAAGAGACATTGAGGCTGGACTTATCTTAGAATCATCTAAAGAGATAAATGTATAACACTACCTGTGGTTATATCGGATTCAGATGACTAAAGGTAGTTGTTGCAGTCCTTTTCTCCTATGCCATTTTGTCTCTGGAGATTTAATCAGACACATCCTGCTGTAAAAATTATTTGTTGTTTTATTTTTATTTATTTATAGCTAAAAGGAAATATGATGGCCCTTCAATTTCATATGGTTCCCTCTTCTGTTGTTTGATGGGAATTTATGTTCAGTGCAAAATTAAGAATATATTTATTATTGCTGAGTCCTCAATGAGGAAAATTCCTAACTCTAAATTGCAAGGTTGGCTCTTTGCTTAATTCAAATTTCTATTTCTGGCTATCTCCTGTACTCCATATGATTGAGGCAAAATTTAGATTATCAGAAATGTTTGGGTAAAGAAGTGACCAGAGTAAATTATAGTGCCTATCAATCGCTACAGGAGGGAAAGTTGGGGAAAGAACAGATCTTCTTTTGAAACATCCATTTCTCCTTGAAGAGGAGGTAAAAGTGATGACTTTAACCCAACTCTTTTGGTCTAAGATGTCGGTAGGCCCATGACCTTCCTTGATCTCTACCTTCCTTGCCACAGCTCAACCCTACTTCTTCTTTCTCCTTTTTCTTGTTGCCTTTTGTGCAGTTCTTTCTGGACAATCTTCTTAAAAATATTTTTGGGTAGAGCTCGAAAGACTGACCTCATTCTTTAAAAATTCTGAGTTGTAATTCTGGAGAGCAATTGGCCTAAAGGGCTATAAAACTCTGCATACTCTTTGATCCAACAATACCACTGCTAGGTCTATATCCAGAAGAAGAAGATGAAGAGGAAGAAGAAGAGAAAAAGACCTATTTGCACAAAAATATTTATAGCAGCTCTTTTTGTGGTGGCTAAAAATTGGAAATTGAGTGGTTGCCCATCAACTGGGGAATGGCTAAACAGGCTATGTTACAAGATAGTGATGGAATATTATTGTGCCATAAAAAATGAATGACAAGCAGAATGATTTCAGAAAAACCTTTGAAGACTTACGTGAACTGATGCAAAGTGAAGTGAGCAGAACCAGGAGAATGTTATACACAGTAAAAACAAGAATTGTGAATGACTTAGCTATTCTCAGTAATACAATGATCCAAGACAATTTCAAAGGACTCATGATGAAGCATCCTATCTACCTTCAGAGAAAGAACTGATACTGTCTGAATACAGACTGAAGCATGCTATTTTTTTCTTTTACTTTCTCCCTTCCTTGTTTTAACATGTAATTGGGAAAAAAATAAAATATATATTTTTTTAAAAATCTGGGTCGTGCCTGAAATTTTGTCTTCTAGCCCAGAGATAGAAATAGTCCCAAATCCCTTCTCAAGGCCTACAGAGGAATGAATGCTTGCCGTTGTGAATTACAAATCTCAAGATGCCAGTTTGTTCTCAAATTCTTATTACAGATAAATAAATCACTTATTAAATGTCTACTATGTGCCGGGCACTGTGCTAAGCACTGAGGATATAAATATAGACAAATATGACAGTCTCTGTTCAAAACATACATTCTAAATGCAGGTAGAGGAAGGAAACTAAAAAGAGAGAGCTGGAAAGTAGAAGAATTTGGGGTGGGGGAGGGAAGCTATTGAGGAGGAAAAGTCCAGATAGTGAGTCAAGGAGCAAGCTGAAGCATAGCTGAGGCCCTTCCTGAAATAGTGGTTCTGGCATAGGGATACTAATTAAGCCCAGAAAATCTGATAGTGTCACAAAGTGAGAGAGGGTGGAAAAATAGAGGGCCCAAGATAATGCTTTGGGGTATACTCACTGTTAGGAGGTTAGATATGGATGATCCAGCAAAGGAAACTGGGAAGGAGTATTCATACGGGTAGAAGGAGAACCAGGAGAGCATAGTGACTAGAAAAACCAGAAAAGAGAAAGTATCCAGCAACAGAGAGTGATGAACAGTGCCAGATGTCGTAGTGAGATCACTAGGGATGAAAATTGAGAAAAGACCATTAGATCTGGTAATTTAAAAATTCATTGGAAACTTTTGAGAGAAAAAATTTAGTTGATTAATGAGGTAAAAAAGCCAGATTGAGATGGGTATAGAAATAAGTCAGAAGAGATGAAATTGAGATGATTGGTTTAGCTAAATTTTTAAAAGAGTTTAGCTGATAAACGGAGGAGAAATAGAATGATAGCTTGAAAAGTTGCTAGAAATTAGTGATTTTCTGTTTTCTTTATTTCTTTTTTATTTTTATGAATGGAAAAATTTGGTATGTTTCTATCTAGCAGGAAAGAAACCAATAGATAGGAAGAGAATGAAGATTAGAGAAAAGGGGGATATGAGGTATACATATACATATATATTTGTATATATACATATATGTGTGTGTCTGTGTGTGTCTGTGTGTATGTACATACAAATCTCTCTATATATACCTCTGATATATATATGTACATATATATATATGCATACACATGCACATTCTAAATGGCAGTAGGTAGTATATACACATATGCATGAATATATCCTCCATATGTATATATCTAAATGTATCTCTCTCTTCATGTATATGTGTGTAGATATGAATATGTGTATAAATACAACTATATACACATACATGTGTATATATAATATACATGTGTATACATGTATGTATGTATGTCTAATGATCACAATATGCCAGGTACTATGCTATGTCCTTTACAACTCTTCCCTGATTTGATTTTCACAGTGACCCTGATATGTAGGTTCAATTATTATCTCTGTTTTACTGAGGTAAAATAGAGGTGAAAAGAAGTTAAATGACTTGTCCAAGATCACACAGCTATTAAATGTCTGCAACTGGATTTGAACTCAGGTCTTCCTGACTCCAGGCCTAAAATCTTTTCCATTATACCACATAATGAGAAGAAAAACCACTTTCAGAGACTAAAATAAAGAAGAGAGTGTAGAATGGTGTCAGTGGGTTTTGAGATGAAGAGAAGGCAAAAAAGAGGAAGCTAATGGCAAATAGCCTCTCTTTTCTCAGTAACACATGAACAAAGGTGCTCAGCTTGGAGAGTAGAGTGAGGCAGAGCTTAAATATGAGTTATTACCATGGAAATGCTAATTCTTTTTTTTTTTTTTGGCTTTTTGGAGGGCAATTGGGGTTAAGTAACTTGCCCAAGGTCACACAGCTAGGTTTTTGTTTGTGTGTGTGTTAAGTGTCTGAGGCCAGATCTGAACTCAGGTCCTTCTGACTCCAGGGCCGATGCTCTACTCACTGTGCCACCTAGCCGCCCCTAGGTACTGCTAATTCTAAATTAGTGAAGTATTAGGGAGGCAGTGTTGCTTAGTGAGTAGAGAGCATACCTTGAAATCATAATCACCTTATTTGGAGTCCTGAAACTGATACATGCTACCCTACATGCTACCCTTGTGATCATAATCAAATTACTTAACCCCTCAGTGCTCCAGGCAACTTTTTCAGTTACAGATGATGAGTTCTACATGGATGGAGGGTGTTCATTTGGGAACTTTTTACTGCTAAAATGGAGGAAGGGAGATAAAAATTATTAATGGTATAGCTACAATTTACATTAAATAGGTATTCATGAGCTAGTCTAGTCACCTAAAAATCCTTTATAACATTGGATCTATGGGGAATACAGTCCAATGTGTTAACTTTTCAAACAAATTTTAGATAAACACATATTAGTTGAAGGCTTATATAAAAATTAAGAACTAACTCAGATGTTGTAACCTGTAGCCCTTGCCTTAAAGGTTTTCCATTCAATTGAGAAACTACTCAACAGATAAAAGAAGCACCTTCGGGTAGCATATTCTTAATAGTGATTTCTGAATTTCCCAGAAGTCCACCAGTAGCCATGTTCAGGTAAGATAGTGGTGATTTGAGGAAAGGTATTTAAGTTATGAAAGATAAACATATAAAAAGATTATATAGGGGTGGCTAGGTGGTACAGTGAATAGACCACCAGCCCTGGAGTCAGGAGGATCTGAGTGCAAATCTGGCCTCAGACACTCAAAACTTACTAGCCATGTGACCTTGGGCAAGTCTCTTAACCCCAATTGCCCTGCTTTCCCCCTCCAAAAAAATGAAGCAAAAGTAAAAAAATAAAAACAAATGATCAAAAAAAAAGTTTATATAAAGAAGCCCATATTGTTGGTAGGTGAGTTTTTTTTTCCTTTAACTCTTTTTAAAATGTATAATGTTTCTCTGACAAAAACAGTAAGTAGGTGGAAAGGGGCACAGGGAACAAGGAAAAACAACCACAAAAGTGATTAGGAAGAAACAAAGGGCAAGAGAAGAGTTATTTTAAAAGTAGATTAAAAAAACTTACAATGTTTATGTAAAACAGTCTAAAATTGAAAGATTAACTGAGGAAGTATATTGTGAGATTATATATGGGAAGGAAAAAATAATTTTAATCCTGTCACTTTATTTTTCATTTCTAATTGTATTTACCATGCAGTATTATATAATTAGATAGTTGGTATTTTATTCTTTGTCTGGATTATAAAATCTCTGAGACATCTTTAGCACCAATGCAATATTTACAGCATCTATGATCACAATAAAGACTATGACTATAAGTATTGCATGATGTTACATGATGATCACAAAATATACCAAACTCTCCAAAGAGAGGATAGAACTGAAGCATTTATTTAGACACCAGAAAACTGAATCCCAAAACCAGTAAGCCGATTCCATCATAGTACTAAAGACATTCAGAAGCCATAATAATGCTGAGAGCCACAGCATCCTTCAGCCTTCCCACAAACCAATACAAGATGAATATTTACTTACAAACCTCTCTATCTCCTTAATGAGTATCCTCTCTTTCCCACTGTCTCATTAGCTCTGACTACCAGCTTCCTGTGGGCTCTGCTTTCATTTAGAAAACTCCTCCCACCACAGGCTCCATGTGATTATATTTAGCCTATTAGAGGATAGAGTTTATCTTCACAGCAGGGGAAGATCTTCAAATTCCCATTCTCATTACAACACTCTAGAGGTTATGTAGTCCAATTAGTCCTTCAAATCAAGCTCCCTCATTTTAGACATTAGGAAACTGAGGCCTAGTGAAATAAAGTGATTTGTACAAGGCTCATACAAGTAGTGAGTAGCAGAGTTAAGATTCAAATTCAGGTTCTCAAGCTTCAAATTCAGACCAGAGAGCAGGTTCTGTGTTTTATTTACATATTTAATCTCTCTGAGCATTTAATACAGTATTCTGCATATAGTAGACTCCTTCTTTGGTTACTAGCTGCACTCAAAGAGGTCCATCACCAGATATGATGAATGGGGACTGGGGGAAGAGACAGCAACTCAAGAAGTTGTGATCTGCTTCTTTAGGAGGAGTATCCACAGGAATGAAATTATGACTCCTTGAAATAATGACATATTTTGTACCCATGTTGATAGAAAGAAAAATGTTTCCAAGAATCAGAATGAGAAATTCCAATATATATTTGAGTTTTTCCATAATAATTAAGACATGGAAGAAGAGATAAATTTCAGAAGTATCCTGAAGTGGAAAAACAAAATGACAATAGTTGCCTATCTTGATTTGCCAGCCTGGAGGCAGGCATAATAATAATGAAGACGAGGAGAAGGCCTGGAAATTATAAGTAGTTATTCTGGATTTTAACTTTACAAGGTGTCAAGCAAAATACAGACATTTTTAAGAGACTTCTGAAGAATGTATGGGAGAGTAGGAGTCAAACCTATAAGATGGAATTAGCATGATTCATATGAAGCTAATAATTAAAACAGCATTAGCTTATAGGAATGTCACCATAAAGAACTGAGTGCCAAAAATAAAGCCTAAATAAAGGATGGTCAAAGGTGGAATGATGGTTTTTAAAAAAGAGAAGGAAAACAGGAAAAGGCAAGAATTATGAAAATCCATTTGGAGATGAAAGCAAAGATAGATAACTGACCTACCAGCAATGAAGAGGTGAAGGAGAAATTTGGAAAATAACTTTAAATATTTTATTAATGCTATTTTTCTTTTTATAACATTGTTTCTTCACACACACAAATAGATGTCTCCCTTATAATAAGTAATCACTACAAAAAAAAAGTCAAACTTTTGTCCAAGTCTGAAAATATTTCCCTCTCATTTTGCACCCCTGGAAGAGGAAACAGGAAGCATACTTTATCATCATTCTTCTGAAATCACTTGGTCACTATAGTCTTCAGAGTTCTGGAGTTTTCCAGTGTTGTTTTCTATTGCATGACAATAGCTTTGTGTAAATTATTCTCCTGAGTTAGTTAGCATACTTTATTTTGCATCAGTTCATACAATTCTTCCCCCAAAATGAACATTTCAACAGTTAAAATTTTAGACTAAATAATTGGATCTACCTCTTTCAAAATCAGAATTTTTAAAAATTATTTATAAGAATGCATCCTTTTTGCAGACTAATTGAAGAAAAAATTACTAAGGAGAGATGAAATAAACTCCAGTTTAAAAATAGTTTATTTTTTAATATTTTAGCTATTTTTTAAAATGTTATTTTAAAATAAACATCTATTATTATGCCAACGGAAAACAGTCTCCTAACTATGTATCTGTAAGCTTACATCATTTACCAAAGCTTCCTAACAATTTTAGTTGTTTGGACTTAAATTTTAACATTTTTAGTACTGTTTCCAGAAATGAAATAAAAATTTTATTGTATACATTTTGAAGGAAGCTTCTGAATTTGGTGTTTTTAAAGACCTTTTCCCCTTCTTTTTCTTCTTTTTTTTTCTTTTACAAGTGAAAGACAAGTCAGTTTTCTGGCATTTGATGAATTTGGCCTTTTATGGTCAACTTTATTAGAATGATGAAAAAATACCGTTCTGACAGCTACTCTGGAAATGATTATGGATCTGATACAGTATATTTGTTAAATATTTCAATATTCAGTGCAAGTTATTAATAGAAGCTCACAATATGATATCCCTACCACATTATTTCAGTGTTTTTTTCTATATAAAGATTTCATGAATTTCAAATGAAAACTATTATATTTATTGTCCCTTTCTCCCCCTTTAATGCAAGGGCTTGAAGGAAAGGAAATACAATTTTATGTAGTATAATAGAATGTGGAATTTCAAAGGAATAGCATCTGTGAATTGTCATATTAAGTTAATCAGTTTTATTTTATAGTGGTAATATTAATAAATAATATAACAAGAGAATTTATCTTCTCGACCTGGAACACTTTCATCTATATTTTCTCATTTATCCTCAATATCTTTATGAAGAGATACTTTTCTTAGTTCATAAATGTGATAATAAAGCACAGAGAATAGAAATGACAACTAAAATCTCATATTCAATTAAATATGTCTTACATATGTTACCAAAAGAGGTACTATGGAGTGCTTAGAGCTTGGTTTGGTGTCAAAGACTCCAAGGTCATCCACTGCATTCATGGAGCCATCACCAGTCATCTTTACTTTTGTGTCTGACTCAGGAAGAGAGCAAGGCTGATGACTTTGTGCAACTCTGCCTCACTTAAATCCAATCCAAGTACAAGTCAAGATATCATTCATGATATCATTTGTCTTCTTTAAAAAGAAAGGATAGGGCGGCTAGGTAGCACAGTGAGTAAGAGTTCCAGCCCCGGAGTCAGAAGGACCCGGGATTGGTTCTGGCCTCAAAAAATTAGCACCCACATATAAATGACTAGCTGTGTAACCTTGAGCAAGTTACTTAACCCCAATTGCTTTAAAAAAAACAACAACCAAAAAACAAAAACAAGAAAGGACAAATGACATTACATATGTCTCCTTCTTTTCATTTACACAGCCATTATCAACCCTTCATCATCCCTTGTTTAGAGTATTGAAATACTCCCATGAGTGATCTCTCTGCTTCAAATCTCTTTCCACTCCAATCCTTCCTTTACACAGCTATGAAAATTATTATTCCTAAAGCACACATTGTATCATTTATCCCCCTACTCAATATATTCCAATGGTTCCCTATTATAACTGAATCTAACATAAACTATATTTATCATTTAAAGCTTAAAACTGAACTTTGGGGACATTCTCTATATCACTCCCTTCCACAGATTCTACTATTAAACCATTTTGGTCTACTTGATTTTGCTCTCACAGGACACGCTTTGTCTCCAATTTCTTATCCCCAGTGCCTAAAATATGCTCCCTGTTGACCCCTACAGGAATTTTAGCTGTCTGACCATCACATCCATACAGTTGGTTACTAGAGAGAGAAGCACCAATATCTGGGTTTTCAAAGCTGGGGGGACTCAATGGCTGCCCAGAGTCTCATCTGGCCAAATCACGCAACTCTTCCCAAAGTGAGCCCCCAAGCAAAACCTCACCTCAGAGGTATATATAGGCTTCTCCAGGGTCAGAGAACATCACAACCCTCATGACCCACTTGGCTACCAAGTAACAAGAGTTGTACCTTCCTAAAAAACAAGCCTCCCCCCACAGGCTTCTTGTGACCACATTCAGCCTATTGGGGGCAGAGTTTATTTTCAAATCACGAAAGGTCCTCAGATTCTCTTAGGGGCAGAGAAGATCTTCAAATTACCATTACCATTATGGTATGGTGAAGAGTTGTGAATATGCTAGTCAGTCCTCAACATCTGCCCATTTAGCTTTTCTAACCTTGAGCATTCGATGATTTTATTAGTAATCTCATTTTCACTTTCATGTTGGCTATTGTGCACTTTCAGGGCTATGCCGCAGGAAAAAAAAAAATGGGAAACCTAAGCAGCCCTCTCGCTGGCATCCAGAGTTCTACATCTCTGTTTCTGCCTCCTGCTTCTGAGTGTAGCACAGCCTTCCCCAGCTCTCAGAAAACCCAGCTTGCATAGGTCCAGGGACTTGCCTTGAAGCACATGTTTTTCATCCAGGAACAGCTCTCCCACTGAGCTGAAAGGGAAATTAGAGAAGCAGGTTGCCCTTTTTCCTTTTTTACCTCAGGGTTCTCCTGACATTCTCCCCCGCCCCCGCCCATTCCTGCATTGCCTCTCCCCTCCCCTGCAATTATTGGTCATTTCATGCTTACTGTGTTAGAAAAAGTGCATATTATTAGAATTAATGTCTTGTTATAAAGAATATATGCAGAAAAGTGTATTTTCAGCAATCTCTAGCAAAAGATTACAGTTTTTGATGGTTGCAGGAAACTAGCCCCATATTTCCTATAGGTTCAATCTATCAACATTGGCATTTTTTTACTTTTGTGATGTTTTCTAGGACTATTACCTCCCAAAAGTTGAGAATTGACTGTATATGACAATACATTGAAAGAACTCAGGATGTTTAGCCTGTAAAAGAGATGACTTGGAAGAGATTGACAATATTTCAAGGGCTGTCATGTGGAAAATGTATTACACTCCATTTTCATGGATCCAGAAGATAGAACTAAAAGCAATAAATGAAAGTTGAAAAGAAGAAAACCTAGGCTTGATATCAAGAAGGAAATAAAAGCAACTTCCTAACAATTATAGATATCCAAAAGTGAAATGGAGTACCTTTCAAAGTCATTGGATCATAGTTCTAAAGTTAGAAGGGATGCCCCAGAGGGTCTCTAGTACAACCCCCTTATTGTAAAGATGAAAAAACTCACATGGCAACAAGTGATTACCCCAGCTTACATGGGTAGAAACAACAGAGATAGAATTTGAACTCAGGTCTTCTAAATCCAAATCCAGTGCTTTTTTCCACTATGCCAGTAGATTCCCCTTTGAATTTCTCCTCTGTAGGATATTAGTTGTTGATGTTGAGTTGTTACAGTTATTTCTGACCACATTTGGGGTTTCTTGGCAAAGATTCTGGAATAGTTTGCTATTTCTTTTTCCATCCCATTTTACAGATAAGGAAACTGAGGCAAACAGGATTAAATTATTTTTCCAGGGTCACACAACTAGTAAAGTGTCTGAGACTAGATTTGAACTCAGAAAGATGAGCTTTCCTGAGTTCAGGCCCAGCGTTCTATTGACTGTGCCACTTAGATACCCACTTGTAGGTCTTTAGATAGAGGCTAAATGAACATTTCCTGGGTGTGCTTGGTATGTTACAGGATCATCTTTCAGATACAGGTTAGATTGGGTTGCATACCAAGGTCTCTTTCAACCCTGAAATTCTGTGACTTATTACAGCATTATAGGATTGCATATTTATAATTGGAAGGGACCTTAGAGGTTTCCAAGTCTAGAACCATCATTTTACAGATGAAAAAACTGAGGCTCACAGAGGTCAACTGGCTTGCCCAAGATTACACAGATGCTAAATGGCAGAGATTTGAACCGAGGGCCTATGATTCCAAATTCAATGCTCTTTTCACTGCACTGTGATTTCTCTTATGTTACCTATCCTAAGATATGTGTAGTACCAATGCAGTATTTACTGCACCACCAATCACTATAAATATACCTGCATGGTGCTTGATCACAAAATATACCAGACTCTCCATATAGAAGACAGAAACAAAACTTTTATTTAGACACCAGAAAACCAAATCCCCAAACCAGTAAACCCATTCCATCAAAATAGCAAAGAAGTTAGTAAGCCACAGCAGTACAGAGAGCCACAGCATACTTTACCCTTCTCACAAACCAACATAAGCCTAATATTTACTCACAAGTCTTAACTGCCTCCCTCAAATGTGTCCTCTCCGCCTATTCTTTCTAGCTGCTCTGACTCCAAACCTCCTGTGAGCTTTGTTCCACCTTTCTGCAAACTCCTCCCAGACTTATTAAGGGACAGGGAAGATCTTCAAATTCTCATTACCATTACAATATGATAATTACCACTTAAGAAATTGCCTATAATATAACAGCTATGGCACTTAGTCATTTGATTGGAATTTTTTAAATGTTAAATTAGATTTTGATATGTATAGTGTTTGTACCCAGGACTTTAAATGTCTTCCAGTACACACATATAGTTTCAGTTCTAGCTGATAGGGAGAATGAAAAACAATGTCTAAGAAAAACATAACTTTTACAGTTGTATATAAAAGTCATTTCATATAGTAATGCCTCTAGAGCTTTTTTCAAAAAAATCCAGGTTTTTGTAGAGTCTCAATAACATGGCAAAAATGGTGTGCAAAAAGGAAAAAAAAATTAATACATAGAGAACACATACAGGATCCATGCACTCATTCCTCTGAGTTCCTTATGAAGGTTACTTTGAGATGGCAATCTTGTTTTCTAGGGGAAAAAACACACAAGACAGAATTTCAGCTTTTAAATCCTATTGGCAAAGGGAAAATTCACACAAAATGTTGACTGTCTCTAAGGTACCAGAAGGAGGTGAATATCTATAAAACCCGAGAAACATGATTTATCTCTAAGAAATTTAGTCAAGGCTGTAGGAATCAGCAAGAAAGCAGGAAATTGTGTAAAGCCTTATACTAGTCTGGATCCACTCTAACAAAAACCTAAGATCCTCTTAATTACATACTGTAATGCAAGCTCCAAAGATGCCAAATATTAATCCACATGAATCATATTTATTTCCTTAAAATAGCAATTTAATCTATGTACATATTTATTTGCATCAGCTTTTATAAGAAGAAAGTCAGTGTGAAAATAACTAATGACTCCATGTCAAGTAATCTTCTGATTAAATCAAGGAGTCCTTGCAGATCGTGTGTGTGTGTGTGTGTGTGTGTGTGTGTGTGTGTGTGTGTGTACACATATGTGTTTTATTGTAACCAGATATTTCTAGTTTCTGCTTAACTAATGAGAAGACAAACAAATAAATATATTCTTACATTTTCAAAGCAACAAAAAGAATTAAGGCTAAGCAACTCCCTTTAAAATCTGCAAGGGCCTCTGGAGAATAAGTGGAAAATAACTGGCTCAAAAGCTTCACAGTTTTACAAAAATGAATGCACAACACTTTTTAACCATATCTGGAATAATTTATTTAAAAATAAAGGCTGACTGTTTTTGTTTCACTTCACTCATTGATCTCCCAAAATTGAACAAAGAGAACTGGAAACCTCTTTTTCCAGTCACTTATTCAAATCATCTATTTCAAACATCCATTGTAAGAAATTTGTAGAAGGTATATGATATATTCAAGAGTCCGAGGACCTGCTTGCTCTTCTACCTGCCTTCTACCTGGGAGAATTTGATCACATCCCAACCTCTTTCTATACCTCAGTTTCCTCATCTATAAAATGAAGAAGTTCAGCTAGATGACCTTCATGGTCTCTTACATCTCTAAATCTATAATTCCATGATAAAATGTCATTTAAAAAATAAAAACAAAAACCTTCCTCTGTGGGAAAATAGAGGAACCCAGAAGAATATGAAAGCATCACATGCTAGAATAAAGTCTGAACAAGGAAGTATTTGTAGGGAGTGGGGAGCAATCCGGGGGGATGGTTATCAAAGATGCACTTCTACTATTTCACTATTGTACTTAGATCTGGCCCAGTCAGACTACTTTTCTTCAACCTGATATGACTTTGATATCCACAGAGAGGGTCCAAATTATGTTACATAGCTTACTGTTCTCTTTACCAATGAGACTTTAGTAGCAACAAATTTTTCATCTCGTCATATTCCATAGTAATATTTTTGACAGCTAAGTAGCACTGTGGTTAGACCTCTGGACCTGGAGGCAGGAAGATCTGAGTTTAAATCCAATTTAAGAAACATTACCTGTGTGACCCAGGGAAAGTCACTTAATATATCTTAGCCTCAGTTTCTTCAACTGTAAACTGAAGATAATACGAGGACCTAGCGCCTAGGGTTGTTGTGAGGATGAAATGAGATCATACTTATAAAGTGCTTAGCACAGTGCCTCACACATGTTTCTTTCCCTCCCCTCCCCTTCCCTTTTCCTATCTCCTCCCGTCCCCATCCCCACTTTTAAGGGTGCACCTAAGATGAAAGAAATCAGGTGAGTTAATTTTTCCTCTTCTAAAATCCTGAAAGAGAGCTTGATTTTCTGGAAGAAGTATGAATGTCCCAAATAAAGTATGAATTATCTTTGGGTGTTTCTTCTTTGCTCTTATTCATGGTACCTTTTTCACAGTTTAGATATTGCTGGAGCAAGGGAGTCACCAATTTTATACTTCAGAAATAATGGAGTTCACACACCTGAGTCATTTGTGACTCCTAATAGCTATTAAAAATATGGTTCCAGTTATCAAAGGGTTTTAAAGGAAAGGGGTGCGAAAAATCTGTCAAATTTCTCTGGTCTAGCCACTAGTTTACCCCCAAATCACTCATTTAAAAAGCCTCTGTTGCTAAATGGTGGGGAAAATATACAGAACAGTATGATTACTTCTTTCTACAACATGCCCCTAAAGCCCCAAACTAAAACAAATGAGCTACAAATATTAAAATGTCTTATTATCAGTGCCATGACATTATTGTTATTAAAGCAACTAGATCTTTCCTCAGAGGTTGACTCTCAGAAAGTTACCTCAGGTATAAGACGCTCCATGGTTCACCATCCACTGGAAACCATAGCTCACGAGCCAGCATGAACATTTACCTTTACTAAGCCCACTAGAGAGGATATTAATTCAAAGCAAAATACATCTAGTCAAACAATATAGTAAATTAAATAACAAGAAACGCCCCTCCAGATTCCCCCACGTACATAAAGAGTATATTGAACATCTGTGATTGGGTCACACACATAGCTTTTTTTTTTTTGCTCACATTTGCTTTTATTTCTTTTGTTTTAATTTATTTATTTACTTTTAGTTTACAACATTCAGTTCCACAGTCCCTTGATTTTGAAATTTTCTCCCCTTCTCTTTCCTTCTCTCTCTCCCCCTATGGCAGCAATCCACTATAGAGGTTCTACAAATGCCTTTACATTAAACATTAGTCAAGTTGTAAAGAATTATACCCAATGGAGTGAACAAGGAGAAAGAAGGAACTAAACAAAACGACACATAAAAGAGAGGGAGAAAGTAGTTTGCTTCAATTTGCATTCAGGCGCCCAGACTCCGTAGTTCTTTCTCTGGATGTGGATATCTCTTTCCATCATGAGTCTTTTGGAGTTGTCTTATAGCCTTGCATTGCTGAGAGGAGCCCAGTCTATCAAAGTTAGTTGTCACCGATATGATGCATACACATAGCTTTTACAAAGGGACATGTGGCCCAGACAAACTGTAGATGGGGCATCTCACACCTCTGACACAGCAGAGCTGTCACTATCCTCCAGGGATGTCGTAATGTTGTTCTTTTCAGAGCAGTGCTTTGTCTCTATAGGGCGTCTCATCTCATTTCTAGCTGCAGGAGTTGCTGGTCATCTTTGGACCATCTGGTGCTGCCCTCTACTAACATCTGCTAGACTGAAGTGACTCATAATCCTCCCTCTAGAAAGAGAACTAAAGCTCTGCTCCTCCACATATCCCAAGGCCATGACAGACCACGCCCAGCCAGGCAGCCCCTAGAAGTCTGTAGAAACTCCTGGGCTAAGATGAAGTCTTATTGTGATGTTGATCAGCTTCAACTATAAGTTGAGGATTTGCAAGATCCCAGGTCCATCCTTTTCCAACTGACCCCCTGGCCCTTTCTTTTGATGTGGCTTGCATATGGACTGCTTGAATGCTAGTCTGGCCTGTTTTTTACTAGTTCTGCCTAAACATCTGAGTTGCCTGGGCTCTGGTCTTCAAACAAAATACTTGAGTTGTCTACTACTGTGAGGGATAACTTGCAATGAACTTTCCCCATTCTGAAAAAATCAAATCTAGAGTGGCTTCAGCATCCACTAGGCCTAAGTTTAGAAGTCACCTGACCTTACAGGAATCTGGGACTTAGAGCAATGGAGACAGTGCCACCTCAACACAAGATATGCCAAATAAGGACAATACTGCTTTCCTGGCCTTGCATTGGACACCCACATGTTTCCATGTCCTTTGTTTCCGAGACATATGCCTGGTCTTGGGTTGTGAGCTGGCCTTCCACCAATGAGAGTAAAGGCCAGTTGGGGATTGGGTTTTTCTGTGTTAGAAGGCATATAACCATGGGCTTAATTCCACAGGTTGCTTTCTCCCTGGCAGATGCCATTTGAGCGACAGGGGCAGAGTCCTTTCTCATGAGAAAGAATAAAGACCTTTTCTGATCTCAGACTCAGACTCTGAACTTTTTCATCCCACACACTACCTCAGTGTTATACTGCCTAGGTACTGAAGTGGTCGTGTCTCTTATCGTGGTATCTCTTGCTCTGGTTCCCTCTAGGGTTCCTTGGGTTCTGCAGTGAACATTGGTCTGGCCCTATCTCTTACTATGGGTCCAAGTGATTTACATGGTATTCCTTCTGCTTACCCTAGCTTGATTCTACTCAGGACCTCCTTAGGTTTCTGATACTATTTTTATGTAGTCCTTGACTGGATAGAGAAGATGATAGGTATTTCTCTTTGATTGTCTTTATCCTTATACCTTCTGATTCATTTTTAGAGGTTTGTGGGGGATAGAGGCTCTTTTACTTCCTAATATTCAACCATATTTCCAGAATTCCTCAAATTGAGATTCTTTACCTTCCACTGATTCTTGTGGTTTTCACTTGAAGTCCCTGATCCAGCTAATTATCTGTTTGGGGATTACAACATTTCCTTTACTGCTTTTTAAATTTCACAGTTATCATTCTGTAACCCTTCAAACTTTTTACTGGACTCCATCAAAAAAAATAGCCCTCTATAATGCTCTTATGCAAATTAATATGGGAGCAAGAAGAAAGGGTCAGTCACTTTGTTCTAAATTCGTGTCTTAATTATGATTACCTGGCAGAAATAAAATCAATGGTTTTTGTTTAGCTTTCCTGCCAGAAGCAAAATATCAATAAACCCCAGAGGAAGAATATGACAATGTAAATTCCAGCATCTCAGAGGAAATAGCCTTCAATCAAATTATAGGTATGCAGAACTACAGAAGTATTGGCACAGAAGACTAATAGGTATGGAATAAGACAAAGGTATATTTAGTGAACTCCCTCATTGTGTGTTCTTTGTAACAATGACTTCTCTTTGAAACTACTGCTTCACAATCTATTTATTCTGCCTCCTGCTTTCTACTGTCTTCATTTCATTCTACTATTCCAGTTGAATTTAGGTTTGACCTCTGGCCTTCAATTTACTCTTTCTGGACCACACTCCACTTTGTCTAGGAGGGGTCTTCTTTTGGACCCTGTTAATTATTCTTTTTAGTCTCTGGCATTGGTAGGTCCTATTCTTCCTAGGGATTGGGACTATAAAGGTGTTCCAAACCAAACAACTCTTTCCCCCATGATGATATCTCAATGATTAAGCTAGTTTCTTGCCTGATGAGTGACTCTTTCTACTCACAGGATCCCTAGCATCCACAGTATTGCAGTAACCATATAAGCAGATTCTGTATAATTGACGATGCTTCAGGGAATGTTTTCAACCAACCTTGCAGGAAAGGTTGTAAAAGCCTCCTGCCTCCAGAGGAGCCCAGGATACCCAAGAGGATGCTACTATGGAATCTTCTACTGAGAGACTTCAAAAGCTATTGAGTATCTTAGCATATCATCCTAGAATTTTTAGAGCCTCACTGTAAGAATGCAGCTCAGACAAATTACCAGATTGATTCTCTATAAACTAGGAATGACTAGCCATACCAGCTGATGAATCAACATATGGGATCTTATTAAGCTGAGATAAGGCAATAATCTAACTGGTGAAACAGTAGTAATTTTGGAATTTTAAGCATAATTTGAAACTTTATATTATCAGCATATATGAAAATAGATTTCAGATGGAAGATGAATTTCATTTAGATGATTTAAATGCTTGTCATTTTTCAGTGTTTAAAAAGTGCTTAAAATTTTATAAGCTAGGTTGATAAATGTATTCTTTTACTAGAAAGAAGATAAATAGATAAATATGCATATTAAAATTGCAAAAATTGGGTTATTTGGCCACAATTGACACATGATATTTTGGATGCTGATCATGAGCTATATTAATCACTTTTCATATCCTTGCAATCTAGTTTTCATCCTCATATACTACTGAAAATTCCTCCAAAGGCCACTTGCTACTATAATTAGTTAGGCTCTGTACAGAGGAGCTAATATGACTATATGGGCCTGCAAAATAAATCTCTAGCCTCTAAAATTCCAGATAGGAAAAAGTGATTGATCCAGCTATTTTTGGTCACATAAACTTTGGTCAATCAAAGAGACCTAAGGGCCCTGATACTAATAAAAAATATCCTATACAGAAGGTGCAGCTAGGTGGCGCAGTGAGTAGAGCACTGGCCCTGGAGTCAGGAGGACTTGAGTTCAAATCCGACCTCAGACACTTAACACAAACATTAGCCATCGTGACCTTGTGAAAGTCACTTAACCCCAAATGCCCTCCAAAAAAATAAAAAAATGATATCCTATATAGAGATATAGACCTATTTGAAGAAGAAAAGGAAAAGAAGCACTAGTCTAGAATTTCAGAAGCCATTTCAGAAGCCATCTTAACCTCCTCCTGCCCTACACTAGAGGCCATACATAGAGAGAGAACAGGGGCAAGGTCTAATGGAAACAAAACAAAACAAAACACGTTGGTTTGGGCACCAGGTGACCTGGAATCTAATCTCAGTTGATGCACCAACTCATTGGGCAATCTGGGTAAATAACTTTCTCTCTATGGGTCTTGGTTTTTACCCATCTCTAAAAAGGGGATTGGACAAAAGACTCTCTGTGATATAGGAAGGAAGAAATATTATTTGGGGTTAAGTGACTTGGCCAAGGTCACACAGATAGTAAGTGTGTCAAAGTGTCTGAGACTGGATTTGAGTTCAAATCCTCCTGACTCCAAGGCTGGTGCTCCATTCACTGCGTCACCTAACTTTCCCTTACTTCCTCTTTGATAGAGGTTTTTCTGGGAACTGAACCTTAAAACTCTCTCAGCTCTCTCCTGCACTAATCCCTTTTTGTCAGCCTCAGTCTCTGCCTCAAGTGGCTCTGGGGAACGAAACTAACTTCATCTGGATGCCAGTTTCCTTTCTTTCTGCCCTTGTGGATCCTCATCATTTCTCTGGATCCCTGCTCTTTTACCTCTGTTTCTCTACTGTTATAGCATAATATTCAACCTGTCTGCTGTACTGGTCAGAGCAAACTTCTGGCTTCTGTTGTGCAGATAATGAGATATAGAGTTGAATTCTGTTGCAGGCCAGTGGGGTTGTCTCTTGTAGGACTGCCAGAGTGTGATGGTTGGTTGGGGAGGGGCTATTGATTGATTCTGTAGGGATTAGGTATTAAATTTCTCTGTTCATCAGGGTTCTTTCTATTTTTAGACTGTGGACACAGCTAAAATTTCTTATCTTGTGCATAATTCCTGTTTTGGAGAGACTTAGAGGCTATGAGGATCAGACCAAATGTCCAGTCTCCCGTTTTGTTGAAACTTTTACCCTGAAATCTAGCTCTTTTTTTAAAGAGAGAAAACTGAGTCCTAGAGAGGAAAAGTGATTTGCCCAGGATCACATAGTTATGCACATTTTTATGGGTTTGATTTTATCAGAGATTAAATTATTTTTAATAAAGAATACAAATTTTTTTTCTAGAATTGTCTTTCTTGGAACTCATTTCTGAAGTATTTCTATAAGTTGTGGTACTGAAAATGTACCCCATTGTGGGAATTACCTTTTCTTCTTTAAGATTTTAAAATAACATACTAAAAATAAGAAAGAAAAATATTTTGGGAAAACAACTAGGTTTGTAATGATTGATTTGCAAAGAACAACACAAAATCTATTCATTCTGATCCTTAGCATGTCAGGAGAAGGGGCATTATATTAATCTACTACCTATTTTAAATATAAGCTTTTGCTATATAGTACATTTTTATAAAGAAAATGGAGATAATATTGAATTATTGCAGGGGTAATTTTAATAAAATCTTCCTTAAGTAGGAGCTGGGTTCTTTGAATCCTTTGACTTTCTTCTTCCAGATCTGTGACCCTCAACAGATCCAAATTGCATTCTGTATCTCCAATGCTTCTTCCAGGCTTTACCTAGGTATTAGCAAAATATGGGTCAGCCAAAACCAAACAAAAGCAATCCAAAAAAACCTGTTTATTTCTTTAAGTGAAATACAAATTAATAGATTATTTCTCTTGTATAACATTAAAACTCAACAAATTTATCAACAGTATAATTTTCTGCTTCCCTTTGTTACCTCTTCATTACCTCTTACCCAGCCATTCAGTTCTTAATTTTATGTTTTATAGGACAGTCATTTGTATGGGATTCAGAACTAGAAAGAGCCATAGAGACTCTCTATTCCAGTCCCCTCATTTTACAGATAAGATCTAAAGTGTCATGCCTAGAGTTATGCAGGTAACAAGGAGCAGAACTAGGATTTAAACCTTCATCTTTTGAGCCCAAATCCAACGTTCTTTGTAAAGGTACAATGTGCAATATTGAAAGAATTTATTAGGTCTAGTATTTCCTTGCCTTTAGTATCTATTTGAAAAATAGGCACTTCCCTATTCTACAGTGTCTTCATCTTCAGCTGATCTAAGTCTATGCCATATGATGGAAACACGAAGAAAATACAAAGATGACCTTTTTCTGAGGGAAAACCTAAAAAAATTGCTATAATCAAAACTAGGAAATAGTAAGAATGTTCATTTTATTTTTACTATGCTTCAATGACTATTTTAATTTTATAATATGGGCTCTATAAGTTTTCATTCACATTGAAAATTCTTTACATGATGAGATTTAATTTTTCTAACCATTGTTTCTTGTCCACCTACTGTGTTTTTAATTCATTTTTTATTTCTTTATTTTGTAATGTCTATTAAGTATATTTTCACATAGCAATAGAAGTATGAGTTAGAGTTCTGTATCACAATAGGAAGACTCTATCTTTGAATAGTTCCTCTTTTCAGAGGCAGAAGGTGGCACAGTGGATAGAGCATTAAGCCTGGAGTCAAGGAGACCTGAGTTCAAACTTGAACTCATATACTTTCTAATCGTTTGACCCTGGTCAAATCATTTAACCCCTGCCTCGGTTTCCTCAATGGTAAAATGAAGATAATAGTAGCACCTACTTCCCAGAATTTATTGTGGATGAAATAATGATTTATAAATGAAATAATATTTCCAAAGCACTTGACACAATGTCTGGCACACAGTAATTACTTAATATATACTCATTTCCTTCCTTCTATTAATACAATCAGGTAGGCAGGACATTTAATCTGTAGAGAAGGAGTAAAGTAGCTGTGCTCTCTTTTCCACTCTGAGGATATCTGAAGACAGTATATAGCAGCAGAGAAAATCTGAACTAGTGTTTAGGTTGTTCATTATAATGGCTAAAAGAGGGCAAGATAGTTGAGTGAAACTTTTTTGTGACAGAACAATGTATCTGGGTTTGTGTTCCCCATTACCTGTGTATCCCTGAGGAAAGTCATGCATTTTTCCTCTCTGTTGCAGTATCTGTGAATTATTATTGGTCACAAAATAAACCAACAGGATGAGCAGGAATATCTGTGTACTTGGCAATACCTTCTACGTCTTTCCAAATCCTCCCTGCCAAAACTGTGTTGGAGGTTGAGGGATATTTGCAGTCAGTGGTCATAGGACTCTTGATAAGTTTAGGTTTGTGTTGTTTTTGTCTTATTGGTGAAATATAACTGAGACAGGAGTTCACACATTTTTCGCACACAATTTATATAGCAGGTCACGCACCAGAAATCCAGCCAGTTTCTCAGGAAGGAGAAATAACCACTAACTGGTGACTCCCTTCCTGGAACTACCATTTTAGAAATGGCTCTCAGCCATGCTTCACTTCATTTTCACTGAGATTAGCTCTCCAAACTTACCCTTTATCTTGTCTATCTCATTGTTATCCAGGAAAAAAAACAACAACACAACAACTTCTGTAGCCCTCCTCCCTTTATTGGTGGCAATCTTCCAGCAATCCCCTTTTGAAAAGTTCCCAACCATGGTTTGTCTTACTATCATCTCAGTTCTCACTAGATATCACATCCTTTTCCTCCCTATGCTGCTTTCCAGAATTTTTGTATTTATTGTCTTCCTCCATTAGAATATAAGTCTCTTGAATGTAAAGACTGTCTTATTTGCTTATATTTGTATCTTCAATGTTCAACACAGTGCCTGGAACAAAGTAAGTGCTAAATAAATTATCTATCTATCTATCTATCTATCTATCTATCTATCTATCTCTCTATCCCTCTTCCCTTACTGATCCTTGCTAGGAGGAATCATTTTTCATCTTCGTAGTCCCTGGCTCTAGCATATAGTAGGAAATAAATAAATATCCAATGTAGTTGAATTAAACTAAATATGTAAGAATGTGTTGGTTCCCTTCAAGTTATTATAAGGAGAGTTCAAAAGGATCTTAATATAGGAAAGCAATGCATGTTTTGTCTCAAAATTGCGACACACGGAAGATTTATTTTTAGCTTTCCTTTCTTTATCTCTCCTTTACATTTTAGTCACTCAGAATTCTTATGTTGCCCCATTTCTTTATTCTCAGAGAGGAAGGTGATCTGACAGACCAGTTTTTACTATGTTGTTAACCTTACTAGCTCAGCATTATGTGCTTATTTAAAAAAGACTATTGGAGAGGGCAATACTTAGCCCTAAGAATGACTCTCTAATGGTTTAATTTTTAATAGCAATAAAAAGCCAATGAGAGAGAAATTTGGATATCTTTCTGGAATCTCTTAAGTTACACAATGCAGGTAATCCTTTATTCCATCTATTTATAAGGCTTATCCTATTAAAAGATAGAAAGTCATCTCAATCTCTCCACTTCTTTACCATACTTCTCATTATACCAGAAGATCTTTTGGGGGAATAAAACTGCTGTCATGTGACTTTTAAAAAGTTAGTTACATCCAACAGTCTCCCAGTAATCTAGGCTAGAAATCTCAGTGTTAACTTTGACTCTTCCCTTTATCTCATTTGCCACATATAGTCAGTTACTAAGTGGTGATATTTTTATTTTGACAATGTTTCTCACAGCTATCCTTTTCTCTCCACACTCCCTGGCACTGTCCTAGTTCAAGCCTTTTTTACCTGGACTTATATAACAGGCTCCTAATTGGTCACCCTGTCTCTAGTCACTTCCCTGTCTAATCTGTCCTTCACATAGCTTTCAAAATAGCCTTCTCATACTATTCCACTGCTCAAAAACATTTAATAGCTTCCTATTACTTACAGAATAAAACACAAACTGCTTAGGCTGGTATTTTTAACTATTGTAATCTGATTCCATTCATACCAGTCATATCAACTGAACAATTAATTTTCCCATAGTCCTGTCCTATCTTCTCCTTTCTTCACTAATTTATACAGGTCAGTCTTTATCCTTGGAACACCTCTAATTTTCAACTTAATTTACTTTCTCAGTTGCTTTTATTTTCTCATGCTTTCATTGTATGTAATAGAACTAAGAGCAAAATCTGTCTTAAAGGGGATACAGTCTTATTGTTAAAGTTATTTTAAAAATTTTATCTTCCTTTGTGGCCCAATTTTAAAGCCTACTCACTTCCTCCATGAAGCGTCCTTTTATCCACTCAGCAGAAAATTATTTTCCCTCCTCCAATTTTCCTAGGACATTGTTTTTCTTCATCTGTCCTTTTTCTCTGTCTGCCTTGAATATTACTTACTTATATATCTGTCAGGTTCCCCCACAAAACTGTAAGTCTCTTGAAAGCAGTGACTTTGGTAGCTTTTCTTTGTTCCTTGTGTAGCAGGGGATTGAAGGCCAATTCTCTGCAAAGGCAGAAAAGGTCTGTTACTTGTCTGCCCTGAAGCTCTGGAAAAGGTTAGGTTATAAATGTCTGGGGAAAAGATATCTGTTCTTACATTGTGAAGGAGGGTGGAAATCTTGTGAGGAGGTAAAAAGATATAAACGTGAGGGAGAGATGCAGAACATACAATTTCATTAGGAGTCAAGCAAATAAAACTGAGGAGCCAGAAGGGAGAGGTAGATTAAAGATAGAGGGATGGGGAGCATTTGTCCTGACTAACATTTGAGAGCCACCGGTCACAACATAGCCTATAGAAGGCACAAAACTAGGACCTGAGTGAAAAGCTGGTCTGATTATGTTGAACTTTTTTCTTTGGGACATTGAATGATATAGGTAACTATCTCTCAATCTCTCTCTTTTTGTTTTAAGGGGCAGATCTAAAGATTTTTTTCTTTAAAGTTATATTTATAATTTCAATTTAATTTGTTTTCAATTTTCTGGCTACAGGAAAGGATTCATCATAACTACTCTGGTTTGAGCCTTTCTTATTTGAGAACAGGGAGTTGCAAAAGAGAAAGACATGATGGTTGGCATTTAAGCAGAGAAGGCTCTGAATTTTGCCAACCAGATCTTATTAAAAGGTTGGAAGCTATATGAAAGACTTTTTTGTTGTTGTTGTTACCTCCTCACGTGTTGTTGTTGTTGAATTTTGGCAGCCACACTGGCATACATAGGATAGCTGATAGCACAGATTCTTAGATCTGCTTTACTAGGAAAGATAGCCATTTAAAGTGTCAACAGTCTTTTTAATTACATTCACTAATTCAAGGGAAAAGTCAGCACTCTGAACTTCAGAGAAAATACAAGCAGAGAAATAAAGACCACAGGCAGGGCTTCTTACCGTCTGAGAAATTAGGACAGATCAACAGACAGATCCAACTGTCTGACCAAGGCAATACATACACAGTTACCAGAGAGAGAACCACTAACATCTGGGTTTTTCAAAGCCACAGGGCTCCATAACGACTACTCAGAGTTTCATCAGGTCATATAACAAGAACATTCTTCCAATGATTGAGCCCCAAAGTAAAATGCTAACTTCAGAGTATATATACCCTTTTTAGAACCAGAGGGCATCACAACCCTCATGACTCAGTGCCTAATTAGAAATTAACAAAAGGTATGAAAGCCTTCCAATAAGCAAACCCCTAAGCAAGCTTCCCTTAATGGGCTCCACCTGAGGCCTATTAATAGACAGGGAAGATCTCATATCCCATTAACATTATAATACATCAAAGCAGGGTAAAAAGTAAGGTAAATCTCCCTCTCTGTGTGTATGAGTATTTTCCTTTCTTTAGGTGAAAGTAAACCAATTGCCTATCTTGGATGGTGAGTCACATGACCTTCTCCACTTTTCTCTCCAATGCATACTCCGATGCATAAAAAGGTCTTTCTGCAGAGAGGGAATCAAGTTAGTAATAAGAGAATAGGTCATGCCTGGTAAGAAGAAAAAGGTAATGACTGGAGAATATCAAAGATGTTGATATTCCAAGGGTGGAGATCATCTAGGAGAAAGTTAATAGCTTTCCTTTCCTACTTATTTAGCCCACCAAAGACAGGTATCTGCATGCATTTGTAAGATCAGTGGCAAACATGGTGCCATGTATATAGAAGGTACCTGAAAGAGTTCGATGAATTGAAAGAGTTTGAGAATGCATGGATAGAAAATGAAAGGAATAGATATTCCAAGTGTAGAAAATGACTTACATTATTGAGCAAAGAAAGGAAAAAGCTAGACAAAATTGTGGGAAAAATAATAGTCTGATATCGTGACTGCCAACATCTTAGTTCCAGACATTATCATCTCCAGCATAGACTTTTTTTTTCCTCAATGGCATCCTAACTGGTCTCCTTTCCTCAGGTTTCTCTCTATTCCAATCCATCATCCACATAGCTAGCAAAGTGACTTTTCTTAAGCACAGATGTGGTCAAGTCATTCCTCTGCTCAATAAACTCCAGTGACTCCCTATTGAATCTAGTATAAAATAAATATATTCCTCTGTTTAGCTTTTAAAGTCCTCCAGAGACTGTCCTCAACCTATTTTTCCAGATATGTTGAACATTACTCCCTCTTTTGTACTTTGCAATCCGGCCAAATGGCCTTATCTCTATCCTGCAAAGTTTTAAAGCAACTGGCTGTCCTAAATGTCTAAAATGTTCTTCCTTTTCACCTTTGCTCAAAGAATCCCTCTCCTTCAAGATGAAGCTTCTGAATGAAGCCTTTATTTACCTCCCCATCCTCCAAATGCTATTATCCCTCCTACCATACTATATTTATTGTCTCTTTTGTATTTACATTCTTTCTCTTTATATTTTTTCTTGACCCATTTACTTATGTACTGGTTTTCTCCCCCTTTAAACATTAGCTCCTTGAGAGTAGGGGTCATTTCATTCTTCTTCACTGTTAATGTCCACCAACTTGCAAGTAGGTTTAATCCTTAGCTAACTGATGTTTCTTTACATTTTTCATTTGTTCACACTGGCCAGAGCAGATGACTCGCTGAATATGTACATGGGCCCAGTGCAGTTCTCAGGAAATAGAAGAAATAGATAGCTAGAAATATTTTAGAATGACAATAGTAATACAAAAATTGTTGTTTATTTGTTTCAGGCACCTTCATAACCCAATTCAAGGTTTTCTAGGCAAAGATACAGGAATGGTTTGTCATTTCCTTCTCCAGCTCATTTTGCAGATGAAGAAACGGAGGCAAACAGAGATAAATGACTTGCCCAGTGTCATACATGTAGTATCTGAGAGGATGGATTTGAACTCATGCCCTCCTGACTCCAGTCCCAGTGCTCTATTGCTGCACCACAAAACTGTCCTAATATAAAAATAATCAAGTATAAATTAAAGGGATCAGAATTTCTGTGGGCTTCACATTTTCTGCCCCTGGCAATTTATGTATTTTAGTTGAACATTTGAAAGCCTACATATATAATTTTGCATGAAATATTGTTTATAGGAATAGCCTCTCTATATAACCATATCACTAGACACCTTGGATACTAAAAAATAAATATAGCAATACTATAAAGATTCTTATAGTCATTTGCTTTGTGGTTTCATTTTTAGACTGTATCACCATATGGACCAGATAATGACAATATTTTAGCAACTAAGGAAGCTATTAATAATAAATTTTCAACCTCTTAATGGCTAAATATCCCCCTTTCAGGAAGAGGTTTGCATCAAATACTATATGCTTCAAAAAGTTACCCAGAATAAGAGTTGTATTGAGGCTAGAACCACTGGAACCCTTATGGATACATACAGTTTTTCTGGGTTTCTAACGCAGCTTGAACCCACTCAATCCATGTTTGAGGTATGGCTGATGATACTATGTAAAGCTCAATTTCTGTCCTAGCACATCACAGTCTGATTTAGGGTCTTAGCTGGGGGGAAAGTGGAGGTGGAATAGTGGCACCCTTTGATCCACTTTGGACCTTGAGAGGAGATAAAGGAAAGTTTAGAAAGGGAGGAAAGAAATAAAAGAGAAGTAGAAAGACCTGAAAGAGTTCAAGACTGAGCCATGAGAGATTTTTATTTTTTATTTTTTTCAAATGCTTTATTAACTTCTGGTTTACATCATTCATTTCCATCAGATTTTGAGTTACACTTTTTTCCCCATTTTCCCCCTACCCACCATCCCCAGAATAGCAGTCTCACAGGATATCCCCTCATCCAATCTGCTCTCTCCCATCTCTTCTCCCATACCTTCGACTTTTCCAGTAGGGCAAGGTGAATCCCCATGCCCCAATGCCTGCACATCATAGCTCCCAATTATATGCAAAATAGTATGAATCATAGTATTTATATATTTTTTAAAAATTTAATTGTATAAGGAAGATAAACAACTCAGTATATTCTGTACATGTGTAGCCATGCAGAACATTATCATAGTAGATATATTGTAAAAGACTGACTATATTTCCCTCCCTCCCATCCCACCTTCCATCTGGTCCACACCGCACTTTGATCTTGTCCCTTTTCAAAAATGGGTGCTTCCAACTTCCCTCCTCCCCAGCCTGCCCTCCCTTCCATTATCTCCCCTCTCATCCCCTTCCCCCCTACTCTCCTGTAGGGTGAGATATCCTATTTAGTATGTATGTCATGCTCTCCCTGATACAAATTCAAAGAGAATAAGGTTTTGCCTTTTTGCCTTCCTGTTCCTCCCCTCCCTTGTAACCATTTTCCCTTGCCTCTTCTATATGAGAGAGTTTACCCCATTCTGTCTCTCCCCATCTCCTCTCAATATATTCCTCTCTCACCTCTTAATTTCACCTTTTAAGTATCATCCCTTCCTATTAAGTTGACCTGTGCCCTCTATCTATGTATACCTGTAAACATATATATATATATATATACACACATTCACATATGTATTTATATGCCCATATACCCTTCTTCAACTATTTTCGTACTGAGAAAAGTTTCATCAGTTACACGTTACTGTTTTTCCATGTAGGAATATAAATAGTTCAACTTTGATAAGTTCATAATGATTTCTTTTCCCTGTTTACCTTCTCAAGCATCTCTTGTTTCTTGTATCTGAATGTCAAATTTTCTATTCAACTCTGTTTTTTTCATCAAGAATGCTTGAAAGTGGTTGTCTGATTTGGGTGATCATGTACCCCGGCAGTCCCATGGTGTTCCGCGGTAATAAAATCCACTTTTTAAATTTACTCTTGGGGATCTTCTGTCTCACTTTTATTAAGGTACAACATTTGGAGGCCCCAGCGAGATCTGGGGTGTTCCATGTCACCTCAAAGATCCCCAAATAAGAAGAGCTCTCAGCCTCCAGAGGTAGGCATCTGCTCACCCCGAGCCCTAGGGGGGCTAGCCCCTGATGACATTCCAGGGCCCCAGGTCTCGAGGAGGGAAGATTGAACCTGCCTCCTGACTCTGACTTGCTCCTCATTCGGCTTTTCATGGATCCAGGACCTCCAGTTTGGGGGTAAGTAAATGTTGTTCGTTGTATGTCTGTTTAAATATACCGGTTAATGTCTGGAGGGAAAGAGAGCCTGACGAGGCTTATAGTGCCCCCATAGGGCACCTCTTCCCTGGGCAAGGCTCGAGATGTTGACCCTCTTGCCCGTATCTGGTCTGGTTATATGTTTGTCCTATGTTCACTTGAGCCCATTTGCTTCCTGTTCAGAATCTTCAGGAAGCAAACAAGTGGATAAGAATTGTAATGTGTTTGAGTGTTTGTAAAGTTTTGTCCTGAGCTCAGTTGTTTAAAGTCTCATTTTAAAGTTTCTATTCCTGCAAAGTAGGTATTTGAGTGGCTATCAGAAGAACACCTTCAAGGGAGCTTTTCTGATTTCCACTGGGAAGATGATATCTTAGTTTTCAGAAGAACCCTCTTCTGAGTCAGCCATCCCCTCAGGAAATCCATTAACCCAGCCTAATTGGCCTTATTGAGCCTGGCTTGGCTGGCCCGTGGCTCAATGGCCTTGGCTGGTGGGGAGGCAAGCCCCTCTTTGTCAAACTTAAAAATCTCCTGCCTGACCAATTAAAGCCAATTAAGTGTGGAGCTTTGAGATTGGCAAATTAAAAGGTCCACCAAAATTCTCCCTGTTGTTGCAATATTTTGAAATTTTGATTTGGAAAATTTACAATTTACAAGTCCTGGTCAAATTAACTAAGAATTAAATCTTTAAGAAATTGGAAATAGGATATTGGGATTGCTTAAAAACAAACAAACAAGCTTTTTGCTATCTCAGCTTGACTTGTTCCTTCAATTTGTAAAAGGAAAATTAATAGCATTTGTGAAATACTTGTAATCAGAATTGTATGACTGGCATATGTTGGTATCTGTTTAACTTTGTATCCATGCCAAAATTGATTAAGGTCAATAGATGTCAATTGATAGGTCATTTGATGTCATTTGATACTCATTGTTAATTTGTTACCCTCTTTCTGAGACTGTATTGTGTATCTAAAGGTCTATTTAGCTAAGTATACTTAAACATTTTTGAAGTAGGAATACTATTACAGCTAATCAAAAATCCTGGGCCCTTGGATTCTGTAGCTGCTGGAGGGCCCTTTGCCTCCAGGCTGTTGCTGTCCAGGCCCTCCTAGTTAAACAAGCTGATAAGCCTTTTTTGGGTCAGCCCCTTTCCATCTCCACCCCTCATTCAGTGGAGACCCACTGGCCTTTTTCTCCCCAACTGTCTCTGATTGCCCTCAGGTTATTGATCAGGCCCAGGCTTCTAGATCTGATCTGACACACCCCTAAGAATGTAATCTCTACATTTGTGAGGTTTTTTTTTTGTCAGCTTAGTTGAAAATTTAATGTTATTTCTCATCTAGAATTAGATCATGTGCAGAAAGTTATGCAAACTGCTTAAGATCATTTTAAGTTTTCAACTAACTTTCTTCATCAAGGTTTAATGAGATTGTAAAAACAGAAGAGATCTGGCTGTTTTGATTTGAATTTGTAGTCCTTTCATGCTCTAAGCAAAAGTTAACATTTGTAACTGAATGTATGTTAAGGATTCAATTCCTGAATTATCTCTTTCTTCCTGAGTGAATCTGTATTCACTGTATACTGTATATATAATCTGTGTACCCAGCTTCCTATGAAACATAGAGCTAACCAAATGATTTTGGGTCCCAGCTGTTTAAGGGGAGATGATCAGGTGCTTGGAATGATGGGGTACTTGGGTGCCTGATATTTATTTTAATCAGAAATACTTTGGTTGAGAGAAAAGTAAGATAACATTTTTAACACCAGGTTAATTCAAACTGTTTTAAAGTCTATTTATGAAAAGCTGAACAAAGCAGATAAGGTTTGGCTTCCCCATGAGAATTGGGTCAGGTCCTCTGATTCTCAGCTTTGACTTCCTTGAGCAGCCGGCATCTGAAATTTTCTCAGAGCTCAGAACTCAATGCTGAGAAAGTCCAGACCATTCCCTAACATACATTTGGAAGACCACCACCCATTCTTCCTCTAATCTGGGAAGACCTAAAAGCTGAAATCACTAACTCTTCCCTTATCAAGTTCCTTCAGGGTCTGCAGGCGATTCAGAAAAAAAAAAAACAAAAAACAAACAAAAGAAAAAAACTCCTTCCCTCAGCTCTCCTGATCCCGATCCTGAGTTCTGCCTCAGCTTACCTGTTTTAACCTGGGGATTCTGTGCTGGTAAAAAGAAATTCATGGTCTGGAGCAGAGGTGGAAGGGACCATACATCATGATCCCCACTACACCTACTGCTGTCAAAGTGGACTCTATTCCCATATGACTCCATTGCACCAGAGTGAAGCCTGCTGTCACCTCAGAATGGAAAACAGAAGTCCAGGAGCACCCCCTAAAGCTAAGACTATCCGATCCTCTCCCTGATTCCCCTTTTACCTCCTTACACAGCCCCTCACAATCCCCATGCCCCCAGACCAAGCTATACCTGGGTGTTAATCACAGGAAATTGACAATCCTGTACTTTTCCAGAACTGGAGCACACAGCTACCCCTCAACTCCCTGTTCCCCAGAACTGGACTATTTGGGGGTCCCACCAGTAGATGCAGGTTACCTACTCTGTTCAGATACAGGATGTCAGTGCGCCTGTGCTTGTGTCACAGTTTACCACCTCCCCTCTCCTAGTCCTAGTGCCTCCCTGTGCTGCTAGGCAGGCGGTAGTGAGGGAATGGACTCATTGCTCTGAATCCATACAATCACGTCTGCCCCCTAGCAACCCATGCCCAAATCTCGCCATTCAAAATCCCTCTCACCCCGCCTGGGGAACCCCAGTTTTCTCGAGTCCTGGGAATCATAGTCCCTGAAGGGGAGGAGGAAATGCAGGTGGGAAAGACCTCAGTGTTGACTATAACCAAAAAGCCTTCTGTGCCCATCCCCCATTGTCATCCCATTGCTTAGCTATCCCTGACCCAATAGGGAGCCCCAATGTCCAAATCACAATACCAGATGTCACCACATGGGCCCCTGTCAAGTCATATGCTCCCCTCATCTTCCAAGGTTCAGGAAGCTCACAATTATCAGGTCCCCTTAATTACCCCTCTGTCAGTTGTTCAAAATCCACTTAGCAGCTTTAACCACATGTTGGGAAAAGATTTCTGGATTTGTGTTGAACCCCAGCCTCCTTACTAAGTAGGGGTGGCACTAAATGCCTCAGTCACCCCTATTTCCAACACAGAATTGTGATTGGGATCACCCAAGGCTCTCCCTAGGGGATGTACAGGGAACAGGTTTCTGCCTCATATCATCCAGCACCCCTTTATCCAGCTCTCAGTATTCAGGCCTCTAGCTCAGACTACTTCCCTGTCCCTCTAGGAGCCTGGTGGGCATGCCATGATGGCCTTACCCAGTATGTCTCTGCTACAGTGTTCCTCAGACAACAACACCCTGAGGGCCCCCTGTGTATCCTAGTGGCCATAATTCCCCGAATCACCTTTCTCTCAGGGCAACTGAGCCACCGCCAAAGACAGGTAGCACCACTCCTCATTCCCATCTCAGTGGGTTGGGTCTTGTGGGTTCTGCAGCAACTGGGATGGCATCATTGATTAAGGGGGAGGCCAACTATCAGGCCTTAAGTGCACAGGTAAATATTGACCTCTCCCACACAGAGCAGTCCATCTCAGCCCTGGAAAGACAGGTGGACTCTGTGGCAGAGGTGGCTCTTCAGAACCGCAGAGGCCTTGACCTTCTTAAACAGGGTGGCCTGTGTGCAGTCCTTGGTGAGGCCTGTTGCTTCTGTGCAACAACTCTGGAGTGGTGAGGGAGAGTCTGAAGTTGGTAAGCCAGAATATTGCTAATGGACAGAGGGAGCTGGACGATTCTGAGAATGGGTATCAGTCCCTGTTCCCCTCGAACATCCCCCTAACTCAATAAATTGATATCAGCCTTGGTATTAGTATTGGTATTGGCCTCTCCTCCTGATTTTAGCCCTAATTGTAGGACCCTATCTCATTGTTTTCTACAATTCCTTAAATCCAGTGTTAACTCCATTAGTGTTAATTAGCAGGGACCCCCCCTCCCCACCATCTTTTAGGAACAGAATTGGATAATCTAGATGGGACCCCTAGATGTGAACCCAGCTATGTCAAAGGTTTGACATGCTTACAAGAAAGAGTAGGGAATGCTGGACCCAGCTCCACTCTACCCTTCCCTCTTTGATTTTTCTCTTACCCTTCCTGAATGTCAGACACAAATCCACTCACCCTTCCTTGTGGTAAAACAGGCAGCCCAACTTTCCTTCATTGATTTGTAAAACAGAGAACTCCACCTTGCTTAATCTGTACACAGGCAGAACCCCCATCCCTTGCTTACCCTTGATTGATCTATGGGTGGGAGTCCCAGTCTAGGATTTGGCGCCGGCAGGAATACTGACCAATCACTAATTGTAGTTTCAAGTGAACACTGACCAATCATTGGAGTTTCAGCTTATGTAAACTGGCTATGGAACCTCTATAAAATCTGTACACTGTCTGTGCAAAATTGCTGTCTGATTTGGGTGACTATGTACCCTGGCAGTCCCGTGGTGTTCCGCGATAATAAAATCCATTTTTTAAATTAAAAAAAAAAAAGAATGCTTGAAAGTCCTCTATTCAACCGAATGACCATATGTTCCCCTGAAACATGACATTCAGTTTTACTGGGTAGGTGATTCTTGGTTTTAATCCCAGTTCCTTTGCCCTCGAGAATATCATATTCCATGCCCGTCAATCCCTCAGTGTAGAAGCTGCCAGATCCTGTACTATCCTGGTTGTGTTTCCACAATATTGAAATTATTTCTTGCTGGCTATTTGTAATATTCTCTCCTTGATCTGGGAATTCTGGAACCTCACTTCAATATTCCTAGGAATTTTCTTTTTGGGATCTTTTCAGGAGGTGATTGGTGTACTCTTTCAAGCTCTATTTTGCCCTCTGGTTCTAAGACATCAGGGCAAATTTCCTGGAGAATTTCTTAAAGGATGATTTCTAGATTCTTTCTTTGATCATGGTTTTCAGGTAGTCCAATACTTTTTAGATTGTTTCTCCTGGATCTATTTTCCAGGTCAGTGGTTTTTCTCATGAGATATTTCACATTGCCTTCTATTCTTTCATTTGTTTGGATCTGTTTAAGAGCATTTTGATTTCTCAAAAAGTCACTAGTTTCCATTTGCTCCAGTCTAACTCTGAAGGAATGATTCTCCTCAGTAAGCTTTTGAGATTCTTTTTCCATCTGTCAAATTTGGCTTTTTAAGGCATTTTTCTCCTCATTGCCTTTTTGAGCCTCTTTTGCCATTTGAGTCAGTCTATTTTTTTAAGGTGTTATTTTCCTCATTCAGGCTGTTGACCCTCATTTCATACTTTTCCTGCATCCTTCTTGTTTCTCTTCCCAATTTTTCCTCCACTTCTCTTATTTGATTTTTAAAGTCCGTCTTAAGGTCCTTGTATGTTCTGTAACCTGCTCATATTTTCCTTTGGGGCTTTTGGAGCAGGATTTCTGACTTCACAGTCCTCCTCCTGTTCTATGCTTTGATCCTCTTTGCCCCCCAAACAGGAGTCTAATGTTGCATTTTTTTGTTTATTTTGTTTCCTTTTCCTTGGCATGTTGCCACTTAATTACTTGACTTTTGGGCTTATTACCACAGTAGGGCTCTGCCACCAGACAGGGGAGCTTCCATCTCAAGTGTGGGGTCTTCACAACTTCCATTTCTGGCAAGCTGGATACCCACCCCATGACCTCCACCCCAGACCACAATCCAGATCCAGGGAGGTTAAAGCAAGAGTGATTACCCCCCAAGACTGATTGCTGGATCTCCCTACAGTTCGCAGGCCAGGAGTTGGAGCTGCCTCTGAAAACTACAAAATGGTGTGTGTCCTCGGCGGCTTCTAGCCCCCATGGGAGGAAGCCGACTCATTCCCCAAATACTGGTCCCAAAGTCCATAGGGCACTAACCTCTCACTTTGTCCTAGGCATGTCTGTGTTGATGATTCTGGAATTGCCACAGCTTCTGGTGTTCTGGGGTCCCTTTGGCTGCTTGCTGGCCCGGCCACCCTGGGGCTAAAACCGTGGCACATGCGGACCTGGGCTCGGCTCTCCGGTGTGCTGGGCTATGGGCTCCCAGACCACTGCACTGGTCCTTCCTGCAGGGCTGCTGGGCTGTCCTCAGCAGGAGGTTAGCTTCTCTGTGTCATTCAGTGGGTGCTGGGGCTCCAGAAGTTGTTCAGAGTCCCCTTTTACATGGTTTGGAGGTGGTCTGGGGGGAGAGCACCTTGGACTTGCTGTTTCTACTCCACCATCTTGGCTCCGCCGTTCTCTTCTTATCTTGTCCATTAATTTGTTGCATGACTTTGGACAGTCATGACTCACATTCCTAGGACATTTTGAAATTTACAAATTGCTTTATTCACAACTATGCCATAAGGTATACAGCGCAAAAATTATGTCTATTTCACAGTTTAGGAAAATAGTCAAATACCTACTACTTGCCAATGTTGGCTTTCTAACCTTGGTCATCTGACTCCAAATCTGCTACTCTTTCCAATCACTTATGACCTATTTGAGCCTCCCATTTCTACCTCTGTCAGATAAAGGTGGTGGACTATACTGTCTCTAAAGTCACTCCCTGGTTTATTGTCCTAAAATCTATGGTTGTTGTTGATGGGTGCTGTCTCTGTGAGTTCAGATGTCTGAGAGTGGAATCAGAGTATGAGAGGGCCTCCCTCTCATTTATCACTACATTAAATACTGCAACTAAGCCTATAGGCCTTCTGTCTGAGGCTTCCATGGCCATTGCTGAAATGATGCACCTGAATCTGTCAGAGAAATAAGTCCCCTTCTATACCATTGCTGAGGCATATTTCATTTATTATTAACATAACATTTATGACCCACTGCAAACTCTAATCCTGGTTAAGACAACAAAAAATTCTTAATAGGGACAACAAAGCAAAAATTTTAAAAATATGATCAAGGAAATAGAATTAAAGAATGGTAGGTACAGAATACTACAGTCAAGTAATAGGAGACAGTTTGAGACTGACAAAGCAAGTTTGGGAAATAAATAAATCTATATACTATTTACAAATGATGTATACATTCAAAAGTGAACAACTAAGACTTAGCACTGGAGAAGGTAAGGGGAAACCACTCTAGTATCTCTTCCAAGAAGACCGCAAATGGGGTCATGAAGAGTGAGGACACGACTAAAAATGACTCAACAACCACAATATTTAACAAACTACTGTGAGGTGTTCTCAGAAAGGTAAAGTATTAATAGATAATGTATTTTCAAAATACATAAGCAGTTAGAACAAACTTTTCATCATTCCCCTTAGTTTTTTCAGGTCAATCATATCCAAGATTGTGATGGAGCCAGTTAGAATCTGATCAAGGGGGCTGATAGTTAAATTTTCACTGTGAGCATTCAAATATTGGAAATTAGCCAAAACTATAAATCAAGGCTTAATTTGTTGTTTTGTTGATTGATATTTTTGTACAAATAGGTACTTTTCCTTTTTTGAAATATCTTCGAGATATATAACTAGTACTGGTATTGCTGGATGAAATGGTATACACAGATTTTTAGCCCTTTGGGGTATAGTTCAGAATTGCTATCCAGAATGGTTGGATCAGTTCACAATTCTTCCAAAAGTGCAATAGTGTCCCAATTTTCCCACATGCTTACCAACATTTATCATTTTTCTCTTCTATATTATCAGTCTATTTGATAGCTGTGGGATGGTACTTCAAAGTTGTTTTAATTTGCATTTCTCAAATCAGTAGTGGTTTAGTGCATTTTATATGACTAGATAGCTTTGATTTTTTCATCTGACAACTACTCATTCCTATCCTTTGACTATTTATCAATTGTATTCTTACAAGTTTGATGCTATTCTCCATATATTTGAGAAATGAAGCTTTTATCAAAGACACTTTTTATAAAAATCATTTCCCACTTTTCTGAATTTCTTCTAATCTTGACTGCATTGGTTTTGTTTGTGCAAAACCCTTTAAATTTAATATAATCAAAATCATCCATTTTATATCTCATAATGCTCTAGATTTCTTTTTTAAAGTTTAATAGTATTTATTTTCCACCAGTTACATGTCAAGAAAATTTTTAGCATTCATTTTGCAAGATTTTGAGTTCCAAATTGTTTTCCCTCCCCTCTCCACTTTTGAAGATAGTAGGCAGTTTGATGTAGTTTATACATGTTCTATTATGTAAAAATATTTCCATATTAGTCACAGTTGTGAAAGAAGAAACAAATCAAAAGGAAAAAAGTGAGAAAGAATGAAGTGAAAAAAATATGCTTTGATCTGCATTCGAAGTCCATCAGTTCTTTATCTAGATGTTGATAGCATTTTCCTTTGTGAGTTGTTTTTACTTACGTTGCTGAGAAAAATTGAATCATTCATAATTGATTATCACACAATGTTGCTGACCCTATGTACAATGTTTTCCTAGCTCTGCTCTTTTCCCTTTGCATTAGTTCATACAAGTTTTTCTAGGTTTTTCTGAAGTCTACCTATTCATCATTTTTTTTCACACAGTAGTATTCCATTACATTCATATACCATAGCTTGTTCATGTATTCCCCAATTGATGGGCATCCCCTCAATTTCCAGTATTTTGCCACAATGAAAAGGGCTACTATAATATTTTTACACATGTAGGTCATTTTCACTTTTTTATGATATCTTTGGGACATAGACCTAATTGCAGCAGTATTATTGAATCAAAGGGTATGCATGGTATGATTGTCCTTTTGGCATAGTTCCAAACTGCTCTCTGGAATGATTGGATCAGTTCACAACTTCCCCAAAAGTGCATTAGTGTCCCAGTTTTCCCACAACCTCTCCAAAATTTATTATTTTCCTTTTTTTGTCACGTTAGTGAATCTGATAGGTGTGAAGTGGTATCTGAGTTATTTTAATTTGGATTTCTCTAATCACAAGTGATTTAGAGAACTTCTTCATATGCCTATAGATAGCTTTGATTACTTCTTCTGAAAACTGCCTGTTCATATCCTTTGAAGATTTATCAATTGGGGAATCCCTTATATTCTTATAAATATAACTTAGTTTTCTATATATTTGAGAATTGAGGCCTTTATCAGAGATACTTGCTGTAAAGATTATTTCCCACCTTTCTACTTTCCTTTTAATCTTGGTTGCATTGGTTTTGTTTGTACAAAAGTTTTTTTTGATTCAGTATAGTCAAAATTATCTGTTTTATCTTTTGTAATGCACTCTCTTTTGTTTGGTCATAAATTATTCCTTTCTCTATAGAACAGACATGCTTTCCTAATTTGTCAATGGTATTACCTTTTGTATTTAAACCATGTACCAATTTTGACTTATATGGTGTGAGATGGTCAAAACCTACTTTTGACCAAACTGTTTTCCATTTTTCCTACACATTTTTGTCAAATAGTTAGTTCTTGTCCTTAAAACTTGGATCTTCGGGTTTATCAAACTCTGAATTCATATGGTCATTTACTACTGTGTATTGTGTACCTAATATATTCTACTGATCCATCACTCTCTTTCTTAGCCAGTACCAGATTGTTTTGATGATTACCACTTTTTTTTTTTAGCTTTTTGGAGGGCAATTGGGGTTTAGTAACTTGCCCAAGGTCACACGGCTAGGTTTTTGTTTGTATGTGCGTTAAGTGTCTGAGGCCAGATCTGAACTCAGGTCCTTCTGACTCCAGGGCCAACGCTCTACTCACTGAGCCACCTAGCTGCCCCAGATTACCACTTTTATAATACAGTTTGAGATCTGGTACTGCTAGGCTAACTTACTTCACATTATTTTTTCATGAATTCACTTGATATTCTTGACTTTCTGAACATACATATGAATTTTGTTATTATTTTTTAGCCCTATAAAATAATCCTTTGGTACTTTGATTGGTATGGCACTGAATAAGCAAATTAATTTAGGTAGAATTGTCATTTTATTATATTGGCTCTACCAACTGATGAGCAATTAATACTTTTCCAGTTGTTCAGATCTGACTTTATTTTTGTGAAAAGTGTTTTGTATTTTTGTTCATATAGTTCCTGAGTTTGTCTTGGCAGATATACTCTAAAGTATTTTATATTGTTTATTTTTTTTAATTGAATTTCTCTTTCTATCTCTTGCTGCTTGACTTTGTTTATAATATATAAAAATACTGATTATTTATGTAGGTTTATTTCATATCCTCAACCTATCAGTCCTGTTCACTTTAAAAGATTGACCTGTGATACAGATTAAAAGAGAAAAGTACAATCCATGTGTGAATAATTGGGAGAGGGTAAGGGAGTGGTGACTGTCTCAAAATTAGATCTTGTATCAGAAATCCATTTTTGTTCAAATCTTCGCACTATCATCATTAAAGGCAGATAATTAGTGCTCCCAAGAAAACCATCTAAGACCAATGGTTTCCTTGTAAGACTGTATGATCTTGTGATTTACTAGAACTTCCAGAAATAGATGTCCCATTACAACAAAATACAGAAATACCTGCTGCCCACGTGGATGATTTAAATCTTCTCTTTCATATTCTATCCCATTTCCCACTGGCTAAATCACAATGTAAATTGTACTTACAATCAGGAAATAAATCTTCACAGGGTTTACAACTTTTATGTTTGAGCAATTTATAAATTTTAGAGTCTGTTCACAAGAAATTTAAGAAACATATAATAAATGATTTGGTAATTATCTTCCCCTTGGTTTTAGATAAGAGAGAAGATTGGACATTTTGAAAATGGGGAAACTTGTACTATTTGAGAATGGAAACTTTGTTTTCTTCATGCAATCTCTCCAGAAAAAAAGCCCACAATCTAATTTCTAACAAGTTCATAATTTAAGTGCTTTATTGATTTTGCAGTCAAGAGTTTTATAAAGACCTTTTGATTCTAGTTTTATTTATCATAGCACAATTCTAGAGCATAGAATGCTAAAGACAAAGAATGCAAAAACATGGAATGACCTTTGAGATCATCTGGTTTAAACACTTTATTTGATAAATGAGAAAGTGGAAACTGGGTGGGAAGAAGAGAATTGTTCAAGGTTATAGCTAATTAAGATTGGAGTAAGCTTTAGAACCCAGGTCTTTAGGATCCAGGATTGCCAATTTGGTTCCCTTTCATGACACTCCATTAGCAGAATACTGCCTTTACTAACTTTAATAGCATCGTAAACAATAAAAATCAGAGAAATGCCAATTGTATGGGTAGCATGATGTTGTAGATAGAGTACTGATCTTGGAGTTGACTTGAGCTGTATTCAAGGCTGAACTTGGACTGGAGAAGACCTAGATGAATCTTTTATCTGAAACATGATAGATGTGTGACTTTGATCAAGTAACTTTACTTCTATGTGCCTCAGAAGACTTTAGATTTTATCTACCAAGTCATTGACATATTTCTATCTTTTAGTGGAGTTTTTATCTTGGATTCATGATTTAATTACTTAAGATAGCATGCACAGGAGGACTTCTAGGAGCCAAGATGGAGTAGTTCGCAGTGGGTGCCTCTTACCCTTCCTTAATAACCAGAAAATGTCACCTCACGAAAAATTCTAAAACAGCAGAGCCAGCAGAAATATGAGGTACAGTAGTCTTTTATCCCCAGAGATTTGGGGGATTAACAAGAAAAGTTCCTTTCATTGTAGTGGAAGGGGAGCAGTACAGGACAGGAGGTGTTTAGGCAAGCCAGCAACAAGACCCACCTTTGCAAGCCACCAGGAGATCCTGAGCCCTAGAGTAGTGGAGTAGGCAAGCACCAACACCAGGACCCCCATCCAACCTCCATGTGCCTTGGCACAGTCAAAGGAACCAGCAGAATCCTGCTTGGAAAGCCACCACATGTGCTGGTAGACAAGCATCCACCAGCCAGTGAGGAGGCATCCTCCAGCAGCCAGACCACTCTCCCAGCCCACCCTGCAAGCTTCAATGTAGCACCAGAAAAATGCACAGAAACCTTACCTGATATCATTACACACCAGCTGCCACCACCAGCTCTAGCTTAGCACCAGGTAAGCTACCAGACTCCCATAGACTCCATCTGTCAGCAGGAAAAAGGCAAACATCATGAGCAAGAAGCAACAAATAAAAACACTGACCATGGAGAATTATTATGGTGATGGGGAAGATCAAAACAAAAATTCAGATGAGGACATCATTGTCATTATACCTACAACCAAAACATCAAAGGGGAATATAAATTGGTCTCAAGCCCCAAAAACCATTTTTGGAACAACTAAAGAAGGATTTTAAAAGGAATATAAGAGAGGTAAAAGAAAAATTGGAAAAAGAAATGAAAACTATGCAAGAGAGTCAACAACTTGGAAAAAGGAGAAAAATTGACTATAGAAAAAATTTCCATTAAAAATACAATTGGAAAAATGGAAAAGGAGGTACAAAAGGTAACTGAAGAAAACCATTTGTTAAAAATTAGAATTGGCGGGGCGGCTAGGTGGCGCAGTGAGTAGAGTGCCGGCTCTGGAGTCAGAAGGACCTGAGTTCGGATCTGACCTCAGACACTTAACACACACAAACAAAAATCTAGCCGTGTGACCTTGGGCAAGTTACTTAGCCCCAATTGCCCTCCAAAAAGCAAAAAAATAATAATAATAAGAAATAAAGAGGGGGCCGGAGCCAAGATGGCAGAGTAGAAACAGCATTTCCAATGTGCTCTGCCCCACACAAATTTCAAACAATGTGAAAGGGGACTCCGAACAACTTCTGGAGCCACAGCACCCACAGAACGGCACAGAGAACCTAACCTCCTGCAGAGGACAGCCCAGCAGCCCTGCAGGGAGCGGCCAGCACAGCTCTCTGAGAGCAGGCAGCACAGCACACTGGGAACCTACAGCGCAGCCTGCAGAGCCGAGCCCAGGTCCAAGGTTTTAGCCCCAGGGCGGCTGGGCCTTCAGCTGGCTGGAGGGACCCCAGATCACCAGCAATTGTGGTGATTCCAGAATTATCAGCACAGATATGCCTAGGACAAAGTGAGAGGTTAGTGCCCTATGGACTTTGGGACCAGTATTTGGGGAACACGTGGCTTCCTCCCCTGGGGGCAAAAAGCTGCTGAAGAAACAGCTGCACAGAAGCCATTTTGCTGCGTCAGTAGTGGCTCTGGCTCCTGGTCTGCGAATTGTAGGGAGATACAGCAATCAGTCTGGGGGTTAATCGCTCTTGCTTTAAACTGCCTGGATCTGGATTGTGGTCTGGGGGGGGAAGTTTAGGGTGGGTATCCAACTTGCCAGAGTGGGTGGAGGCTTTACAGAGGCCACACAACTGGCAGAAGTTGTGAAGACCCCATGTTTGGGCGGAAGCTCCCCTGTCTGGTGGCAGAGTCCTACTGTGGCAACAAGCCCCAAAAATCAAGTAATTAAGTGGCAACATGCCTAGGCAAATGAAACAAAATAAACAGAAAAGTTCAACATTGGACTCCTATTTTAGGGGCAAAGAGGCTCAAAGCATGGAGGAGGACTGTGAGGTCAGAACTCCTGCACCAAAAGCCCCAAATGAAAATACAAGCTGGCTACAGGCCATAGAGGACCTTAAGAAGCAGATAAGAGAAGTGGGGGAAAATTTGGGAAGAGAAATGAAAAAGATGCAAGAAAAGTATGAAATGACAGTCCACAGCCTGACTGAGGAAAATAACACCTTAAAAAATAGATTAACTTGAGATTCCCCCCAAATGATGTAAAAGGGGACTCTGAACAACTTCTGGAGCCCCAGCACCCACAGAACGACACAGAGAAGCTAAACTCCCGCTGAGGACAGCCCAGCAGGAAGGACCAGCGCAGTGGTCTGGGACCTGGCAGCGTACTATGGTAATGTTTTGCATAGATATACATGTACAACACATACTGAATTGCTTATCTTCTCAGAAGGAGTGGGTGACAAGGGAGGAAGGGAATGGATCTGAAAATCGAAGCTTTAAAATTAAATGTTTCATAAGATGTCCAGGCATTGGGGCTCAGAGATTCACCTTGCACTAATGGCAAAGTTGAAGGGGATATGGGAGAAGATATGGGAGAGAGCAGTCAGGATTATGCAGGACCTTGCAACTTCTACATCAAAAGATTGGAAGACTCGGAATATGATATTCTATAAGACAAATGAGCTTGGATTGCAACCAAGGATCAACTACAAGCAAAATTGAGTATAATGTTTTGAGGAGGAGATGGGGAAGTAAGCAGTGGGTGCCTCTTATCCTTCCTTAATAACCAGAAAATGTCACCCCAGGAAAAATCCTAGAACAGCAGAGCCAGCAGTAAGATGAGGTGCAGCAGTCCAGTGAAATAGGAGACTTCCAAACCTTCCTGATGAAAAGACTAGAGCTAAATGAAAAATTTCATCTTCAAATACAGGACTCAAGAGAGGCATAAAAATGTAAACAGTAAATAAAAATGTAATTTAATTAGAGCAAAGTGTTTACATCCCTACATGGAAAAATGATACTTAAAACTCTTGAGAATGACATTTAAAAGGGATATACATAGACAGAGGGCATGGGTATAAGTTCACTTTGATGTGATAATAAAAAAATCTATTTAAGAGATGAAAAGGGATTGTAATGGGAAAAGAGGAAAGGAGGAGTCAGAAAGCTATAAATTATATCACATGAAGAGGTACAAAGACCTATTACAGTAGAGGGAAATAAGGGAGGGAGATTAGTATTGTTGAAGCTTACAGTCATCAGATTTGTCTCAACAAGGGAATAGCATACTCAGGTATAGAAATTTAGCTTACCCTATACAAAGTGGGAGAGGCAAGAGGAGTGAGAGGGAAGGGCAAATAGAAGGAAAGGAAGAAGGGAGGAAAGAAAATGGAGGGGACTGATAGAAGGGAGAGCAGATTGTGGGAGGTCTTGGTCAGAAGCAAAGCTATAGTAGGGAGGAAAAAGGAACAAGGAGAAATAAAAGCATAAACAGGGTGGGGGGGATAGCATGAAAAGAAAGATACAGAGAGTAATCATAACTGAAAGTGATTGGTATGAGCTCTCCCATTAAATAGAAGCAGATAGCAGAATGGATTACAAACCACAATCCTACAATATATTGTTTACAAGAAACACATTTGAAACAGAGGGATACATACACAGTAAGGTAAAAAGCTGGAGTAGAATATAATATACTTCAACTGAAGTAAAAAAAGCAAGGGTGGTAATCCTGATCTCAGACAAAGCAAAAGCAAAAGATCTAATCGAAAGAGGCAAGGAAGGAAACTACATCCTGCTAAAAAGCACCATAGACAACAAAGTAATATCAATACTAAATATACATGTACCACATGGTATAGCAACCACATTCTGAGAGGAGGAGTTAAGGGAGTTGCAGGAAGAAATAAACAACAAAAATCAAAGAGGGGGGCCTCAATCTCCCCCTCTCAGAACCAAGTAAATCTTAGCATAAAATAAAAAAGAAAGAAGTTAAGGAGGTAAATAGACTTTTAGAAAAGTTAAATAAGGTAGACCTCTGGAGAAATCTGAATGGGATAGAAAGGAATAGACCTTTTTCTTGGTGGTATATTGCACTTACCCAAAAACTGACCATGTATTAGGGCATAAAAACCTCACAATCCAATGCAGAAAGGCAGAAATGTTAAATGCTTTAAATTAAATTAAATCCTTTTCATATCATGATGCAATAAACATTACATGAAATAAAGGACCATGAAAAAATAGACTAAAAATTAATTGGAAATTAAAAAATCTAATCCTAAAGAATGAGTGAGTCAAGCAACAAATCATAGAAAAAAATCAATAATTTCATCCAAGATAATGACGATGATGAGCCAACATACAAAAACTTATGGGATGCAGTGAAAGTGATTCTTAAGGGGAAGTTTTATATCTCTTAATGCTTACTGGAATAAAATAGAGAAAGAAGAGATCAATGAATTGGGCATGCAATTAAAGAAGCTAGAGAAAGAACAAAAATTCCCAATGAAATACCAAATTAGAAATTCTGAAAATGAAAGGAGAGATAAACAAAATTGAAATTAAGAAATTGAACTAATAAATAAAGCTAAGAAATGGTTTTATGAAAAAACAATAAAATTGATAAACTTTTGGCTAGGTTTATTTTTAAAAAAAGAATGAAGAAAACCAAATTACCAATATCAAAAATAAAAAGGATGAGTTCACCACCAATGAAGAGGAAGTTAAAACAATAATTAGGAACCATTTTGCCCAACTGTATGACAATAAATTTGATAATCTTAGAAAAGTAGATGAAAATTTACAAAAATATAAATTGCCCAGATTAACAGAAGAGGAAATAAAATACTTAACCCCATTTCTGAAAAAGAAATTGAACAAGCCATCAATGAACTCCCTAAGAAAAAGTCTCCAGGACCAGATTGATTTAGAAGTGAATTTTATAAAACATTTAAAGAACAGTTATTTCCAATACTATGTAGACTATTTGGGAAAATAGGCCAAGAAGGAGTCCTACCAAATTCTTTTTATGATACAAATATGGTGCTAATACCTAAAGCAGGAAGAGACAAAAGAGAAAGAAAATTATAGACCAATTTCCCTAATGAATATGGATGCAAATATTTTAAACAAAATATTAGCAAAGAGATTACAGCAACTTATCATGAAGAAAATATACTATAACCAAGAAGGATTTATACCAGGAATGCAGGGCTGGTTCAATATTAGGAAAACTATCAGCATAATTGACCATATCAACAACAGAACTGACAGAAATATTATCTCAGTAGACGGAGAAAGGCTTTTAACAAAATACAACACCCATTCCTATCAAAACACTAGACATAGGAATAAATGCAGTTTTCCTCAAAATGATAAGTAGCATCTGCCTAAAACCATCAGCATGCATTACATGTAATGGGGATAAGCTAGAAGCATTTCCAATAAGATTGGTGATGACACAAGGATGTCCATTATTACCACTGTTATTCAATATTGTACTAGAAACTCTAGCTTTAGCAATGAGAAGAAAAAGAAATGGAAGGAATTAGAATTGGCAAAGAAACAAAGTTATCATTCTTTGCAGATGATATGGTGGTATACTTAGAGAATCCCAAAGGATCAAGTAAAAAAAAACTGCTTGAAATAATAAAGAACTTTAGCAAAGTTACAGGATGTAAAATAAACACACATAAATTACTGATATGTCTATACATTACTAACAAATTCCAACAGCAAGAGATAGAAAGAGAAATTCCATTTAAAGTTACTGTAGACATTATAAAATATTTGGAGTTTACCTATCAACACACACCCAGGAACTATATGAACATAATTACAAAACACTTTTCATGCTAATAAAGTCAGATCTAAATTATTGGGGAAATGTCAGTTGCTGGTGAGTAGGCTGAGCTAATAGAATAAAAATGACAGTTCTACTTAAACTAATTTACTTATTGTCATGCCAACTACAAAAATTATTTTATAGAGCTAGAGAAAATAATAAAATTCATATGGAAGAATAAAAAGTCCAGAATATCAAGGGAATTAATGAAAAATGCAAGGGAAGATGGTCTAACCATACCAGGTCTTAAATTGTATTATAAAACAATTATCATCAAAATCTACTTGTTACTGGGTAAGAAATTGAGTGGTTGATCAGTGGAACAGGTTGGGTACACAAGACACAGTATTCAATGACTAGAGTAATCTACTCTTTGATAAGCCCAGAGATTCTAGCTTCTGGCATAAGAACTCACTATTTGAAAAAAACTGCTGAGAAAATTGGAAAATAGTATGGTAGAAACTAGGCATAGACCAACACATTACACCACATACCAAGATAAATGGGCACATGAATAGTTGGTCTGTCAGATTTATGGATAACAGAATAATTTACGACCAAACAAGAGATAGAGAACATTATGAAATGCAAAATGAATCATTTTAATTACATTAAATAGAAAAGTTTTTGCACAAAGTCAATGCAACCAAGATTATAAGGGAAGCAGAAAATTGGGAAACAATTTTTATAATCAGTGTCTCTGATAAAGGCCTCATTTCTAAAATATATAGAGAACTGTGTCAAATTTATAGGAATATAAGTCATTCCCTCATTGATAAATGGTCAAAGGATATGAACAGGCACTTTTCAGAGGAAGATATTAAATCTATCTATAGTCATATGGAAAAAATGCTCTAATTCACTATTGATTAGAAAAATGCAAATCAAAACAACTCTTAGGTACCATATTTCACCTGTCATATTGGCTCACAGGACAAAACAGGAAAATGATAAATGTTGGAAAAGATGTAGGAAACTTAGAACACTAATTCATTGTTGGTAGAACTTTATGGAGAGCAATTTGGAACTATGCCCAAAGGGTTGTAAAGCTGTGCATATCCTTTGACGCAGCAATACCACTTATAGGTCTGTATCCCAAAGATATCATAAAAACAGGAAAAAGCATGTACAAAAATATTAATAGCAGCTCTTTTCATGGTAGCTAAGAATAGGAAATTGAGGGGATACCCATCAGTTGGGGAATGGTTGAACAAGTTGTGGTATATGAATGTAATGGGATACTACTGTTCCATAAGAAATGATGAGTAGGTGATCTTTAGAAAAAACCTAGAAGGACTTATATGAACTGATGCTGAGGGGAGTGATCAGAACCAGAAGAACATTTTACATGGTAATAGCATCATTATGTGATGACTAACTTTGATAGACTTATATCTGCTTAGCAAAGCAAAGATCCAATGCAGCTTCAAAATATCTCATGATGCAAAATGCTGTCCATATCCAGAAGAACTGTGGAGTCTAAATGTAGATCACAGTATACTACTTCCGCCCTCCCTTTTCTTTGTTTTTTCATTCAGGTGGTTACTCTCATTGGTTCTAATTTTTCTTTACAACATGACTAAATGTGAAAATGTTTAATATGAATGTATATATAGAGCCTGTATCAGATTGCACACTATCTTGGGGTGAGGGGAGGAGAGGGATGGGGAGAAAATTTGGAGCTCAAAAATATTATGGAAGCGAATGGTGAAAACTAAATTTGTTTTCTGAAAAAAAGATAACATGTACAGACTGAATTAGGAAGCAACATGATACAGGGAAAGAGTGTATTAATTGGAAGGAAAAGATCCAACTTTAAATTCCAGCTTTGCCACTTACTTCCTCCATGATAGGGGATGGAGGTAAGGGATGAACTTCTAAGTTCTCTCCAAGGAAATCAGATCACCATTACCTTGACCAGTTTCTCTACTAAGGTTCTGATGAAGACAACCCAGGACCCTGAATTAATATCCTTGGAGAAGGGGAAGGGAATAAGCATTTATTAAGCACATTTAATGTTCCAGGAACTGTGCTAAATACTTTAAACATATCTCATTTTATCCTCACAAAAACTGAAGTAGGTGTTATTAACAAAAATAACAGTACTTCCCATCCATTGCCCTCAGCCATTGTCATAGGAAGCAATCCCTGTGGAGATGCAGTCTGGCAACTGTTCCTATAGGCACTATAGCCTTAGCTGCAGAAGATTCAGAAAAAGAAAGTTTTTGTCCCCAAAGTTCTTGGCCCTGTCAAATAATTCTTCATCAGAAATAGATGTCATATCATCAGTTATTAAAGGAGAGGCACCAACATCAGTTTTGCCACTGTACCCTAATGACCTGGAGACTTTTTGATCTGACTTTTGACTGACTTTCATATGTATTGTTTCCATAAGAATGTGAGCTTCTAGAAAGCAGGAATTGTCTAACTTTTTTCTTTGTATCCCCAGCACTTAGTTCAGTGCTGTGTATATAGTAGCTGCTTGATAAGTATTACATTTATTATTTGTTCATTCATCCATTCTTCTGGTTCTAAATTTCTGTAACTAATTTTTCATATGCATCCCCTCATTTCACCTGGTTATGATCCTAATACATGTCTTTATCACTTGCTCTTTGGAATGTGATGATAGCTGTCTACCCTGTCTTTTCACCTCTAATTGCAAAGTCTTCCAACCCACCCTGAATTCAGCTGCTACATTAATCTTCCTAAACTTCTGCTTTTGCCGTTTCACTTCCCTATTGAAAAAATCTTCAATGGCTCCCCATTGCCTATTCAGTCCAAAATCCTTTCTTTGAATTTAAAGATACTTTATATTCTTATCCCAAAGTAATAATAGTAATTGCCTCTATTTATTATTCCAAAGTGTTTCACATATATTATTTAATTTAATATTCATAGCAATCCTAAGAGGTAAGGAGTATAATAATTATACTCCTCATTTAGTAGAGAATAAAAATGAGGCTTTTTCAGGGTTATAAATCTAATAAGGGGTAAAATTGTAACTTGAACCCCTTCATAATCTGACTTCAACATGCCCCTCTGGGTTTATTTCATATTCTTTCCCTTCATGTAATTCACATTCCAGACAAAATGGCTTCCTTGCTATTCTCTCAACTCAGCATTCTATCTTTTATCTTTTTACCTTTGTAAAAGTATCCCTAGTTTTCATACTGTACACTCTTCCTCTTATCAATCCATCTTTCCATTCATCTATATATTCTTTCATCCATCCATCTATCCATCCATCCAAAGACATTTATTAAGTGCTTACTGTGTGTCAGACACTGCGATTATCCTTAGCTTTCCTCAATCAATCAACAGTTAAAAAGGCTACTATGTGCCAGGCCCTGTGCTAAACCTTGGGGATATAAAAAGAGACAAAACATAGCCCCTGCCCTCAAAGATCTTACAATTTTGGGCGAGACAACATGCAAACAAATACATACAAAACAATCTATATATCTATATCTATCTACACAGGATAAAATTAGGAAATAATTAAAAGAGGGAAGGCATTAGAATTAAAAGAGGTTAGGGAAGGCTTCCTCTAAGTGCTATTTTAGTTGAGACTTGAAGGAAGCCAGAAAGTAGTTGCAGCAGAGGACCAAGAGCATTTCAAGTATTAAGGGACAGCTAGAGAAAATGCCTGGAGCTGAGAGATTGAGTGTCTTGTTCATGGAAGAGTCAGAAGGCCAATATCACTGTATTAGTTGAAGAGTAATGTATAAGAAAACTGGAAAGGTAAGAGAGGGCTAGGCTATGAAAGACTTTAAATATCAGACTACTTTGTACTTAATTATGGAGGAAATATGGAAGCAATTTTCCTAAAATGCAGGAAAATCATGTTAGGGGCTAAATGGAAAATGGATTGGAGTAGGGAAACTTGAGGCAGGAAGGTTAATCAGCAGTCTATTGAAGTAATAAAGGTATGAGGAGAGAAGGCCCTCACTAGACTGGTGGCAATGTCACAGGAGAGAAGGGGGATATTGGAGAGATGTTGCAAAAGTGAAATTGCCAGGCCTGGGCAAAAAGCTTGGCTATGTTTCACTGGGGGAGATGGGAGACAGTAGGGATTCTAGGATGACTCCTCGACTTGTGAGCCTGAGGAACCGGGAGAATGGTGTTTACATCTACAGTAATAGTAAGGTTAGGAGAGATCGGATGGTTTTGGGGAAAGATAATGAGTTATGTTTTGGCCATAATGGGTTGAAGATATATATTGGACATCAAATTCATGAAAGATAGATTTGAGAATCATCGGTATAGAGATGGCAGTTAAATCCATGATCACCAAGTGAAGTAATATAGAGGTAGTAGAGAAGAGGGCCCAGGACAAAATACTGAGATTTTCCTACTTTTAGAACCTTCTCCTACCTCCCAAGGGATGCTTTTTCTAATACCCTTATTTAGTAGCGTTCTTTCCCTTCTAAAGTCAATAGAATATAAGCTGCTTGAGGGAGGAGACTTTCACATTTATCTGTGTATCCTCAGTACCAAATACAGTGCCTTTCTCATTACCAGATCTTCTGAATCTAATCATTATTATATGCTGCCTGCTTCCGTGCTGGAAGTTACCGCTCCAACCTGATTGTTTTCTTCATTATAGTAGTGTGAAAATTACTTAGGGCAAGCAATCATTTTGAAATGGTTTCTTTTATTTTTTAAGAGAAATGATTGTGTTTGTGTGCTTCTACTGATACTAGATTGATTGAGGATACCTGACTTTGACCAGATGAAACTGTATTGAACTGGTTTCTCCACTTTTTGTTAGTTCTCTGTCTTATTGAGTGCTAGATTTGTGCCACACACACTTTTTATTGCTCTCTCTGGTTAGGTTTTTAAATCTGTGGTTTTAAAGAATGGATATTACTCCTAGGAAATGTGCAGAAAGAGGAACCTCTTAAAAAACAACAACAACAGCAGCAACAACAACAAAATGCAGTGGCTGTTGCTGTGGGGAAGTCAAGCATTTTAAGAATCATCCAAGACCACAGTGAAAAAGAATCAGTTGCACTCAACTTTGTAAAGAAAATTGTAGTCTGAACAAATAAACAAACAAAACCACTAGGAATTGATACAGTATTGCTAGAATAGCCTGATTAATCCTCAGGAAATAAATACTTAAAGAGAGACCTGGTAGTTGGTGGATTAACTGATTTCTCTACAGTGTGGCATATGCTTCTTGAAATTGGAAGACTATCAAGGGGACCAGTCAAGATTCAAATGCTAATTATTGCTATGAAGACGCAAAACAAAGCATTCCTCACCTGCAAGATAATACAAAGAAAAGATTGAAACACTGCAGATTGGGAATTTTTTTTTTTGACTGATGAAGCTCACTTTTTCATTCAGCTATACCAAAACCATTGTTTGAAGTCCCATGGAGTCTGTGAGATATGGGCATCTTCATCAGACTTAAAGCATCTAGCTTCCCTTCCCCAAAAATATCTGGAGATTTTTAATTTTAAATTTGCTTGGAAGTCATCTCTTTTGAGAGAATGATGAACTTGCAAATAGTTGAGATACTTAGAAGCAGAATTCTTCCAGAATTACAGCAATTTCCAAATACGTATGGATGATCCTTTGCCATGCCACATAATCAGAGAAGTTAAGAAATTTTTTTCAGAAAGATGGAGATAAACATAGTCTTGGAGCTTTCCTGATTTAAACCTCATTATAAGCCTATAGCTGATAATCAAGGTTCACCATGGAAAAATTGATTCAATTAAAGTTACACTTAATATCCAGTATCCAATGTGCTGCAGTTTTATGAAGAATTAAAGAATATGTGTCAAAATCCTGTGAACTCAATAACAAATCATATAAAACATCTGATTGCAATAAAATGAGGATTAAATTTCATTTTAAAAATTAAAAGTAACTAAAAAAGCTATAATGTTTATTATACACATATTATTTAAATCAATGTTAAATTATTTTACTTTGTCCTAAGTAATCCATGTACCACCACATATCTCTGCCTATAACCCCAAAAGAGGGAAAACTCTTAAAAATAAAATCCCTTGTAAAATTTGTTAGAATAATTTTTTCTCTATCACTTCAAAATATATGAGATTTTAACACTGAAGGTACCCACTTTATCTCTATGGGTCATAAGCTAAACTTACATTCTACTAAGGAGTATAACAAATACACAGACAAATAAATATAAAATATATCATTAGGCAGTTTTGTCAGTTGTTGTTCTCCCCTCCCTTTACCCCTAAGTCATCATGTAGGGGGCAGGTTTTTTCAGATAAGTTTTTGTGAACCTAGTTATTTTGGCCATTGGATGACACAGAGATCATTGCCAGGCCTATAAATGAAGCTTCTAAAGCATGGTAGGATCTGACAAGACTTCGATTTTTCTACCATAGCCTTTGAGAATCTAGTGGTACCTTTGTGACAGTCATGATGAACCAATGAAGAAAGATTTTAGAGGAGGAATAAAATATCTAATTGAAGAATAAAAAAGATTTTATGAGAGCCCTAAAACATATGAAAAGAGAATTAAGGAAGTTGATAGTATAGGTCTGAGTCCTAGTTATGCCACTGAATAGCTATATGACCTTGGGCAAGTCACTTAATCTCTCTACTCATAGTTTCTTTATTTGTAAGAATGAAGTTAGATAAGATGGTCTCTAAAGTCATTTCCAATTTAGAGATCTTATATGCTTCTTTGGTTTTAATACTACAATATTCTTGCACCTAAAAGACTAGCAGTCATTTATTTCTTTTTTAATTTTTATCAAATGCTTTATTAACTTCTAGTTTATATCATTCATTTCTGCAAGATATTGAGTTACAAATTTTCTCCTCGTTTTTCCCCTACCCACCACCCCAAAATAGCAATGCCACTGGATAACCCTCCTCCAATCTGCTCTCTCCCATATCTTCTCCCTTACCCCATCCAACTTTCTAGTAGGGCACTGTGGATCTCTATGCACCAGTGCCTGTTTATCTTATTTCCCAGTTACATGTAAAATAATATTAATAATAGCATATATATATATATATATATATATACACACACACACACACACACACATATATATATATATATATATGTATAAAATATTTGATTTTAAAACTTTGAATTCCAGATTCATTCCTTCCTCCCTTGTCACCCACCCTTACTGGGAAGATAAGTAATTCAATATAGGTTGTATATGTATAGCTATGCAAAACATTTACATAGTGGACATATTGTAAAAGACTGACTATATTTCACAACCTCCTAGCCCACCTCCCACTTGTTCTATTCTCTACTTTGATCCTGTCTCTTTTCAAAAGTGAGTCCTTCCAACTTTTCTCCCCCCACCCCCAAACCTGCCTTGCCTTCCATCATCCCCCCTCTCATCCTCTTCCCCCCTACTCTACTGTAGAGTGAGATACCCTATTTAGTGTGTATGTCATTCCCTCCCTAAGCCAAATTCAATGAGAAAAAGATTGACCCATTATCTGGGGCCTTCCTGTTCTTCCCCTCCATTGTAACCATTTTCCTTGCCTCTTCTTTATGAGATAGTCTACCCCATTCTGTCTCTCCCCATCTCCTCTCATTATATTCCTCTCTACCTCTTAATTTTACCTTTTAAGTATCATCCCTTCTTATTAAATTGGTCCTATATATACATTAAATGTATATATAGGAGGGTATATGGGCTTATACACACACACACACACACACACACACACACACACACTTCTATTCCCTTCAACTATTCTCATACTGAGAAAAGTTTCATAAGTTGCAATTATTGTTTTTCCATGTAGGAATATAAGTAGTTCAACTTCAATAAGTTCTTTATGATTTCTTTTCTCTGTTTACCTTCTCATGCATCTCTTGCTTCTTGTATCTGTCAAATTTTCTATTCAACTCTGGTTGTTTCCTCAACAATGCTTAAAAGTCCTCTATTCCACTGAATGACCATATTTTCCCCTGAAACATGATACTCAGTTTTGCTGGGAGGTGATTCTTGGTTTTAATCCCAAGTCCTTTGACCTGCAGAATATCATATTCCAAGCCCTTTGATCCCTCAGTGTAGAAGCTGCCAGATCCTGTGTTATCCTGATTGTGTTTCCAAAATATTCTACTTGTTTCTTCCTGGCTGCTTGTGATATTCTCTCCTTGATCTGTGAACTCTGGAACCTGGCTATAATATTCCTAGGAGTTTTCTTTTTGGGATCTTTTTCAAGAGGTGATAGGTAGATTCTTTCAACCTCTGTTTTTCCTTCTGGTTCTAAAACATCGGGGCAATTTTCCTTGAGAATTTCTCTTTTTTTTAATTAAACAAATGCTTTATTAACTTCTGGTTTACATCATTCATTTCCACCAGATTTTGAGTTACAATTTTTCCCCCATTTTCCCCCTACCCACCACCCCAGAATAGCAGTCCCACAAGATATCCCCTCATCCAATCTGGTCTCTCCCATATCTTCTCCCATATCCCCTTCGACTTTGCCATTAGGGCAAGGTGAATCTCTGAGGCCCAATGCCTGGACATCTTAAGAAACATTTAATTTTAAAACTTTGATTTTCAGATCCATTCCCTTCCTCCCTTGTCACCCTCTCCCTCTGAGAAGATAAGCAATTCAGTATGTGTTGTACATGTATAGCTATACAAAACATTACCATAGTAGATATATTGTAAAAGACTGCTTATATTTCCCTCCCACCCATCTCACCTCCCACCAGGTCCATTCCCTACTTTGATCCTGTCCCTCTTTGATAGTGGGTACTTCCAACCTCCCCTCCCCCGAGAGAGAATTTCTTGAAGGATGATTTCTAGGTTCTTTCTTTGATCATGGCTTTCAGGTAGTCCAATAATTTTTAAATTATTTCTCCTAGATCTATTTTCCAGGTCAGTGGTTTTTCCAAGGAGATATTTCACATTGCCTTCTATTTTTTCATTTGTTTGGATCTGTTTAATAGTATCTTGATTTCTCATAAAGTCACTAGCTTCCATTTGCTCCAATCTAATTCTGAAGGAATGATTCTCTTCAGTGACCTTTTGAGATTCTTTTTCAATCTAGCAAATTCAGCTTTTTAAGGCATTATTCTCCTCATTGGCTTTTTTGAGCCTTTTTTGCCATTTGAGTTAGTCTATTTTTAAGGTGTTATTTTCTTCACAGTCGGGTTGTTGACTCTCATTTCATAATTTTCTTGCATCATTCTCATTTCTCTTCCTAATTTTTCTTCCACTTCTCTTATTTGATTTTCAAAATCCTTCTTAAGGTCCTCTATGGCCTGTAACCAGCCCGTATTTTTCTTGGAGGCTTTTGGTATAGGAGTTCTAACTTTACTGTCTTCCTCCTGTTCCATGCTTTGATCCTTTTTGTCCCCAAAATAGGAGTGTAAAGTTGGATTTCTCTGCTTGCTTTGTTTCCTTTGCCTGCTAATGTTGCTACTCAATTACTTGATTTTGGGGCTTTTTGCCACAGTAGGACTCTCCTACCACACAGGGGAGTTTTGTACCAAATGCTGGGGTTTTCTCAGCTGCTGAAGGTTTTACTTGGGTGCCCTCTCTGAAGCCTCCACACACTCTGGCAAGCTGGTCACACCCCCTGGGACTTCCACCCTAGACTACAATCCAGATCTAAGCAGGTTAAAGTAAGAGTGATTACCCCTCAGACTGATTGCCAGATCCCCCTACAGTTCACAGGCCAGGATCTGAAGCTGCCTCATGATGGTGGCTGCACAGCAATGGTGCCTTAGCGGCTTCTCCCTCCAGGGGATAAAGGCCAACTGCATTCCCAATCTACCAGATCCCAAAGTCCACACTGCACTGACCTCTCACTTTGTCCTTAGCATCTATGGGTTGATAATTCTGGAAACTACCACAGCTGCTGGTGATCTGAAGTCCCTTGAGCCGGGAGCTGGTCAGCCTGCCCTGAGGCCAAAACTTCTGGCTGCATTGGCTGCATTGGCTGCATTGGGGTTGCACTGGGGCTAAAACTCAGCTCCCAGAGTGCTTGCTGGCTGCTTCCCTCTGGCCTACCAAGCTGTCCTCAGTGGGAGGTTCGATTTTCTGCGTTATTTTGTGGGTTCTGTAGCTCCAAAGTTTGTTCAGAGTCACCTTTTCCATGAATTGGGGGAGGTGAGTGCCAGTGCTGCTGGGAAGTCATGTTTCTATTTCACCATCTTGACTCCACCCCCCATCATTTATTTCTTTAAAGGAAAAAGTATAAGCATGCTGCCTAATCAAAATGTTCTGCGGGCTATTATAATATCCAATTAATAAGCTTTTAGAAATTTGCTCATTTGCTATTTGATGTTTTAAATATCTTAATTTGCTATTCAGATGTTTTAAATTCATTAGTTGCACATAAGGGGGAAACTGCATTGCTAGCTTAATAGATTTCCTTGTACTGAGTCTACACACTTATACAAGTGGCCCTAGGAAAGGCATTTATCCTCAATGTCCCAAAGGCAACTCCCAAGCCACCATGAGAAACTGTTTGATAATGTGGAGAGAACTGGTTTTGGTTCAAATCCTAACTCTGCAACATAGTATCTGGGAGCCTACAAGTTATCTAACCTTTCTACACTTCAGATCTTCATCTGTAAAATTAGGATATTGAACTCTTAGGTTCCCTTTCAATTCTCAACTCACCATAAAAATAATCTATTAATTCATAGGAAGAGGTATGATCTTCTTTGCCAAGAGTGGTCCCAAAACTCAGGAATTCACAGGCCATTCACCTATTTGCATATCAAGGAAAAAGACACTTCATTACAACCACCATGGTTATCTTTCTCAGATTCCAAGATCCAATAAATCCTATAGAAATCAGGGCAAGTCATAACATCTCTGAGCATCAGTTTTCTTATTTGTACAATGAATATTATAATAGCCCCTACTTCTCATGGCTGTTGTGAGAATTACATAAGGTAAATTAATCAATAAAAAATGTTTATTAACCACCTACCTGTGTGACAGGCTCTGAGGAGAGAAAGCAAAAACAAACAGTCCCTGCCTTCAGTGAGCTCAATTTATCATGTGTATATATAGCAGATAGATCTATGTATATATGCATATATATGTATATATAGTCACCTATACATACAAATACTCACATACACATAAATATGTATATACACATATGTGTAAGTGTATAAGCATATACAGTTACTAACAGAGAAGGAAAAAGAAAATAAGAGCAATGATGAGTAATTGACATCTCCAATGAAAGGAAAGGGGAAGAGGAAAATAAGTGAGCAGGGGTTTGGGAGACCATTATAGCCTTTCCTGGTACAGTGTCCAAGAAAACTAAAGTAGAACCATACAAATTCACCTCCCAGTCAAAGACTCTCATGAATTCAATGAAAAACTATGGAATGAAGTATTAAGTGCACTGAAGTGTAGGCCAAAATTCCTGAATAAAGTGGAAGAAACATTCCTGTGCTTATGTTGGGGCCCTTTAAGACTTCACCGAAACTCAGAGAACCCATGGAAAACTCAGGCAAATGACAGAGCAACTCAGGCTAGGGTTAGAGGCACCTGAGCATATGTCATGTCCTGCCCCGTGATTTCAGGGTAGTGAGCATGTGCTACTAACAGGGGAGCACTCCCCTGCCATGAGAAGCCTGCTCCTGCTGAGGCACATGGGGGAACAGAGTCAGGGGAGGGGAAATGAGATAAAAGGAGGGAGGCAAGGTGAAAGGGGGAGAGAGAAAAGAGGGGATTGTGAACAAGAAAGAGATTAAACGGCAAGATACCTTTCATCTTGGTGTCAGGACTCCTTTGTCTGTTTGGGAGGAGCAGGCTCCCCAGAGGGGTTTGTGGGGGTGAACCAGAGGTTGCAGTGGGGTGACTGGGAAAGGAACTCTCCGAGGGGTCGCAGTGGGGTGACCATAAGGGTCGTAGTAGGGCGACCAGAATCGTGGAAAGCGATTGGAGTGCCGCAGAGGCGGCTGGAGAGGTGAGTTTGGCATCAGCCCAGTAAGGCGGTCCCTTATGTGTTTAAAAATAGTGTCAATGAGGAAAAGGCACAATAAGACTAGAAAGGTCTTTGGGGCTAGGTTGTGAAATGATTTAAATCCAAAAGAAAAGGTTGTGCTTTATACTTGAGATAATAAGCAGCCATCAGGGTTTATTGAATAGGAGTGTTATAAGATTAGTCCTCAGATAAAATCAATTTTTATGGTGTGTAAAGGATTGATTGTAGTGGGGAGAAACTTGATGTAGGAAGACCAATTTGGAGACTTAGGGTAGTAATCCAGTATGAAATGATGAGGTCTTGACCTAGAGTGGTAGCTATGTGTGGAGTGAAGTAGACAAATAAAAGAGATATTGTGGAATTATAAATGCAAGACTTGACAAATGACTAAATATGGAGGATGAGGGAGAGTGAGGAATAAAGAAAGTTCTGAGGTTGTGAACCTGAACAATTGAAAAGATGGTGTTGCCCTAGGCAAAACAGTGAACTCAGAAGAGGCATGGGTTTTGGGAGAAAGATAATGAGTTCTGTTTTAGACATGTCAGTTTTGAATACTGACAGGATGTTTATTCTAAATGTCCATTTTGCAGTTTGCAATATGACACTAGGGATCAGGTGAGAGACTAAGGCTGTATTTATAGATTTAGGAGTTATCTGAAGAGGGTTGCTTTTTAAATACACAAAAGCTGATGAAGTCACCAAGAGAGACTGTAGAAAAATAATAAAAGAGGACCTTTATAGAGCCTTGAAGTATATTCACACTTGAGTGAGATCCAGTAAAGCACAGTGAAAACCATTAAACACTATAAGAATATGAGTTATTACTATTATTTCATAAGTGGTTGCAATTTGCATGTATGGAAAGAGTTCCTCTACCAGGAATATCTCACACTGATAAAATCAGATATCCTTAAAGTATTTGTGTTAAGTTGCTATGGTAGTACTGTTTTTAAAAAAATCCCCTTAAGAGCTTTCATATTTTGTATATCTCCTGTGAAATTATCACATTTTGTTTTGTATTGTGATATTTTATGGGTTTTTCATCTTTTCTATTGAATTTTAGAGTTCCGTGATTCTAGGACCCATATCTTCCCTGCCTTTGTTTCTTATTCAGAGGTTAGCACAGTTACTTATATATATCAAACTTCTGATAAATGTTAGATAGCTATTTTAATTGTCTTCTATCTATTATCTATGTCTTATTTATTCATTTACTTATTCTTTACTTATCTATTTTTCAATCTATGTTAAGGCTTGTGATTTCATTGGTGTAGAGAGTTCCAGATGTGAAAATTTTCTCCACTGATGCATATCCAAAGTCAGAATCATAACTATGGTTATGCTTTGCTCTGCTATGGGAAATTTTGAAAATTCAGGAAACTTTCCACAGTGGGATATTTAAAGGGCTTCTGATGAGTTCTTACATTCTTCTATAGAAGAAGGTGGGATAGAACCTGGTGTTCCATATCTTAAAACTCCAGTTGACAGAATCTTCAATTAGACGATGAAAGAGGAGACAGAACAATGTTCCATTGGTGGAGTAGCTTGATTTTCTGGCTTCCCTGTGCAGACACTGGAGCTGTCAAGGACCAAAACTCTGGTGGTGCCAAGGGCTGGGGAGAGAGGCTGAACCAGAACTCCATACACCTGTCTTCTCACAATACCTATGGAGAAGGAGAAGCCTGGAGAATAGAAAGAGGCTAGAAAAATCTCTGTCCCTATCCATGAACTGCTTTAGGTATGTTGGGAGTGAGCAAGACCTTTCTAGGGACCTCCCTGGGGAGACCTGTGCATAGGGATACCTCATTTTTAACCCTAAAAATTTGCCTTATCTGGATTTTCAGACTTTCTCTCTTCCCCAGGTTGAGCACTCAGATGTGATAGAAAGCATCATGACTACTCTCTGAGGGAAGAATGTGTATACTCCAATCATAAATAAACTTTCTATTCCTTCTAGGGTCAAATTTACTTCTGTATTTAGTTTTTAAAGTCCTTTACAACCTAGCCGCTACCTACCTTTCCAAGCTCATTATACGTTACTACCTCTCCTGCACTCTGAGATGCAGTTAAACTGGTTGTCCCTGTGGTCCTCTTATAGGATATTCCATTTCTAGCTTGCATCCTCTGTGTCTGGAATGTACTCCCTCCTCACTTATATCTCATACAGTTCTCTTCCTTTAACTGCTGCTTTCTTCATGAAGCCTTTTCTGAAGCCACCAGTTGCTAGTGCTCTTCCTCCCAAAGCACCTTGTAAACTACTTTGTATTTATTCATATCTATTTTGTTTTACAAAAAGGAATATAAAAGGGTTCTCCTCTACCTATTATCTTCCATTTACACCAAATATATATTTTTATACAATTATTTTTATTTGTCTTCCCTAATTAGATGTAGAGTTTCTTGAGAGCAGGTATTTTTCTTTGCATTCCCAGAACTTAATATAGTACCTGGCTCATAGTAAGCTCTAATAAATTTTTGTTGACTAATTACATTTCAATTCTGGATAGAGAATAAGGTTTGAATCCAGGAAGATGTAGGTTCAAGTTCTACCTCTATTGAATTTTGTTTTTGTGATTCTAGGCAATTTTCTTAACTTTTCAATGCTCTGGGCAACTTCCTATTACTATAAGTTGGAGAAATGCCAACTTGCTTTGGTGGTGTGAGCTTCTTTACCCAGTGGTGCCCTATATCCTTGAAAGCACAGATCTGGTTCCTAGTCTCTTTAGATTTATTTCATAAATATTTATATAAGGATCTGTTATATAATGTAAGCCACTTAAGAGTAGAACTTGCTTCATTCTTTGCATGTTTATCTTCAGGGTCTAGAACAGTATTGGACACATAGAGGGGACTCAAGAAATGTTTGATTAATTGATCCATTGGTCCCCTAAAGAGACCTGGCTGCCCTGGGAGTAATATTTCCCCAGGCCTAAGAATTCTCTGTCACCTCTAAGCCTGGTATGCTCAAGGGAAAGGTTTATAGGGACCTAGGGGACACTTTAAGGCAGGAGTGAAGGTCATCTCTCCAGCACTTGTAGCAAAGAACATACCTTCTTAGGGATGCCTCTAATTCCATCATCTTTGAGATCTTTCTTTCCCTAAAAGTTTTGACTTCCCAAACTACTTAGACATTCCCAGAGTCTGTACATGGAAGTGGCATTGGAGACTACCATAGCTATCATAGAATCCTGGAAAATCAAAGAGGCCTCTTTCCCTTTGTATCAGTTTTTTTTTTTCCTGAGTAATAAGAATAGCTACCATTGCTCTGAAGTGGCCAAATGGGAGGTCAAATTTCAACAATCTGGCTCAAAAATGGCTGGCCTTGAATTCCAAAGGCCTCAATTCTAGCCCTGGCTCTGATACTAATAGGAGGCCTCTGTTTCAAAGAGTTAGGATAGAAATATTCCCTAGGGTTTCCTCCAGTTCTAGAAGTCTGAGTTTATGAGATTTTGATACCATTTAATTCTACCATAGCTCAGAGACAGAAATCAATGGAAACATTTAAATATGAAAAACTAAAGGTATAAAGGGGAAGCATGGGATTCAAGAAGAAAAAGAAACAGGGTTTTGCAAAGTAAGGAGGAAAAGATGATTCCCAGTCATCACATTGTCCTGGGAGCCTGGCATAAGCTCTCTTTTCTCTATACCATGCAGCCTCCCCATAGACATATGTTTAAATGTACTATTATACTGAATGCTTATACTTTAAAAATAATGATACCAGGGAGAGAATTGAAAGGTTTTATGATTTCTCCTTGGAAATTAACTCAAATAAAAAATTCTATGCTCTTCATAGGGAGAGGCAGTGTGTCAATATTGATAGAGAGATGGCTTAAAGCCAGGAAGACTTGGGTTTTCATTCTGCACTTGATCCATACTGGCTGCATGAATTAAAAGCACATCTCAGTACCCTTAGTAACCACTTACAATGATAAATTTCTTCCAGTTCTTACTGGTCTATATGATTCCCAACAGCAGACCCTCTGAAATACAGACTACCTGTGTGACCCCAGGAAAGCAAATATGCTTTAGACACCTTCTCAGGGCTTGTCTACCAAGTCATAGTAACTGGACCAATGTACTGACAAAAGAGCTTTGGGAATGACCTAAGAGTCTCCAATAATTGTTGCTGCTTCCAGGGCAGATATGGATTACTGTGTGAAATGGAAGATTTTTGCTTGTCTGAATCACATAGATCATTGTGAACAAGGCTTAGGCAGAGTATTAATTGTTTGACCATGGGCAAGTAACTTGGCTTTAATGAATCTTTTCTTAATGTATGAAAAAGTGATTGCTCTATTTACTTGAAAGGGTTTTTGTGGGGAAAGTGCTTTGTAAATCTTGAAGGGTTGTATAAATGTAAGGAATGGCAGCATAAAATATTCTGTCAGAGAAATGTAAAACCAGAAAAAGAAGTGGGCCAGTCACATAGCAAGACTGATGAATAACTAATGAATAGACATCCTGCCTGCTCCACTTGTACACAAGAAGTATCATTAAAGACAGAGGAAGACCACCAGCTTATTGGGTGGACCCCTATGGTGTATTCACAGCAGGACATAAACAAGAATCACATAGAACAAGAAGGCATGGATGAGTTGCAATCTGTATCACTGGAGGGAGTATTCAGATGGTTGAGATCACAGATCCACTGAAACATGGTAATATTATTTTAAAGTTTGATATTTGCATTTTTAAAAAGAGACTTTATGGAAAAAAATACTTTAGCCCAAGAGTCCAAGATTGGGATTTCAGGCATCATACTAGGCCAATGGAGAGAAGATATTTGAATCTATCCCTAACATAGGACATTATATTATTCCATTATTTAGGAAGCAGAAAAAGGGCCCTAGAATTGAAGAAGGAGAACAATAAATTAAAAAACAGACCATAAGAAAGACATGATTAAATACGTAAACATGGAGACTAGGCTGAAATTTCACTGGTACAAGGAATTTCTTGAGGAGGAAACTCATCTTTTCTGTAACTTACAGACTATGTTCTGTTCATTACTCACCTATTACATTCTAATTCATTCTTCTTGATTCATAAAAATCATTTTTAGCATGCTATGGCTATATGATCATTTGTTGAGTGCTAGAGGTCGGAGGAGGTAAAGTTGGTCTGGAATGAACATAATAGATTCAATCAAGGTATAGGCCAAGAGATCACTGAGTTGCCCTGCTGTATTATTGGCACCCATCATATTTTAAGCCAATCCAAGGTAACAATTGGGATAAATAAGACCCTGAAAGAGTGGCATATTTGAACCTGCATTCACTTCTCTCAATGCAACATGAGCCCATCATCATAAGCTCATTAAGGAAAATGAAGGAGAATTCAGCAGATGGATTGCATTCAATTGTCTGACTTCATCCTAAGTTCTTCTACCTCTTGCAATTGACCTCTATCTGCTTGAGATTCATTATATGTAGAATACACATAAGCTTATTTAAACTGACTGTTATGGTAATAATGGGTGTTGAGAGACCTATTTAAAACTTGCAAAATGCTTTCCATACATTATCTCATTTGAGTCTCATAACAGCATTATGAGATAGATACTAGAGATATTTTTATCCCCATTTTATAGATTGAAATGGTGTCCAGTGGAGAGTAGAGTCAGGACTTTTAATTAGGGGCCCAAGAGAAAGTAGAGAGCAACTGAATGCCATAACAAGAGGATATTAGTAATTCTGCAGTGTCAGAAATGTGAATGGTCCAACTATGGGTGAATCCTGGCCATTTATATGCCATGTAGGTATCCTTTATTTGTGTACCTTGGCTATACAAAATAATGCCAATTCCCTCCCTGGTGGTATGTTATCTTGTGGGAGAGTGGTGTGAAAGAGTACCCTATGTGTCAATAACTTATCTCATAACTTCATTTGCTATATTGCTTGATTAAATGACTCCTTTTTCTTTTCTTTCCTTTTCTTTTCTTTTTGGATCGAGGAAGGCAAGGCAATTGGGGTTAAGGTCACACTGCTAGTAAGTGTTAAATGTCTGAGGCCAGATTTGAACTCAGGTACTCCTGATTCCCGGGCCGGTGCTCTATTCACCATGCCACCCAGCCGCCCCAAAAGACCCCTTTTTCATTGATGTAAACTTGTCAAGCTGGTAAATGTAAGCACATCAGCAGAGGTTTGCAAGCTATGGCCTTAAGTAGGTACCAATATTGAAAATAAATAGCTTTGCAAAGACCCTTATGTAAGGGGAGCCCTGACTGCTACAGATTTATATAGAAAGTAATAATATAGTAGGACACTGTGTTTGACTTTTTAAAAATTATAAATTTAAAATCGACAATCCTACTTCTTTCCTTCCCACTCTAATTGAGCAAGCAAACAAGAAAAACAAAACCCAAAATCCTATTATATACATGCATAGTCAAGCAAAACAAATCCACACATTGGCTGTTTATGTATTTATGTGTGCATGTAATTATATTTGTATGTATTTATAATATGTAACATACATATACATATGCATGTATATATGTATATATGTACATATATATGTATATATATACATATGTATATATATATATATATACATGTCTCACTCTGCACTTTAAGTTCATAACTTTTTATGAGGAAATGAAGAAAAGTTTCATCATAACTCCCCTGAAATTGTGGTTGTTCACTGGGTTGATCAGCGTTTCTGAGTCTTTTAAAATTATTGTTTTGACAATATTGTTGTTTTGGTATAAATTTTCTCAAAATTCTTCTTACACCAGTCTGCTTCAGTTAGCACAAGTCTCCCCAGGTTTTTCTGAAACTATCTCCTTCATCATTTCTTACAGTTCAATATTATATCACATTCATAAACTATAATTCTTTTAGTCATTACCCAGATAATGGATATGCCCTCAGTTTCCAAATCTTTACTATCACAAAAGGAGCTTCTATAAATATTTTTGTATATCCTTAGTTAGAGGGTTTTATTTTAAATTTAGGACAAAACACTCCCTTAATCTACCTTACTCTTATCCCCCCACCCTTTTTCTTTCTGTTTCCCAATTGAATGAAATGTATTTCTATTCCCAGCTGTGTGTATGTATTCTCCTTTCCTTTGACTAGTTCAAATGTGGGTGATATTGAAGAGGTCCCCTGCCCCCACTTCCTCTTACTTTGTGTAGACTTCTACTTGTACATCCCAATTGTATGAAATGATTTTCCCCATCCCTATTTTTCCCAAACCTCCAATCACCCAAGATATTCCTCTTCCCTTCCCATTCCTTCCTTCTTTTATAGCCATCAAAATATAACTCTCTCTATAACCCCTGATTATGATACATTTCGAGGGCATGCATGTATCATGTTCCAATATTAGAACATAAAAAGTTTATCCCTGTTTGGTCTCTTATGAGTGTTCACTCACATTTATGTTGTCATGTTTCTTTTTACTCTTATGTCCACATTTCACACTTTCTTTTCATCTGGAATTCTTGGAAATCTTTTATTTAATTAAAGGTCCATTTCCCCCCTATAGGACTATAGTCAGTGTTTCTGGCTTAGTTATTCTTGGTTGTAAGTCTAAAGAATTTATCTTTTGGAATATTGGGACTAAATCTTGGCATTTCTTTCAGGAGGTGACAAATGTGTTCTAAGACATCTAAAGTTTTCTTGATAATTTCTTAGAATGTGTCTAGGTTTTTATTTTTGGTCATTGTTCTCAGGTCATCCAGTGGTTCTTAAATTATTTCTCCTTATTCCTTTTTTTAGGTCAATCGTTTTTGCTATGAAATACCTTACAACTGTCTTCTTTTGAAAATATTTTGATTTTGTTTTAATATTTCCTGTCATCTCAGGAAGTCATTGGGTTCTATTTGATCCATTATAATTTGGGGGGAACGAGTGAGATTTTGTGCTAAGTTGTTAATTCCCTTTGTAATTCTTTCTTTCATAGCTCTCATTCCTTTCTCCCCATTTTCCCTCTAGCATTCTCAATTAGCTTATTTTTGAAAAAAAATAACCCTTTAAAAACTTTTGATTCATCTCTTCTAGGAATTTCAATTGAACTGCTACCAAAGTCATATTTTCCTTTGAGCTTTTGCCTGTAGATATTTTAGAGTTGTTTTCTTAATTTGAGTTTATGTCTTCAGCATCATTATAAACATAATAGTTTTTTAGAGAGGATTTTTTTTCTGTTTGTTCAGTCATCCAGCCTACTCCTTGACCTTAGACTTCATATTATGGTTAGGCTCTGCACATTTCGGAGAGAATGTCTTCACTGAATCTGTATTGTGTAGGATCCCATTGTTGATTTCTTAGTGTATTGAATATTGTATTATTCCACAATTTTAGGGACAACTTAGGCTAAGGACTGCAAACTTTCAGTTCTCCTAAAGTGAACTTATCTTATTATCCTTGACTGAACTCTGTAACTTCCTGAATTTATTTGTGTTTGAGCACTATACCTCTGGGCTTATACTTGGTTAGAGTTCCTGTAGGCTACTTCTGGACTTAATCATTATCAACTAGCTATAAAGTTCTGATGTTTCAAAATGATAGAACAAAAGGCTTCTCTTTGGTCTGGGATTTCTCCCCTGATTATTCCACTGCAGGACTGAGACTGGGCTGGAGCTGGAACTGAAATTCTGCTCTGCTTTTGGGGTCAGAAACAATTTCTGCTTGCTCTTGAACTTTCTTCATGCTGAGTGCACAGCCTCAGGCCTGTGACTGTCCCTCATTCTAGAATGCCACCTCTAGGTACAAGTCAACTCCTGAGTTTGCCCTAGATCTGTAATCCAGAAGTAGGTAGTGAGTATTTCCAGATACCTCTTTCTTCATCCTGCACCAGGTCATTTCCCTTTGCACTGGATCCTGGACCTCTTCTTGCCCTAGTGCATACCTTCTTGGGGCATTGTAATGCTTCATATGACTATTCCTGACTAGACCCAATCCTCGGTGTCTGCAGATCTTTGTCTTTCTCCCTTCTACCTTGAACAGGACAAAAAAAAAAATTCGCTCTGATTTTCTCTTTGTTGTTGTTGTTGTTGCAGATTTGCCAATCAGCACTCAGTCTGGTGTCTTTTCTATAACTGAGGGGAGGAGTTGTGAGGTAGAGCTCGGCTATATTCCTTTCTCCAACTCTTGTCTTCTTGACTCCACTGATCAGATGCCCTAGTCTCCTACCCTTAAACTTTGACTGTTTACTGAGTGAGTATATTGGACAGTGAATTAAGCTAGTAGTAGGTATTCAAGAATAGAAATAGCTATATGTTCCGTAAATCTAAGTCTACAGAGTTTATCCATAATGTACTTAACACTATTGGTTCAATCAGAAAGAATACAAAAACACATTTTCTGATCATGGTACACGATCACCTAATTTCTCTGCTGTTTGCTATGTTCTCTCAGAAGCAAAGCATTACATGTGGAAAATAAGAATACTAAAGTATTCATAGGAATGCCAGCATTGTTTAAAAAATGTACATGCACCTATGTGTGTGCATGCGCACACACACACACACACACACACACACACACACACACACTAGCTTTAAGCATTATCAGTAATTAGGGCAAAAAGGAGGACAAAAGGTCTAAAAACTTTCAAATGCACTAATATTGCTTTGACAGACCTCAAGCATCTTTTGAATATACCCTCAAATGAGTAAATTTGATAAAGATACAGAAAGGGTTGGTAGATCTCCTTTGGCCTCCTAGAAGCTGTGTCATTTGAAGGGTTTCTATCTACCCTCATCCTTCCTGGGGAAATAAGACCAGTCTGGTCACATAAAATTAGGTGAATATATGAGATATTCCATCTGTACCCTGGTATTATATGATTTATATTGTGATTAGTAGGTGGTTTATTATTTTCACAAAATATACATATTTTCATAGTTTCTTTAGGTTTTACCTCCTCTCTCACCTAAGTCTCAAGTTTGTGATCTTGTAAGTATTTTATGGATTCCAAATATGACAAATTTGTCTTCATTTCATCAAAAGAAGGATGTCTTTTTATTCTGTATGGACATGGGCTTTAAGGGTTCATTTATGTGGACCAGGAAAATAGATTACTTATCAGGGAATGATGTTATACTCTGAAACATGGAACTCTGGACCTCTACCTATAGGCTGAACTGCCCTTATTGATGGCTTACTAAATCTTGCCAACCCCAGACTATGGTTTATATCTCAACCTAAAATCCAGAGCCTATGTGGACATCTTGACATCTGCCTTGCCACTACAGCCCTCCTTGTTGAATATTTAGAAACCATCCCTCTTCATTATTTTTAACTAAGTTTTAGAAATTTGTCCTAATGGTGAATACGAATTCATCTAAACCACTGTATCTACTTGGCTGTAGTCTATACTTCATATTCCATCCAGGCACTTGGGTCTGTTGGGATATCTTGCCATCTGTCTTGATGCCATTTCTTTTTCTCCTGGACTTTTCACCTCCTGCTCTGGGAAGAATAGTCAAATCAACATTCTCATTGCTACTGAAACCTCAGGTGATACTATCTTGTGTCACTCTCCCTTTGAATGCCCAAAGCAAACCTCAGCTTCCTTGCCTTAAATACCTTGTTGGATATATTGACCTCCCATGTTAGAAGGTAAGTTCCTTGTGGGCATGAGCTGTTTCACTTTTGTCTTCATATCCCCAGTTGCTATCATAGTGCGTGGCACATAATAGGCTTTAATATTTTTTTTTTAATTCAGCTAAAGTTTACTAATTCAAATGTAGTCTCACTGTTTCCAGACAAGCAAATATCATTGGTTTCTCAGATATATACAAAAATTGGGAAATAGAGACTGCTAATTTTATCAGAATGGTTTGGTGTAACTCTTTCCAGCTATGCAAATTATAACAAATGAGGAGTTATTCATCCTCAGATATCTAAAAACCCTGATAATAGGGAACAATATCATCCAGAGTCAATGTTTCTGTCAAGTAGACTCTGATTACTAAAACCACTTAGAGTGGATTTGGAAGAAAGTCTCTAAGGAAGAAGACAATCACTTGAAAGATGGAATCAAGAGAAAAGGAAAAACAAATGTCTTCCTGTAATGGACATCTTGAAACTATAATAATTAGATGTGATTTAAGATCTGAGCAAAAACTGAGACATCATGAACTAAGAGACAAATTTCTGTTTGTTCTTTAAAGAGAGTAGATCTTATTTATAAGAAAGCTAAGGAAGGGAGTTTGTTTGTTTGTTTTAAGATTTCTGATTGTAAAATACACTGAAAATCATTATGGTGCTATAGTGGCTTAGACAGGCATAGCTATTAAGTTTCTTAACTGTGCTCCAGAGAAAAGTCTTTATACCTAAAGAGCATTTGTAAATACCCCTAAATATAATGTTATTTATCCCTAGGCCCCCATATAACAACTTGTGCCTTAAATCCAGACTTTCAGACTAATAGGTGCATTGTCTCTATCATGACTCAGTAGATTACTACACATTTGTGTATTTCTCCATAGAGAGGAGTCATGCTGGTTATGGTACATTGAACAGGGTAATGAGATTGTAGTTAGATGCCCTGAGTTCAAATGCTAGCTTTGCCACTTAGCAACTCTAAGTCACTTAACTTCTCTAAGCCTTGATTCCCTCATCCATAAAATGAAAGGTTGAACTAGATAATTGCCTAGGACCCTTCTGGAGTTCAAACTATAATCCATTTACTTGTTCCTTTCTTACCACCCTGATTACAAAGGATAATAACCTTAATATCCCATTTATCCTGCCTCATCTTTTCAAGTATGGCTAGGATGACCCCTTGTTTTCTTTTATAGTTTCAGAGAGCTTTCTCCCTCACTAATGATCTTTCTAATGCTTTAATTTCCCCAATCCACTATATGCTATTTGAACTGTGAAATAACTCAATATGAGGGAATTTTAAAGAAATGTATTTTCTTGAAGATAATGCTGAAAAGAAGCATAAATATAATATCATGAGAGTGGCAATATTATTAAAATGTTATATATTACAAGAGTGAAAATGAGCAACTTTTAAATTAATCATAGTCTAGGTCAAGGATTACATTGAAAAGACCAGAATTTCCTATCTATAGGTATGCCTTTCCACCAATACATCTAAAAATATTTTTACATTTATGAAATATTGTGGTGGAAAAAGGACTAATCCTTTGCTTAATCTATACTTCCTTTAATTTTTCTTTCTTCCTCTGCCCATTCCTTTCTGTTTCCCTGTTAAATATGTCTTTTTTTAAATGCTTTATTAACTTCTGGTTTACATCATTCATTTCTGCCAGATTTTGAGTTAAAAGAGTTTCCCCATTTTTCCCCTACGCACCACCCCAGAATAGCAGTCCCATGGGATATCCCTTCATCCAATCTGCTCTCCCATATCTTCTCCCATACCACCTTCGACTTTTTCAGTTAGGGCAAGGTGAATCTCTGTGCCCCAATGACTGTATATCTTATTTCCCAAATATATGTAAAATAGTATTAATATTAGTATTTATATATTTTTAAACATTTGATTTTAAAACTTTGAATTCCAGATTCATTCCCTTCCTCCCTTGTAACCTATGCTTCCTGGGAAGATAAGCAATTTAGTATATGTTGTACATGTGTAGCTATGCAAAACATTACCATAGTAAATATATTGTAAAAGACTGGCTATATTTCCCTCCCTCTTATCCCACCTTCCAGTTGGTCTATTCCCTACTTTGATCCTGTCCCTTTTCAAAAGTAGGTGCTTCCAACTTCCCTTCCTGCTTTCCCTCCTACCCTCCCTTCCATCATCCCCCTTCTCATCCCCTTCCCCCTTACTCTCCTGTAGGGTGAGATATACTATTTAGTATGTATGTCATTCTCTCCCTGATGCAAATTCAATGAGAATAAGTTTTTGCCTTTTTGCCTTCTTGTTCTTCCCCTCACTTGTAACCATTTTCCCTTGCTTCCCCTATATGAGATAATTTACCCCATTCTGTCTCTCCCCATCTCCTCTCAATATATTCCTCTCTCACCTCTTAATTTCACCTTTTAAGTATCATCCCTTCCTATTAAGTTCAACCTGTGCCCTCTATCTATGTATACCTGTAAACATATATACACACACATTCACATATGTATTCATATGCCCATATACCCTTCTTCAACTATTTTCATACTGAGAAAAGTTTCATCAGTTACAATTATCATTTTTCCATGTAGAAATGTAAATACTTCAACTTCAATAAGTTCCAAGAAAGCCACCCCTAACTAGAAGTACTCTGTGAATAAATGCCCACTAGAATCCATAACTCGTGACCTTTCATCAATGTGTTTGCTCTTCTTAAGGCAACTGGGAAATACACATGAGCTCAGATAAAATAGCATAACCATAACCTCATAGAAGAATATATCTTCAATTACAGAATGTTTCCAATTCAAGCAAATTAATGAGTTTGGGAGATCTTCCTTTTTCATTTAGACAGAGTTACCTACCTAACAATTGGAGCTGAACAAAAATGAAAAAGTCTGACTCAGAAAGAAGTAAACTTCCTATCACTGAAAATATTCAAGAAACATCTGTATAATTGTCATGCTGGAGATATTGTAGAGAAAATTTTTGTGTATAGATAAAAGGTTGAATGAGATTTATTTGTTGTTATTGTTGCTTTTTAATTAAACTTTTAATTAACAAACTTTTCTTTTCACTCCTTCCCCCTTAAAAAAAAAAGAAAAAAAAAGAAAACCAATATTACAAATATGCATAGACAAAGAAAACAAATCCCCAGATTGGTCATGTCCAATAATTTATGTTTCATTCTGTGTATTTAATCCATCTCTTCTCTTTCAGGAGGTGGATAGCATTTTTAATCATTGAACTCTGGAATCGTGGTTAGTCATTGAATCGATAAAAGTTCTTAAATCTTTCAAAGTCATTCGTTTTTATAATGTCATAGTATAAATTGTTCTGCCTTTGCTCACTTCACTAATGCAACAGTTTATATAAACATATACAAATATATATATATATATATATGTATATATATATATATACACACACACACATACACACATAGTATACATACATACATATAGATAATTTATATCAATGGGTAATTTTCTTTTTTCTTTGATCTCTTAATTATGGTCCTAGTAGCAATATCACATGAGATAATATTTATAAAGTGCTTAGCACAGTGACTGGCATATAGTAGGCATTGTATAAATGCTAGGTGTTTTGATTACTATTATTCTAAAGGCATCTAGGAGGTACAGTTGGTAGACAGTTGGGCCTGGAGTCAGAAATACCTGAATTCAAATCCAACTATTAACACTTTCTAGCTGTTTGACCTTGGACAAGTCACTTAAAACTCTTTGCTCTGTTTCTTCAAATACAAAATGGGGATAATAATATCTTCCAAGCTTGTTGTGAGAATCAAATGAGATAACATTTGTAATTTGTATTTATACAATGCTTGGCACATAGTAGGTGCCATATAAATGCTAATTACAATAATAAAATTTACCATTATTATTATTAATCACTGAGCTCTTTGTAATTTTAACATTATAGAATCAGAGTGCTATAGCTGCAAAGAACTTTAGAGATCATCCAGTCTTGTCTTCTTTTATCAGAGATGAGGAAAAGGGATCATAGCCATGAAATGATTTTCCAAAGGTCACATAACCAGTAAATGACAAAACAGGCTCCAACACAGGTATTCTTGTTCAAAGTTCACTACTCTTCCAACTATATTACATTGACATCATATTTGAAATGCCTAGGGGGTGCTATGTTCAATGGTCCTTTGGTAATTGAAAAAAATCATTTTTAAATCTACTTTTGAAACATGAAATCTTCATGTATTAGATTATTTTTAAAGTGAGTCCTACTTATAATATAGAATAAAATAATTTAAAAAGACCACATGCATTAAGACTATGATGTCTTTTAAAGTTGAATATGATCCACATCCAGAGAAATAACTACAGAGTCTGAATACAGATTAAAACAAACTACTTGCTCTCTCTCTTTTGTGTTTTGTTTTGTTCCATTCCTTCTTTCTCATTGTTCACTCCATGGGTTATAATTCTTCTTTGCAACTTGATTAATGTTTAATGTGAATGTATTTGTAGAACTTATATTGGACTGCATGCCTCCATTGGGAAAGAGGGGAGAGGAAAGGGAAGAGGAGAAAATTTGGAACTCAAGGGATTGTGGAACTGAATGTTGTAAACTAAAAGTAAATAAATACATTTTTTTAAAAAAGACTTTTAAAACCTAAAAAACAAAGTGCAGTTGAATATAGAAATGAACAAAGAATAATATTGGGGTTGCTACTACATCCTCTTTGAAGGGGATACTATGATATAAAAGTTTAGGGATTATTAACCAAACCTGGGAGTGGCAGACTAATTCCGTTATACTCTTAGTTTTGCTATATGTTGCCAGGTAAACAATGAGTTCTGTTCATAGGTATGTTCTTATTTCTTCTACTACTGTTGATAACTGAGAAAGGTGTGTTTGTAAATATACAACCTACTTACTGATGCTTATATAGCGAAAAAGCAAATTTCTTGAATTTTTATATTTATAAATACGTAAGTATGATATTTGAGATAGTATACAATTTAATATAGTATGCCGTATCAAAATTAGTGAAATCTTATTGAGCTCTTACTGGGTATAATAAGAATATTTTTCGAGCTATCATATAAAAAGAAAATGAATACTTTGATCCTAAAACTAAGAATCTTACAAGGTCAGCATGATCTATACGTGATCTATCCATCTATAAAAAGGTAAATAAGTAATTGAGGCAACATATAGTAAGTGGTAATAGATGCTATGTGAGATAGGGCTTTTGAGATGGGAGAGATGACCATGTACAGGAAATATAAGAATATGGAGAAATCAAGGATGGTCATAAGTAAATTGATACTTGAGCTAGGCCTTGAAAGATAATTAGGATTCAAAAAGTAGATGAAAGGAATGACATTGTATAAACAAATCACAAATGAAGGAATGTTCAGTGTCTCCATGGGATGGTTAATTTACCAGTTCAGTTAGATCAGTGACTTTTTGAAAAGAAGTTGTAGAAAAGTTTTTCAAAAAAAATTTGGGGGGGGGGGCATGTTACAAGAAGAATATGGAAAGAGCAAGTAGGCAATTTTACTTCTAAAAGCAAACAAAATTATCTGAGTTTGAGAGGTGGAAAAGGCTAGATATCTCAGTGGAACTGACTGGCAGTAGGAGTTTCTGCATCAAAGAAGATGACCATCAATGGTATGGGGAGTGCAAGGTATGAACCAGTTGGCTATAATCCCTTAGAATTGTCCAAAGCATCCCACATGACCTCTGCTGATCTCATCAATGTTGATGTCATGATGGCAGAAGTGTGTTTTTGGCATGGAGATCAATGGCAGTATATAAGTCAGAAAAGAGAGCAATGCTTGGGAAGCAGGGGTGGCATTATAAGCTGGCCCATCATTTCCTTGTACTTACTGTAATCTGAAACAGATTCCAAGATCCTTTGGAATACATTTAGTCATCTGCCTTATGTTGGTTAAATTAGTCTTAATTTTTTCTCCTTTATACATTGCTACCAGTATGGTACCCCATGGAAAACAAACAACTGGGCTGGGGTGGTGGGGAGGAAGGGGGCCCTTCAGGGAGGAATTGTTAGGAACGTGTTTTGCTTTTAGAAACCAATAGGTGGGATTGTTTAGGTATCATTTGCTTTCTAATAATGGCAGAAAAGCTTAGTATTTCTTTTTTTTTTTTTTGCTTTTTGGAGGGAAATTGGGGCTAAGTAACTTGCCCAAGGTCACACAGCTAGGTTTCTTTTTTTTTTGTTTTTGTTTGTGTGTGCGTTAAGTGTCTGAGGCCGGATCCGAACTCAGGTCCTTCTGACTCCAGGGCTGATACTCTACTCACTGTGACACCTAGTTGCCCCAAAGCTTAGTATTTCTTATCTTTATTTTCTTCTATAGTCAGGCACTCATTCATAATGCCAGTGCATGACTCATTGCTTGTTTTCCTTTTTGTTGTCTTTCTTTCTTTTGCTTTTACCTTTCCTAAATTTCTCCCCCAGTGGTGCCTACAATATGTTGTGTTGTTTTTGTTTTTGTTTTAATCCTTAAGTTCAAGTCTACTTATAGCCCTAAGGCCATTTATCTGGTCAAAGATCCTTTGTGAGACTTTTAGGCATCTACATCACATAAACCAGGTTAGTTTTTTTTTCCCTAAAAAGCAATAAAATCATCATTGGGGCTTATTAGATCCAGGGGAATAAGACTGAAACCACTGGCACAGTCAAACCTGTAAAAGAGAGAATGGAAGGAAGAGACACATCGGAGAGCTATTTTATACAATTAAGAAAACTCAATAACTCCTGCCCTTACATCTCTCTGGGAGAGCTTAATTAAACAATTATTGAACTTATAGTACTACCTCTATACTTATTAACAATTCCTGGAAGCCTCACATCCAGCTTTCTTGGATAATTCTCAACTTCTTATTAGAGTAAAGGTGTGACCTGATTGTTTAGAAATTCCTGTTCTAACTAACTTTCCATAACAGGGAGAGATTGCTAAATTTCTCTCCTTACTGAGAACTCCTTATACTGGTGAAATTATAGGTCCATTTTTTTCTCTCTGAAGACTTTTAATGAACTTTCTTATAGCTTGTTTGTTTGTAACGATTGCTACATAAAGAGAGAAACCCAACTGATCTCTTTACCTCCATTCTTTTTCTTTTCAATTCCAACTGGCAAGTGATATTCCCAAAGCACAACTTGGACTATGTCACCTACTGCTCAAGAAGTTTGAGAAGCCCCCTATTGCCTCTGGCACAGAGTGTAAATTCTTCTGTTTGGTATTTCAAACACTTCATAATATGGCTCCAACTTCTCTCTCCAAGCTGGTAGAATACAGTGCTCCTTCTGTATATTGTTGCTTCCCTTCTCAACATTCAGTGTGCTGTTTCTGAGCCATTCTGCACTCAGTTTGTTTCCTATTTTTGACATCATCTCTCTTCCTACCTGTTCATCTTAGAATCTTTAGCTCACTTCAAAACTAAATTCCATCTCTGCCTTCTAAGAGAACACTTTCCCAAATATCATAGTTTCCCATCCTTCCCCAAGTCACCTTATTGCGTACATTTTTCATTTATTTATCTCTGCACATATTGTATTCTCCCCTGTCTCCTCCCCCACCCCCTTTAAATTCTTTGAAGACATGGAATCTTGTTTTTGCCTCTACATCTCTAGTATCTAGCACATTGACTGGTATATAGTAGATACTTAATAAATACTTATCAAAAATCAAAATAGGCACAGAATTGTGTGAACTCTTATGCCAGAGCTCATGATCAGGGATGATTTGCCTTATCTTGTCATGTTATTTGATGGTGCAAGAGTTGTTGCAGGGTCCACAAGGGCAATCAAGAAGATTAATTTTAGTGATAAATCCAAGGGCTTCTGTGAATCACAATCAATAACTTTCAGCTTTGACTGAAACTAGGGCTTAAGTAGGGAAGAAACTAGTGGGTAGAACACAATATAGGACACATTTTCTCTGTCAGGGCATTGAACTATTAGATAAACGGCATTGGGGAAACTGCAGTGAAGTTCCCAGTGTATAATTTTGAAAAGAAGAAAGAAATAAAAGAAGAAATAGAAGGTGGGAGGGAGGAAGGCAGGAAGGATGGAGGCAGAAAGAGAGAAAGAAAGAGAGAAAAAAAGAAAGAAATAAAGAAAGAAAGAAAGAGAGGAAGAAAGAAAGAAGAAGAAAGGAAGAAAGAAAGAAACAGGCAGTAAGGAAGGCAAGAACAAAGAAAGAAAAGAAGGAAAGGAGGAAAGAAGGAAGTATGGTCTCTCTTATATGAATCTCCTTGGGAGTGTTTGTCCCCAAGCCATCCACTCACCAGAACAGCCTAACTCCACCAAAGCTATATCATGAAATAAAATTATAGATACTATCTGATTCTTTTTTCTCTCATGTTGATGTCTCTGGAATATATTTCTGTCACTCTCCTCTTCCAAGAGAGAAGAACAACAGGCCATATTCTTGGAGAAGGCAAATCATAAACCTGATGACCTACTAAAGTATTTTGGAACAATTAAAATTAAGATAAACTTGTGTGCTTGAAGTCTGAGAATGAAGCAGATGTTATTGTAAATGACCATGTTCTTAAATATATATCCCTGCCATTTGGACATCAGTGAAGAGGAATAGGATCACACTTTTTGTGGGTCCTAGTTAAACACCTGCTATTCTGTCCTGCTCAGTACTGAGCTAATAAGAGTTTATTGAGTATTTATTTGGTGCAGAAAACTGTATTATGAGGTGTTAGGAGAGACATTTAAAAGAAGCATGAGAGGCAGTTACTTCACTTAAAGAGTCTAAAATTTACCTAAGGGAGAAAAAAAATGTATGAGCATGAAACTGGACAAACTATTGTGGAAGTCTTAATGTGGTTTTGGCATCCTCCCCCATATGATCATAAGTACTATTCTACACTGATATTTAAAGACTTGTAATGCAGTATATACCTTTAGGAATTCCTTTATTTAGGGTCAAAACAGGTGCAATAGCTAAGGCAAAGATGATAATCTAAGAAGGAGGGAGTGGGGAGAGGTAACCTATGGGATGGTGCAGTGGAGTGCATGGGCTAGTAGTATGTGGCAGCAGCGATGCCTGATGGAAGAGGATGTCAGTGGCATCCTAGAAGAGAGTTATACCATGGCCTATCCCATGAGAGAAGGCCTGTACCCCTGTGGGCTTTTGGGGAGGGGAGAGCAACTTGGTGATGATATACTGGATGTGGTGGCCTGGGGCATGGTTAGGAAGCGGTATCATGCCACGTGGTACCGACTGGGGAAGCACTGACCAGGAGCATGGGCATAGATCTTCATAACTTTGCAGGAGGGAGTGCTCCACTGATGGTAATTGTTCAATATAAGTACTCCAAAAGAGCTAAAATTTGTACCAAAGATTGTGGAAATGAGATATTTTGGAGAAAACTTAGTTGGCTTTTTCCATTTTTCTTCATATATGTAGTAATGATAGCCATATTTTGACCTTTGGGGAATTCTTATGGTAGCACTTGGAAAATAACTCCATTTTTTTACTGTTTAAAAAAAATTTGACTTGGTGAAGATAGCTAGAGAGACAGGGGGAGTGGGAAGGGGAGGAGGTAGCTTTCCTGAGCTTCATTGCTTTGATTCACCATTTACTTCTATAAGAGATAAAATGCATTTCATATTATTTTCTTGGCAAGTTGTTTATATTGCCTTATCAGAGTATATAATAGGTACTGTCATACTGTTACACAGTGGCTCCCTGCAATGTTTATATAGTTGTGTCAGATTGGAAACTATACTGCTGAACTAGTCATGAATAACTACTACCCTTGAAGTAATCTATATTTAATCTGGAGGCATGAAGCCTTTGTCATTGTTGAACAAAGTACTTATTCCATTCTAAATGGTGAAAACCTCAGAGCCATACTAGTATTATCAATGAGAAAATGACCATACCTATACACTGTAATAAGCTCACAATATATCTACATTTAATGTTATACACATATTCTTAGGTAACATTTCCTGCTACCCAACTAATGCCAGTGTAATTTTGTTCACTTCCAGGCTTGCTTATCTTTAAAAATTTCCTGTCACTGAGTCAGTTGTTGGAGCCTTCATCCTCACCCCCACATTTTTGGAACTGTTTTTTTCTCACCAATATCTATTTGATGGAAGGCAACAATGATTTCTGAGATACTATTAGTTATCTAAACATTTTCTTATCATTTTAGCATCCTTTAGTGGAATGCCCTGGCATTCCAGTCACTGAATTCTCAGAATTCATACACTGAATTCTCAGACCTGTCCTTTCATCCCTTTTTAGTATGCAGAGACATCTGCCTACTTCTGGCAATGTGTAGCTTTTCTCTGAGTTGAGTACCCTCATTTGGTTTCTGAGCTGCAAAAGCTGATTATGTGGCTGCCAGGATAGGGACTGGAGCAGGTCATTAGTCCATGTGGCCTCAGCCTAGATGTGCCTCATTAACCAAGGTGCTAGATCGCTAGGCCTGAGAATTAATTTTTTCCTTTCTTCTGTTTAAATCACAGTTGTGATTGGATGAGACATGATTAATGAAAGTTTTTAGGTGTTAGGAACCTGCCTGATTAGTTATTCTCGGTAATAGTAAGTAATTAAAACTGACACTATTACCTTTTTGTTGTTTGGAAAGGAGGGCGCACTAAATCTTACCTTCCCTCCTTGACTTAAGCCAGAAGAATAGATGGGTTCCTACAAATCACAAGAATGGATTAAGGTGGTAGCTTTCTATTGCTGAAAGAGGATGACCTCATGGCTTCAAAATTAACTTCACCATGAGAAAAGGGGATGGGGAAGAGGCATACAACGACTACTCTCAGAGCTTGAAACCTAGGGAAGGCATTTCCAGCCAGCAAGAGATCTTCCTTAGAAGAATGAACTAAAGAAGTTGATTCAGAGCAGGTGAACTGTTTGGGTATAAAGAAAGTTAATTTTTCTTTCTCCTGCACTCCCCCCGCGCCCAACACACACACACCTTTCTTCCTGGAAGACAAAGAAAGTTGTGAGTAATCTTGCATTTCTTGGTCTTCCTTACTTTTTCTCCTGAAGGGCACAGAAACAGCTCTCCTTGTCTCTCCTTTTTCCTTGTCAGAGAAATCGAAGATAAGGAAGCAAAGTTCACAACAGCTCTGCTTTTCTACAGGAAGCTTTTCCAGGTACCCCAAACATGGGTATAAGCATTGCTTTTCATACCTGGCAGGCAGAGAAACAGCTATCAATCTATGTGTCAGCCCTCGGTCTCTACAAATAGTAAGTAAATTCATATATCATCTTGTAGGCTTTATTGAGTTCAAGAGAAGTAAAAAGTAATACAGTACCCTCATTTGTTCATGAATATTTGCTGTGTATCTTTAGATTTTCTTTTAATACTTATATTCACAATTTATAGAGTCATTTTTTTAGATTTGTGTATTTGCTACTGAGCTAGAAATATTCCTATTTTGCTCTCTGCCTCTTTATCTCTCTGTCCTTCTGTGTCTCTCTCGGTGTGTCTGTCTCTTCCTCTATCCCTCCCTCCTTCTCTGTCTTTCTGTGTGTCTGTATCTCTTTCTGTCTCTTCCTCTCTCTCCCTCTCTCTCCCTCCCTTTCCCTCTCCCCCCCTTTTCCTCTCTCCTCTCTATTCCTCCCTTTTTATTTCATTGATATAGGGATTTCCTGGTTAGTAAATTCCCTCTACAAATACACATAAGCATCTGCTGTACAATTTGTAATCTTACAATTGTCTGAGACAGTGAAATTAGGTGAAGTGACTTGCTCAGGGTCATAGAACCAGCATGTGTTAAAGGCAGATTGTGAATTAAGTTCTTCCTGAATCCAAGGTCAGCTCTCTATCCACTATGTCACGCTATTATTCTTGGCTTTGCTAATTCTTACAAAATACCTTCCTTACTTTCTTACGCTCCTCATTTCAACCCACCAAGCATATCTGTTGCTTAAAAAAAAAAAATCCAAGGCAGAGACAATTCTGACTTATTACAGTTTTAGTGTGCCCTAAAATCTGTAACAATTCTCTAAGGAGGAAAGGAAGAGGTTACTAATAATTTGCTGTAGAAGTTAGACTTTTGCACTGGGAGACACAAAATATTTTGATTTGCTTACCACTTACTACTTATATCACCTCAGGAAAGTCACTTAATTTCTCAGGGATTTACTTTTTCTCATCTGTAAAACAGTGGGGAGTGCAGGGGCACATGACTTCTGAGCTCTACATCCATAATCTTATTATCCTATGATTAAAAAAAAAAAGAATTCATGGCATGTTGTTTTTTGTTTGTTTATTTTACAGGGGGGAAGGCAGGGCAGTTGGGGTTAAGTGACTTACCCAAGGTCACATGTCTAGTAAGTGTTAAGTGTCTAAGGCTGAATTTGAACTCAGGTCCTCCTGACTTCAGTGCCAATGCTCTGTTCACTGCACTACCTAGCTGCCACAATGGCATCTTGTATTTAGAGAATTATATTGCTCAATTGAAATACTAAAGTGTGTGTCAAGGGCATAACTGGTGTAAGTCCATTGCTTCTGAAAGTTAGAGTCAAGGGCTGCAACCTGACAAAATAACATTTGCTTGGAATATCTATTAATACAAATCATTTTCTCTCCATCTGACAATTTGTTCCAAACTGTTGGCATCATGAAATGTCACATTATTGATGTGACATTATCAAGTTTCATTGTGATTGACCTGATGCCACATTGTTTAGTAAGACAACTCGCCGCTTTCATTCAAAAGCTTTACCAAAAAAAAAAAAAGTTTGAAGCATAAAGAACAATTTGTCTTTTGTGAATTGTCTGGGATAAGTCCCACTTTAAAATGGAAGCCCGGATTTATTTAATATGCACAACAAAATAGCTGTAATTTTAACATGACTGTTAGGTGTGTTAAACCTTTAGATATCTGATTCTAGGACCACTCATCATTTTAACAATTCCCAGCATGTAATGGCTCTTCCATGCTTTGAATGTCTCCTTATGAAACTTCATTAGCTTCTCTCCTTTTAGGCCAAGTTACAACCATAACAAGCTAGTAGGTACTTGCACTGAGAGCAGAAAATTTAGAAGGCTCTTACAGTCATTGTATTTCTCTAAGGAAGAAATTAAAGTGGCTTGGGTAAGCCTGGTGACAGCCACATGACATTATAATGTCATCAGGCTCTTTCCATTGAGAGCTTTATAACTCCACCTTTGAAGAGAAAGAGAAAGTAGAGACAGGGTTGGTAGGAATGGGATGGGGGTTGGGGTGGGGAGGTGGTTTGGAGGAAGGAGGTGGGTCTCAGGCCTATAATCCCTCATACTCAGGGAAGCTAAGTAGGTGGATCTTTTGAGTTTGGGAATTACGGGAAGCAGTAGGTCTAAATCTGATGGGGGACCCACACTATTTCTTACAAAATAAGTGAACTCCCATGAGCAGAACACTAATCTGCCTAAAGAGGGGGGAATATTGCTCCACTCACATTAAAAAAATAGGGCAGATTAAACCTTCTATGGTAATTGGTATTAGGATCTGCCCTTGGCAGCAGCACTTTTGGATAGACTGGGAGATACACTCTTTTTTTTTTTTTTTTAAGTAATTGGGGTTAAGTAACTTGCTCAAGGTTACACGGCTAGTCATTATTTATGTGTGGGTGCTCATTTTCTGAGGCTGGATTTGATCTCGGGTCATCCCAACTCCGAGGCCGGCGCTCTTACTCACTGCGCCACCTAGCCGCCCCTTTTAGGGCAATTGGGGTTAAGTAACTTGCCCAAGGTCAGGGAGATACACTCTTAAAAGAAAAAAAGGAAAAAATAAAGAATAGAAGAGAGGATAGATCATCCAGTTCACCGTTAGCCATAGGCTAATGGAAAGATGGAAACATCTTCTTCCCTCAGATGAGTTTACTCTCACCAGGATGGGTGATTTCCTAACCAGAGTGTACTCAAAGAGGATCAATGGGACTTTGCTTCCTGTTCTGAGGTCCATACTGACTTTCTTGATAAAGAGCCAGTGCTTGATGAAGGCCAGTACCCTAAGCAAACTCTGGTTATATGGAAATTAAAATTTCAGCAACTTTACTGGAAGTACACTATACTGGACTACAGAAAACCAATGTTCTAGTCTTAGCCCTGGGTATCTGTTTCTTCTGTAAAATTAACTTTCTGGATAAGATAATCTTTAAGACTCCTAGCTTTAATAGTGTTAGTATATCATTTGGGTTACATTGGGCTCCACTGTAGCTTGGCCTCAATTTCAGTAAAAGCTAAATGAACTTTTTCTACAGCTAGTCACTTCCTCTCTCTGGTGCCTCAGTTTCTTTCTCTTTAAAATGAAGGAGTTGGATTGGATGATTGTCTCCAGCTCATATATTGTCACAATGATTTGAATTTTTTCTTTTAAAGGAGGGAAAGTATTGGCTTAAAAGTCTTTTTCAGCCCCTCCCCCAAAGATATCTAACTTTTCTATAAAGGTTATAACTCCATGCTTACTCTCAATTAATTGGGCTTCTTGGATACCAAACAGGAAGAAAACCAAAACAAAACACCTGACCTTAGCACTCAATTAGCAAGAATACATACATATTCAAATGGAGCTTTAATCTCCTACATACCATCCATGTTTTCCAAGCATGTCTACCTGTTGAACATAGATAGTGAGCTTCATATGATAAAAACTTTCGATTTTCCCAGACATTGGAAGAGTAGAAGTGTAGTATTTTGTCTACCTGTCATCCCTTCTTTTTCCTACAAGGCTAGCCCATCTTCTTGTCACACAATTATTTTATTGCATATTTTAAGAATCTTATTATTTAAAATTCCTTGTTGGTTTTATATTGCAGCCTTCTCACACTTAGCATTTTCCTCTCCATTGACCTCTGAGTGATACTCATCATAGTCTGGTTGACATCTTGCTGCCAGATAGCAACATCAGAAGAATTACAAAGATGAACCTTTGTTTTTAAGGGAAATGGGGGTCAGTAGAGAAGTGTGGCAGTTTGAGGAAGGCAATGCAACCTGCTGTCCAATTCTTGTTCAACTCTGGGCTTAACTTGCCCATTTTTAACTGTTTGTCAAGGAACATACAAACTGACAAGCTCTTCCAAATGAATGTTGAAATCTGGGCAATCAATATTTTTCATTCACTTAGTTATTTCTGTGATTGATTGATTCAGCAATTAGCTCTATGGTATCATTTAATTAATTAATTAATTAATTACCTTTTAGAAAGGCATATTCATTAAGGTGGTATAGTAACAATATTTGGCAAAAAATATCCTCCCCAAATTCTATACCATATTCTCCTACAAGTATATAAAGTCTCCAAGGAAATATTATCTCAAACTTAAAGGGAACAGGTGGCAAAAGCAGTAACTATCAACCTTTAGAAGTTCTACTGCTGGAGTCCTCATTATACCTGTGCTTCACAGGTATAATGCAACACCATTTTTCTATTTCTAGAACTGTGAATTTTTATCCAGTCTGTCCTTGGATCCAGAAGCAGATACTGTTACCTGTCTGCCAAGGCTAAGATGGTGATGGAAAGATGGGGAAACATCTAGACCTTTGAAGTTCATAAGACCCTTCTCTGGTAAAGGGGTAAGTGGTAAGGAATTGAAGTTTGAAAGGAAGGAGCAACAATAGCAGGCAATATGGTCTGCAGTGCATGTGGGAAAGCCTGAAATGCCTCACTCTCATTTCACTCAATAAAAGCAGGAGCCAGAAAGATAGTTCTGCTGCTGCTGCTGTCTTTCTGTGATAGCAGGAAAACAAATCCTACTATAGTACTAATTTCTTCATTCTTTAAGGTGAATTATTTTGCAGGTTGCACTAATGAATTTCCATATTTTCTCTGCCATGACTTAGAAGCTTCTCCATCCCGGAAGCCCATTACATCCCTGAACTTCACATATTGGAAGTACTTAGAAGTACTTCCTGCTCTATGGACTCTTCCTTGGTATTTTATGAATAGTCCAGAGCTCCATTGGTATCCATGTAGTATCAAGAAATATAGAGGATGGCTCCCAGCAGTTTGAGTAGATGCCCCATGAAGGATTTATGGAATGATATATAGTTGAGTCACACAGAAAGGGCAAGCACAAATAAGTTATTATCTGCATCATGGGAAGGAATACCCACCTCCATGAAATCTTGGATCTGTTGAAGTAGCAAAGTACTTTGAAGAAATAAAGATATATTAGTATATTTATATGATGGCTAATGCAGTGATCTTTAAGGCCAAGAATATAAAATCTGACATTGCTTCCATTTATTCTCCCTTTGTTTGCCAGGAAGTGATGGGACCAGTTGCCAAGATCTTAGTGGGTTTTTTTTTTTTTTTATGTTAAGCTTCAAGCTTCAGCCTCATCAAGACATTTCTTAATTTCTTTTCACTTTCTGCCGTCAAAATGGTATCATTTGCATATCTGAGATTATTGATATTTCCCCTGGCAACCTTAATTCCTGTTTTTGATTCATCCAGCCAGGCATTTCACAATATGCACTCTGTATATAAGCTAAATGAATAAGGTGACAATATATAGTCTTGTTTTTCCACTCTTAAACCAATCAGTTGTTCCATGTTCAGTTCAAACTGTTACTTCTTGGTTTGAATACAGGTTCCTTGGGAGACAAGTTAGATGATTTCATACTCCCATCTTGTTGAGGTGTTCTGATATTTTGTTGTGATCCACACAGTGAAAGGCTTTAGTGTAGTTGGAGAAGCATTTTCCCCCTTGCTTTTTCCATAATCCAGCAAGTGTTGGCAGTTTGGTCCCTAGTTCCTTTGCCTCTTCAAAAACCAGCCTGCCCTTCTTGTAATTCTTGCTTCACATGTTCCTGAAGCCTAGTTTGTAGAATCTTAAGCATAACATTGTTGGTGTGGGAAACAAAGGCAATTGTTCTTTCATTTGAATATTTTTTGACATTGCCTTCTTTAGGATTGGGATGTAAACTGATCTTTTCCAATTCAGTGACCACTGTTGAGTTTTCCAAATTTGCTGGCATATTGAGTGCAGCACATTAAGAGCATCCCTTTAAATAGCTCAGCTGGAATTCCGTTACCTCAGCTAACCCCACTTTTAGCAGTGCTTCCTAAGATTTTTTGAATTCATTCTCCAGGGTGTCTGACTTTAGACCAGTAAACACACCATCATGGTTATCAGTGATAAATAAATTAAGATCTTTCTTGTATACTTCTTCTGTATATTCTTGTCACCTCTTATTAAGCTCTTCTACTTTTGTTAAGTCCCTACCATATTTTTCTTTTATGATGACCATTTTTACATGAAGAGCTCTCTTGCTATCTCTAATTTTCTTGAAGAGAGCTCTTGTCTTTCCCATTCTATTGTTTTTTTTCTGTTTCTTTGCATTGCTCATTAAAGAAAGCTTCCTTATCTCTCCTCGCTATACTATGTATACGAAATACAAAATACTATGTTCAGTTAGGTCTGTCTTTCCCTTTCTCCTTTCCCTTTGACTTTCTTTCTTTCCTTAGCTATTTGAAAAATCTCATCAGACAGTCATTTTGCTTTCTTGGTCTTCTTTTTCTTTGGAATGTTTTTTTTTGTTTGTTTGTTTGTTTTGTTTTTGTTCTGGTCTCCTGTACAATATTGTGTCCTAGGTCTTCAGGCACTCTACTTACCAGATCTAATCCCTTAAATCTATTCATTATTTCCACTTCATATTCAAAAGATATTTTAATAGGTATATGGTTTAATGGTTTTTCCCTACTTTATTTGAGTCTGAATTTTGCAATAAGAAGCTCATGATAAGAGCCATAGTCAGCTTCAGGTCTTGTCTAAACTGACTGTATAGAGCTTCTCCATCTTTGATTGCAAAGTAGATAGTCAATCTGATTTAATATTAACCATCTGGTGATGTCCATGTTTAGAGTCTCCTTTTGGGTTGTTGAAAAAGAGTGTTTGCTATAACCAGCCAAGTTATCTTAACGGAACTCTATTAGCCTCTGTCCTACTTCATTTTGTTCTCAAAGGCCTAAGTTGCCTGTTCCAAATATCTTCCCCTTATAAGTATGACATATTTTTGGTGCTATTTCTAAAATATATTTCTTATAGCACAATAGTACTCCATCATAGTCATATAACACAACGTGGTCATCCATTCCCCAACTGATGCCACCACAAAAAGAACTGCTATAAATATTTGTATAGTCTTTCACTTTTTCTTTGATCTTTTTGGGATTTAAACCTAGTAGTGGTATTGTTAGTGGTATTGGCATGGTTTTATAGGTCTTTGGGTATAGTTCCAAATTCTTCCCCAGATGGTTGGATCAGTTTACAACTCTACCAACAATACATTAAAGTACATATTTCCCCATATATCCTCCATCATTAGTCCTTTTTTTCTGTCATTTTAGTCAAGTTGATAGGTGTGAAGTTGTACCCCAGAGTTGTTTTAATATTCATTTCTGTAATTATTAGTGTTTTAGAGCATTTTTTCATATAACTATTGAAAGCTTTGATGTCTTCTTCTGAGAATTTGCTCTCTATATATTTGACTATTTTTCAGTTAGGGAATGGGAATAGGTCTTACATTACTTTTCTTAATATTTATTTTGTATATACATACATTTATGTGTATATATGTATACACACATATGTCTACTCCATTAGAATTTAAGCCCTTTGTAAGTAAGGATTATTTTAATCTTTTTACTTATAATTCACATCCTTATGTATAATGCCTGACACATAGTAGGCCCTAAATAAATTCTTGTTGGTTGACTGAATAAGAAAATGATAGCTATCATTTATAAATCACTTTAATATTTATAAACACTTAAGATATTTTATTTCATTTGATCTTCACAACAACCATGAGTGGTAGGTCCTACTATTATGGAAACTGAAAGGATGCCCATCAGTTGGGGAATGGATGACCACGTTGTGTTATATGACTGTGATGGAGTACTATTGTGCTATAAGAAATGATGAAGAAGATAGTTTCAGAAAAACTCAGGAAGATTGATATGAATTCATGCAAAGTGAAGTGAGCAAAACCAGGAGAATGTTATGTACAGTAACAACTATACCATAGTGATGATCAACAGTGAAAGACAGCTATGCAACTAATACAATGGTTTAATACAATTATGAAGGACTCATGATGAAAAATGCTATCCACTTCCAGAGAGAGAACTGATAAACTCTTAGCACAGATTAAAGCATATTGTTTTTCACTTTATTTTTTCTTGTTTTGTTTTATTTTGTTTTATTTTATTTTATTTTGCAACACGGCTAATATGGAAATATTCTTTGCACAGGCTGGTGATGAGAGACGGAGAGAATTTGGAACTCAAAATTTTAAAAATGTCAAAAATAAATATATTTAAAAACAAAGTAAATAATTTTCTACAAGGTATTTCAGAAAACAAACCATGTAGAATGTGATTCATTTTTCTTTTTCTTTTCTTTTCTTTCTTAGGCAATTGGGGTTTAAGTGACTTGCTCGATGTCACATGGCTAGTTTTTTGTGTTAAGTGTCTGAGGCCGGATTTGAACTGTGGTCCTACTGACTCCAGGGCTGGTGCTCTATTCGCTGTGCCACCTAGCTGCCCCTAGAATGTGGTTCTTAAACTTTGTCTTGAGGGAAGATAAAGATTCTATGAGATAGAAATGATGAGGGAGTATATTTAAAACTGGTAGACAATCTGTGCAAAAACATGGAAATGGAAGATGACATGTTCTGTCTGAGGAACAGAAAGAAGGCAAATTTTGCTGGGTTACAGAGTGAGGGAAAGAGGGGAATGCTCAGTGAGGCTTCAAGGGAAGGCTGGGGTGTTTTCAAAAGCTGTTCTTTCTGTAGTACCATATTGCCTCCTTTTAAGTTGGAAGGACACGTTTGCTGACAGTCAGGATTCAAAGGTTCTGAAAAGGCTAAAATGATGAGACAAATATAATAAGAAAAAATAGAAATGAACATATAAACATGGTTCAAAGATGAACTTTGCAAGTACAGGATGTGGTATGCATATATAGGCAATAATTCATGTGAAAAAAGATTTTAGTATTTTAGTATACAATGAACTCATTATAAATTAACATTGTTACATGGCCTCCAGAAGTACCCTAATTGTATCCTGAGCCACATTAAGCAAAGCATAGTGCACAGGGAGGTGAAAAGCTCACTATTCTTTATCTTGAACATATTATATAAGGAATATTGTGTTTAATTTTGCTCATCATATTTTCAGGAAGGTCAGCCAAGGTGGTGAGAGGTTGGAAATCATAAGTATTTGACAAAAGAATTGAGGGTGTTTAGACTGATGACTAAAGTGGGAGATGATTGCTGTTTTTGTACACTTGAAGGATGGCCAAATGGAAGACAGATTAGATTTGTTCTCCTTGACCTATTATAGCAGAACTAAGAACAACGGGTAGAAGTTGGCCTAGTTTTTGGTTGATATAAGGATAAATATTCAAAGTTCAAGCTTACAAAAAGGTGGAATGGATTGCCTTGTAAGGTACCTAAACATAGGATTTAACTGATCATCAGAGAATTCACACTGGAGAGAAATATTAATGTAATGGTTATGGAAAGACTTTTCTCTAGAGCCAATACTTTACTCAGATTATAAGGGATAAGTAGTTAGGAAAAGGCCTTGACTGGGATTTAACTAGTTTCAAGGAAACTCCCTCTAGTAAAGAAAATCAGCATCCACAACTTGGATTATAGCAAAGAAATATTTTGGGAATATAATTGTTTTTTTCTGTTTATAAAATTGCCTCAGTATGTACTGATGAATTGCACAGAGGCATCACTCTATTTTTATATCTTTTAGTTAATCTAATATGATTTTGACATATGCATGGGGATACGAATGGCAGCAAATCTAGTTGGAAGAGAGACTTAAGAGTCATTTTGCTCAGTTGAATCAAAATAATTTTTAACAACCAACCAACATGGTGGAATCTTATGGTCCATATACTCTTAAGACAGTATAATTATAATAAAGTAGTTTACTGTGGAATATCATTTGTGAAAGTCTGTTCTTTTCTGATATCTTACCTTTGGTAGGTGTATAGGTTATTCTCAGAGATGTATGGGGTGTTCAGGGAGGATTAGCACCTTTGGTGTGAGGGCTTGCCAAGTCCTTTTCAGGGTTTCTCTTCTGCTTGTTGTCCTGACACTGGATTCTCACCTGCAGCTTCAAGAAGCTGTAGCATGTACAGCATCCACACTGTCTCAGAAGACAGGCTAAACTATGTCAAGGGTAACAGATGGGCCTCAAACCCATCAGTGAGTTAGGGTGGTGCCTACCCCAAGCATGTGAAACAGATTAGTAATATTATTATTAGTAAATTATGAGATTTTTAGTCCTTTGGTATTCTTTCCTTTTTTCATATACTTTGAGAACTAATTCTTCAACATTTTCAGAATTATGTCCTAGCAGAAGACGTTGTCTTGTACTTCCTTGGTCTGATTTAACTGCCTTTCTCATCTTTGTTTTTTATACTGTCATTTCTACCTCCTCAAGAAGTACATCAAAGGGGGCGGCTAGGTGGCGCAGTGAATAGAGCGCCGGCCCTGGAATCAGAAGGACCTGAGTTCGGAGCCGGCCTCCGACACTTAATACGCACAAACAAAAACCTAGCCGTGTAACCTTGGGCAAGTTACTTAACCCCAATTGCCCTAAAGGGGCGGCTAGGTGGCGCAGTGAGTAAGAGCGCCGGCCTCGGAGTTTGGATGACCCAAGATCAGATCCGGCCTCAGAAAATGAGCACCCACGCATAAATCAAATGACTAGCCGTGTAACCTTGAGCAAGTTACTTAACCCCAATTGCTTTAAAAAAAAAAAGAAGTACATCAAAGGCTATCATATTGTAATTCTAAATATGGTATCTTCCTTGTATGAAGAAATAAGTTTTTCTACCATTTTTCATCTATGTCCCTTCCACTATTTATTCTCTCCCCACCCGATGTTTATTGTGACCATTTACCTTAATCCCACTGTTCTTAAATCGTACTTCAGCTATTCTTGCCCCCTCTACTGAGTCTCCTGGAATTCTCACTCTATAATTTACAAACTTCTCCTTATCTTAGAAATCTTTCTTTCATGCTTCTAGCTTCTCACTCTAGGTTCTCATGGAGACCTGACTCATCCCCCCGCCTCCTCCATCCCAGATAACACTGTTTCTTTGTGAATTTTTCCAGTTTTGGTCACATCCTCTTTCATTATGCCCTTCCTCTCCCAACAGGTCCTATATGGAGTGCAAACATATTTCTTATTCCACACAATCATTTGTCTCAGTCTCATCCAGTTCTGGGTGGCTGTTATCTACTGATCCCAGTTCATTTTTCTTGTTTTCTCAATTAATTAATGAATAACCATTTATTAAGTACCTATTGTGTTCCAAACTCCTGCTAGGCACTGGGGATCCAAAGACAAAAACTGAAGCAATCTGTGCTCTTAAGGGACTTAAATTATATTAGGCGAGATAATATGGATTTAGTATATTAGTACATGGTAAGTAGAAACAAGGTAGCCTTGAATGAGCAAGTACTAGTAGTTTAGGAGAATAGGAAAAGTCTTCTGGACAAAATCTCACTTAAGTTGAATCTTGAAGGAAGCCAAGCAATCCAAGAAGCCAACATGAGGAGAGAATGAAGGAATTCCAGGAATGAGAATTTAGCACTGTGTTACTATGTGTTTCCCATTCTTGTAATGAGGACACAGTGCTAAACATGGCGGAAGGAGACAGAGTATATATAGACAGACTGTATATAGCAAGCAGGATAATATGAGTGGATTATAGAGTGTGGAGGGGAGTAACATTTAAGGGAATTGGAAAGGCAAAAAAGAACCAGGTTGTGAAAAGGTGTTTTTTTGTTTGTTTTGCTTTGTTTTATGCCAGAAGAATTTATATGTGTCTTAGAGGAAACTAGGGAACCTATTCAATTCTACTCTCATTCTATTTCCAGTCATGCATTGTCAGATCCTATGCCTAGATTGTTCCCACCATCTTTCTTTACCACTACTCACATGCTGCTAAGTGGAGCTAAGTCAATTATAAATTTATACTATCTAATCTTATGTAGACCCTCACTGAAGCAAGGCAATCCTTTTATTCCTACATAATTGATTCACCATACTATACACCACAGCAACTGTCCCAAACCATCTCTCAAGCCTCCTATATCGTTCACCCTTCACAGTGTAAGACCTTGCCTCATCCCTTATTGAAAAAATCAAAGCTATTTGCTATTAGATCTTTTCTTCACATCCTCATCTCACAATCCCTTGATATAATCCTATATTTTCTTCTCCCTTATTCCAGCCACTAATAAAGAAGATCTTTCCCCCACCAGGGCCAATCCCACTCAAAGTACCCTTGATTCCACACCTTCCTTTCTTCTCTTGCAAATTGACCCAACAGTCATTCTCTTTTTTATCCTAATTTTCAATCTAATTCACTATTTGGTTCCTTTGTTATTGTCTAAATACACTTTAAAGTCTCTTCTTCCTAAAAACATCAACAAAAGACCCAAGCAAATCTGAATGCTATCACCTCATATTTATCTTCCCTTGCTTGACCAAACAATTTGAAAAATCTGTCTGGAATCCTTCTCTTCTCTTCCTCTTGTCTCATTCTCTTCTTAATCTCCTACAATCTGGCTTTTGTACACATCATTCAAATGAAACTCCCTTTTATAAAGTTACCAATTATCTACAAATTGCTCAGTGCTCATCCTCCTGGATGTCTCTTCAACATTTAACACTGTTGGCCACCATTTCCTTCTGGATACTCTGTTCTGCCATCTAGCTTCTCCTCTATATGTCAGCACTCTTTCTCAGTCTCTAAGAAGATATTCGTTCATGTTACTACAACTAACCGTAGGTGTAACCCCAAGGCTTTCAATTGGACCATCTCATCTCTCTCTGCTCTTTGACTTGGTGACCTTACCAGTTTTCAAGGGTTCAATATTTTATTTTCAAGTATGTGATTCTCAGATCCATGATCCTATTCTCTCTCTTGAGTCTTATATCACCAAAAACCTTCTGGACATTTCAAACTGTAAGGCCCATCTTAAATTCATTATGTGCAATACTCAATATAATTTTCCCAAAGTACTCTCGTAACTTTCCTATTTCTTTCAAGGGCACTGCCATCCCCCCAATCACCCAAGTTTACAAACTTGATATCATCCTCTATTCTTCACACTTATAGAATCTGAGAATTGGAAGGACCCTTAGAGGCTATCTTCATCACAAAAGGAATCTTCATTATAACATATCTGACAAGTAGTCACCCAGATGATGCTCAAAGACTTCCATGGAAGAGAAACCTGACTTGACTCCCTTAAATTCACACATATTGCTTCTGATTCTGCCCTTTTGGATCAAATTTAAAAAGTCCAATCCCTCTTCCATTCAAACACTTGAAGATATTAATCTTGTTCTTGCTAAATCTTCTCACACCTAAGCTAAACATGTAAAATTCCTTAAAAAGATACTTTTAGGAAATGAGCTCAATGTCATTCACTGTCCTAGTTATCCTTCTCTGAATGTTTTCCAATGTATCAATATAATTTTAATGTACCCAGAATTGAATATAATTTTACAAATGAGATGTGGTGAGGATAGAGTACAGTTGGAGTCCTACTTCCCTATTCTTCCCAAATATTATTGACTGCTAAATTTTTTTCCTGTCATATTAAATGTAACATCATAATGATTCATATTGAACTGGTAGTTCACTAAAATCCTGAGATCTTTTTCAGAAAACAAACAAAAAAACAAAACAAAGAAAAACAAGACAAAAAACTGCTATTCCCACACTTTGCCCAACAGGTATTTGTGATGATTATTTTTCTATCCCCAAATGTAAGATTTTACATTTATCCTCATTGTATTTCTTTTCATTAGATTCAGCCCACTGCTCTAGCCTTTCAAGTTCCTTTGGATCCTGACTCTGTCATCTAGTATGCTATTTATCTATCCTAGCTTTGCTTCCTTGTCAAATAGATGAGTATGACATTTCTGCTTTTATCCAAGCAATTGATAAGAATGTTAACATAAGGCCAAACATAGATTCCTAGTTTTCCACTTATGACTTCCAGCCATATTGACAATAAATTGTTCTCAGCTTAAGCCCAGACATCTGATTTGTTCCAAATCCATCTAATTATATTGTTTAATTCATATTTTTCCATCTTTTCTACATGCATGATATGAAAGAAACTTTATCAAAAGCTTTGTTAAAATCTAGGTCAACTTTATCCACAGCACTTCCCTCATATACTAATTTAGTAATCCTCTAAAAGAGGGAAATAAGGTTAGTTGAGCATGTCTAGTTCTTGATGAAACTATGTAATCATTGTTTCTCTTCCTAAATGTCATCAATGGTTCTTTTAATTATCTAGTCAAGAATTTTCCAAGATTCAGAGTCAAGATAACCAGTTTATGGTTTGCAAGATACTTTGCATACTTTATTATCTTCTCCCTTTTTTTTTTTTTGAAACTTGGAATGTTTGTCCTTTAATGTTTAGCTCCTGCTCCGTTCTATGTGAGGCATCTCCTGATCTTCCCCAGATGCTAGTGCCTTCCTCTCCAGATCAAATACATGCTTTGTAAAGTACTTTAATTTATCTCTACATTGAGTGTTCTTAATCTGAGACCTGTGAATTTAGTTTTACAATATTCTGATAATTGTATTTCAATATAATTGGTTTCTTTTGTAACCCTAGGTATTTTATCTTATGTATTTAATATATTCTTATTAGTCTAAGAAATGGTGGGTCTGTAAGATTTATCAGACTGACAAGAGGATTCATAACACAGGAAAATACTAAAAACCCATATAGTAGATGTACATATTGTCTCCTTCTTCAAGACTGAAAGTTCTTGGAGGGCAAGGACTGTTTTTACTTTTCTTTGTATTCTTATTGCCTCATATAGTGCCTGGCATATAGTAGTCATTTAACAAAAGCTTGTTTATTGAGTCCCATTTTTTTCTTTAAATTCTCCTGCAATGATTTTACTTGAGTCTTTTCCTGAACTGTCTTTAAACTCATTTAATGTGTTTATCACTATTTAATGATCCCATACTGCTCATCATCTTTCACCATTCTCTAAAAAAATATTACATATTAGCCTAGATTCTAAACTGGTACTGTTCCTGGTTCTTATATATAGTACTTTGGATATTAAGTGCTTTCTGGTTGAAACAGTTTTTAGGCTATTTTTGTCTAGAAATATGGGTAATTGATTTGTATTATTTAAACTTATCTATGAAATTGCTATAGCAATCATCATGTTTTCATGTTTTGGGAACATCAAGAAGTCATTTTAAATGGGTCAGGTTGGAGTTATTTTAATTGCATACTATATATTTTTTATTCTTTATTATTACTTTGAATTAATTTGACCTTAGCTTTAGCAATTTGGTACTGTACTGTACTGTACTGTGACTGTACACATACAGCTGATTCAGGAATGATTCCCACATGAGTAATGGGTTGTTCTTTATCCATTGAAATATAATATTATTTATATGATGTTATTCAGTATATGTGGAATTTCCTGATTTTTTTTTTGCTCAAATAAAGTGTTCCTCATATATTGTATGAGGTTTTATGGTCTACAAGTCATATGTTGCTGACTTTTATTCTTTAACCACTTCTTCCAATGACTTTTTGCCATCTTGCCCTATGCCCACCATTACATGGAATTCATCAAAGAGTACATTGATATAATTTGATTGTTCTTATTGGATACTTCTTGGGATCCTTTTCTTCATCCTCTGCAACATATGTTCAGGTGTATACTTCCACGTATTCATGGTCATCTTTTTGTAAATACTTATTATGAGCATTATACTATAAGATGACCAAAAATCCTATGAAATTGTTTTTAGTTTTGTTGTTGTCTACCAACTCTTCCTTTTCTTCTCCAAGGAGAACCTTTGAGCGATTCTTTCATTTGATGGTTTCCTTTTGTCTTCTGTTTTCCTTTTTAGGAAAGGATGTCAATATTGGTTTGATGAAGTTCCTTCAGTATAATATGCATTCATTGGTCATTGGATAAGAATTTACAGAACTAATAGTTAATGCCTAGTCATATGAAACCTCTGTAATTATTTTTAAATTATTTTTCCAATTACATGAAACATTTTTTTTCATCTTATCTCTTTTTTTTTTTTCCAAATGCTTTATTAAATTCTGGTTTACATCATTCATTTCCACCAAGTTTTGATTTACAATTTTTTCCCCATTTTTTCTCTACCCACCACCCCAGAATAACAGTACCACAGGATATCCCCTCATCCTACCTGCTCTTTCACATATCTTCTCCCATGCTCCCTTTGACTTTTTCAGCAGGGCAAGGTGAATCTCTGTGCTCCAATGCCTATATATCTTATTTCCCAAATATGTGTAAAATAGCATTAATAATAATATTTATATATTTTAAAAATTTGATTTTAAAACTTTGAATTCCAGGTTCATTCCCTTCCTCCCTTGTAACCCACCCTTACTGGGAAGATAAGCAATTCAGTCTATGTTGTACATGTGTAGTTATGCAAAACATTACCATAGTAGATATATTGCAAAAGACTGACTATATTTCCCTCCCTCCTATCTCACCTCCCACTTGATCTATTCCCTACTTTGATCCTGTCCCTTTTCAAAAGTGGGTGCTTCCAACTTCCCTCCCCCCTTTCCCTCCCACCCTCCTTTCCATCATTCCCCTTCTCGTCCCCTTCCCCCTTACTCTCCTATAGGGTGAGATATCCTATTTAGTATGTATGTCATGCTCTCCCTGATACAAATTCAAAGAGAATAAGGTTTTGCCTTTTTGCCTTCCTGTTCTTCCCCTCCCTTGTAACCATTTTCCCTTGCCTCTTCTATATGAGAGAGTTTACCCCATTCTGTCTCTCCCCATCTTCTCTCATTGTATTCTTCTCTCACCTCCTAATTTCACCTTTTAGGTATCATCCCTTCCTATTAAATTCAACCTATGCCCTCTATCTATGTATACATGAAAACATATATACACACATTCACATATGTATTAATATGCCCATATACCCTTCTTCGACTATATTCATAGTGAGAAAACTTTCATCAGTTCAATTATTGTTTTTCCATGTAGGAATGTAAATAGTTCAACTTGGATAAGTTCATTATGATTTCTTTACCCTGTTTACCTTCTCAAGCATCTCTTGCTTCTTGTATCTGAATGTCAAATTTTCTATTCAACTCTGGTTTTTTCATCAAGAATGCTTTAAAGTCCTCTATTCCACTGAATGGCCATATTTTCTCCTGAAACATAATACTCATTTTTGCTGAGTAGGTAATTCTTGGTTTTAATCACAGCCCCTTTGCCCTCTAGAATATCATATTCCAAGCCCTCCAATCCCTCAGTGTAGAAGCTGCCAGATCCTGTGTTATCCTGATTGTGTTTCCACAGTATTCAAATTGTTTCTTCTTGGCTGCTTGTAATATTTTCTCCTTGATCTGAGAATTCTGGAACCTGGCTATAATATTCCTAGGAGTTTTCTTTTTGGGATATTTTTCAGGACACGATCAGTGGATTCTTTCAACCTCTATTTTGCCCTCTGGTTCTAAAATATCAGGGCGATTTTCCTTGAGAATTTCTTGAAGGGTGATTTCTAGGTTCTTTCTTTGATCATGGCTTTCAGGTAGTCCAATAATTTTTTAAATGATCTCTCCTGGATCTATTTTCCAGGTCAGTGGTTTTTCCTATGAGATATTTCACATTGCCTTCCATTCTTTCATTTGTTTGGATCTGTTTAACAGCATCTTGATTTCTCATAAAGTAACTAGCTTCCATTTGCTCTAATCTAATTCTGAAGGAATGCATCTCCTCAGTGAGCTTTGAGATTCTTTTTCCATCTGGCAAATTTGGCTTTTTAAGGCGTTCTTCTCCTCATTGCCCTTTTGGGCCTCCTTTGCCATTTGAGTTAGTCTATTTTTTAAGGTGTTATTTTCCTTAGTCAGGCTGTTGACTCTCATTTCATACTTTTCTTGCATCTTTCTCATTTCTCTTCCCAATTTTTCCTCCACTTCTCTTATCTGCTTCTTAAGGTCCTCTATGGCCTGTAACCAGATTGTGTTTCCATTTGGGGCTTTTGGTGCAGGATTTCTGACCTCCCAGTCCTCCTCCTGTTCCATGCTTAAATCCTCTTTGCCCCCAAAATAGGAGTCTAATATTGAATTTTTCTATTTATTTTGTTTCCTTTTCCTATGCATGTTGCCACTCAATTATTTGACTTTTGGGTTTGTTGCCACAGTAGGACTCTGCCACCAGCCAGGGGAGCTTCTGTCCCAAACACTGGAGTTTTCTCAGCTGCTAGAGGTATTGGTTGAGTGCCCTCTCTGAAGCCTCCACATGCTCTGGCAAGCTGGTCACACACCCCAAGACCTCCACCCCAGATTGCAATCCAGATCCAAGAAGGTTAAAGCAAGAGCGATTACCCCCAAGACTGATCTCCTGTTCCCCCTACAGTTTGCAGGCCAGGAACTGAAGCTGCCATGTGTGTCTGCCTCAGGTAACTTCCTTACTAATAATAGAGATAACATAAAATATATATGTACACACACACACACACACACACACACACACACATATATATATATACATACACACATATATATATGTGGAGAGAGAGAGAGAGAGAGAGAGAGAGAGAGAGAGAGAGAGATGGAATAGAAATTAGAATGAAGGCAACCTTAGAGGAGAAGGTTAAGGGTATTGGGTAACATGGAAGAAGTTGCCATCTGCAGAAGATGGCAATATGCTATCTTCAAATAAGTCAGGGTTGTTAAGAAGTGAAAGTGAGAAAGGAGAGCATTCCAAGCATGGGAAGGCAGCTGGCATAAAGGGATTGAGATAGGAAATAGAATGTTCTGTCCAAGGAAAAGCAAATAGCTGGTATCTCTCAACCACAGACAATGTGGCAAGATACATAGTAAGTTTTGGTGATCTTCTGTCTCATTGGATGGTTTGTGGCTAGTGATTCTCAGTTCATCCAGTTGGTGTTATCAGCCATATTGTTTGCTGTTCCTATAAAGCCCTGATTGAATTAAGGGAAGGCAAGGGCAGAAGGGCAGTCCTGCTGGTAGGTTTTCCTGCTGGTGATGAGGTATAGGGTTAGGGGTGCTCGAGACCCCTAAATACCAACATGCTGGATCCTGCCAAATGAATTTGATTCAAGTTTTCTCTCAGCCAAAAAAAGCAAAGTTTATAGAAGGTTCACAATAATGTATACACTCTTTTTTTTTTGGAGGGCAGTTGGGGTTAAGTAACTTGCCCAAGGTCACACGGCTAGGTTTGTGTGTGTGTGTGTGTGTGTGTGTGTAATGTGTACACTCTTAAGGAGCAGTGGAATCTGTGATGCTTATATTGGACAAGCAGGCCAGAATCATCTGACACAGAGTCTGTGCTAGATCATTCTCTGGCATTCTTTCTTTCATGGAAGCAAGGTGGGCTCTTATATACAGAAAGGTTGTGGGAGGAATCTAGGGGTGGTCTAGAGGAAGGATTTTGGGAGGGTCTTCAGGAGGAGTCAAATGAGGTCAGACTCTAGTGAGGGGAGATTAAGGGTGGGAAGTAGCTGGACAAAGGAGGGTTAGGATAGTAACAGAGATTTGGGCAGAGCCACAATGAAATGTTTATGGCCTCAGACAAATGCCTCACCAAATGGGAAGATTCAATCAGAGTTTAAGGAGGTTCCCAGAGCTTGTACCTCATCATTCTGAACCTCACTTTTTTATTTATCACATGTGAGAGGTTGACTTGATAACTTCTAACATTTCTTTGAGCTTTAAACATATGATTGTCATCTTTGACTCTTTCCCTTATCCCTCATAGCTAATCAGTTAATTCTATTGGTGCAATATCCCTCACATCCATCCATCCATCTCTTTTCCTCTGTTACTACAACTACCCAAGCTCAGATCTTTCTTTTCTCTTGCATAGACCACTGTAATAACCCTCTTAATGTTTTTCCCAGTACAAGTATAACCCATTTCCAATTCCTCCTTTACACTGCTTCCAAGCTACTACCATTAAACATTGCTCCATTCCTCTACTTTAAGCCTTCTATGATTTCCCATGGCCTTTTAAAATACAATAATGATCCAATCAGAAAGGCAGTTTAGGAATTTTACAGACTTAAGCTCATATATCTTGAATTTTGTACACTGTGTCCACCCTGAATCTTCATTCCATCTTCTTCTCTCTCTGTACTCTTTGATATCTCCCATTTCTCAAATCAACTTTCCTTTGTCTTTCCATCTTTGTTGAAATTTCTCTTTTCCTTTAAGTCCAAATCAACTGTTATGTCTTTCATCTTGCCTTCCCTGAATACCTTTCCTTCTCCCCCAACTAAAACTGAAAGTGATTTTTTTCATCACCAAATTTCTCATAGTGCTTTGTCTGAATCACTCCTTTGATGTTTACCAGCTATGTGACCATAAGCAAGTCACTTAACATCTCTGAGACTACTTTCCACATCTGTAAAATTGTGATAAGTGTTATCCTTACTTACCTATCTTGAAGGGTTGTTGTGAGGAATAAATGAGAAAATACATAAAAAGAATTTTGTATGCATTGTCAGTTATTACAGCAGAATTTTGCTCAGTCGCCATATTGTACTACATGCAGTCATTATAGGGCAACATGGTTTCAGCTAACTCATTGGGAGATTGCTTTCCTTCCATTTTTATGGAGTCTTACAGTTCCAAATAATGGTACTGAAAATCAGAGAGGAGAGGACAGAAGCTATGAGCACTGGTATTTGGAAAACAGATGGCATCTCTAGAGGTGGCTAGATACAAATTTGTGGGGAAATATCCTCATTCATATTTCAGATGGGAAGAGTGACTACTAGAAGGTAACATGACAGCCTGGCACACATTAACACTAATGACTCAGACTGTTCTCTGAGGGAGGCTTGTACATTCTTGATCATATTAAAATGAGAAAATCTAAGGAATGAGAAATTTACATGCATGCTCTTGTTTTATTAGATATGCCACTGAGTCATTGTATCTTGCATTGAACACTCTGTATATCCAGCATGAATTCTATTTTATTCTGGTATCAGAAAAAACTTGGTAGGCAATATGACGCATCATGAGAACAGAGAGCATAGTTTGAAGTCAAAGTTAACTTTGACCTAAGCAATTATTATAATAACAACAGCAATAATAAACATGAACCAAATAAATATTAATTTGATATTATTGAGTGGATCAATTATTCAATTCATGAAATAAAGACTCTACACAAGGCCAAGCATAAATGGGTGGCAAACTGCATCAATGGTATGAGCACACAAATCAATGAGTCCACAGATCCATTGCTCATAGTTTCTGAGCAGAAAGGAATCTCAGAGGTCAACTAGTTTAAATCCCTCATTTTAAAAATGAGAAAATCAAGGTCTAGAGAAGTTGAGTAGTAAGCATTAGACATAGGATGTGAACCAGGGACCTTGACACCAAAGCTAGATTATTGAGTGTGCATATAGCATCATGCTATGAGATAGAGACAAAGACATGATCTCTTTCATCTAAGAATATGATATCAAAGAGGAGAGCAAATGTTATTTTTTTTATTTAGTCTAGGTTAGCAGCTTTTTTTATTGTGAATAAAGCAAAATATTTGAGGGTATAACTTTTCCCCCCTTCTGTTGATGGAAATTGCAGCTTGGGTTCTAAGCAAAAGAGAGTCCATCTCTGTGTTCAGGGAGCCTCCCTGTGTATTACCAAAAAGAGGTGGATACAAATCTCAGTGTCCATGTTTAACAAGAATATTGTTGATTGTTCATGTTCTTTTCATTTTAAAAAGCAGAGCTAGCAAACAATCCTTTGTGCCTCCAGGGTGATTTTCAAGCTTCAGATCAATAGAATAAGGTTAATGTGTGACTGACATCATTCTAGGGTTGGACACCTTTACTCCATATAAAGAGGATGATTCTGACTTGAGGCCTCTTAGTAAATCTAGAGTCAAAGAGAACAGCAATATCTGAACTACACAAAGATAACTGACTTGTTTATTTGCCATCTCTTTCTCTCTGAGAGCTCATTTGTTCCTGGTACTGTCCTAACATTTACCGAATAACAGATTTTTTCAGAGTTGGGAAGAGCTTCAGAGGACCTCTAGTTCAACTTTCAGCTGAACAAATTCCCTCTGCATCGTACCTGACAAGTGATCACCTAAACTTCACTTAAAAGCTTCTAGGGAGAGAAAACCAGGGGTGTCCCATTTTACTTCTGGACAACTCTAATTCCCAGAATTTTTGTCTTTAGGTGAGTGATATTAAACCTTTCTCTCTGTATTCTCACTGATTAATCCTAATTCTACCATATTGGGTGAAGTGGAAGAATTCATCTTCCACATGACCTTCAAGTATTTGGAAAGAGAAATCACGTGCTCTCTAAGTCTTCTCTTCTGAACCCCTAGTCCCTCCAATCAATTCTTGGATGGTTTGGTTTCCAGCTCACTGATAGTCCTCTCTCTTGATTCACCTTCCTGAAATGTAGTTCCCCAAAATGAACAATCCTCTCTATCCCACTAAACAAACAAACAAACAAACAACCTATTCCCCTTTATCCCTGGATACTTCATTTCCCTCCCTTGTATATCTGTTGGTGTTTTCCTATTTAAATAGGTCACTTTTTTTCTCAAGATGATTTTAAATCAGGGTAAAGAATGCAGTGAAATGTTCAGATTCATCATTATGGTCACTATTCATCTATTAATGCAATTCAAGATTATATTAGATTTTTATTGAGTATTATATACAACTTTATTCAAATTATTACTCCCTGACATTCTTATTTGTGTTTGTTATTGTGTTGATTGCATTAAGCCCCAAGATACTCCAGAGCTTCCTATAATAGAATCTATAATCATTTAATGGAGTTTGACCTGTCCATCCCCATAGGAAAGAAAAAGTCTGCAAGGAAAATCTATTACCCAGATTTATACATGCATTTAGATGGACATACCACAGAGCTTATCCAAAACTATGCCTTTCTGGAACAGGCAGTAGAGATGAACAACAATTTGGACCCAGAAGAGAAAAGGAGAAAAGTTGGCTGGGTTGCTTTCTGGGAAATGCAAAGCTCTTTTGCATTTCCTGAGCTTTCCATGAAAATAAATGTCTATCATTTCAATACTGGCATTTTAATGGTCTTGCCATATCAACAGAAAGTATAAAATACTATTGCCTTTGAACAACTAAATATAAGCATTACATTTAGGTAAATGGAGAAGCTTATGGTGGGTGTGAGCAGGCTACAGCAATATAATCACCAAGGAGTTCTGAAGAACAGTAGGAAAGAATGAATAATAACAGGAAAGACAGTCATCAGGGAATGAATGGTATGATGGGAAGACATGGTTGTGGTCATATGGCAAGAGCAAAGGATAATAGGTAGAGACCCAAAATGCTCCAGTGATGCTCTCCTGATCTCAGAAGACAGAACATTGTGTGGACCCCCAGAAGTGAGGTTTTGGGAGAACATGACAAGAATCACATAAGATGTATGGACATGTTTGGTTTGTGATCTGCATCACGAGAGGGAAACCCCAAAGAAGACCATCTTTCTTCTTTTTGTATCCTCTGAACTTAGCACAATGCCTGGCCAATAGTAGATACTTAATAAAATGTTTATTGGCTGATTGATTGAGAGCCCAGTGCTGTCTGAGTATTGAGTAGTTCTACTCCCTGACTTCTGTTCTCTCTTTCTCTCTTTTTTTATTGCTGCACTCTAGGTTTTCAGCTTATTAGTGGTATCCACAGGTATTGTTTAGCCAGGCTGGTAGTTTTCAGGGCTAAAGAGGCTGCTGAATTCTCAGTGCAAAAATTTGTATGAAGAATATTATTTGTCAACCCCCATATTGCCAAATCAAAGTACTAATCAGATATTTCTAAGTATGTACCTAGAATGTTGAGATTTGGGATCACTCATGCATATTTCAATGGCTCAAAAACAAAAATAAGAAAAGCAAAAAGCATATAAATTGCTTTTATACACTCTTTTTTTTCCAGATAAGAAGCCTCCACCATATACTGTGTCCCATAGCTTTTCTTTTATGCTACCTGAATTACCTGAAGGAAAACATCTTTCCTGGCATTTATCCTAAACCCAAGAAAATATACTTAACTTTTGTCTGTTTTCATTTTACTTGTCTCTATGCTCCCTTTATTGCCGGAGGATCTCTAGGTTTCTTTTTATCCCTTTAGCTTTTGTCTTGTTTATTTTCTTTGTGGGTTTCTGTGTGTTTAATCCCTTTATCCTTTACTAATACACATATTTTTGTCATCTAATTCAATATTGATGAAGGGCCATTCTTTTTTTTTTTTTTTTTTGGGAGGGCAATTGGGGTTAAGTAACTTGCCCAAGGTCACACGGCTAGGTTTTTGTTTGTGTGTGCATTAAGTGTCTGAGGCCGGATCTGAACTCAGGTCCTTCTGACTCCAGGGCGGACACTCTACTCACTGTGCCACCTAGCCGCCCCAGATGAAGTGCCATTCTTATATGAAAACATGAGCTATATTCTGTTTCAGTCCCACAAACTCCAGAATGTATTATGACCTAACTCCCTTTTGAATTGATAAAGGAGCTCCCTGTTAAGATTGGCTGCAGGTTGCATATGAGATACAGAAAAACCGAATGTTTGAGAGGCCTTTTTACTGTTCTTTAGCAGTGGTACTGACTTTCTAATTTAAAAGAACGTTAGAGTCATTATATATTGAAAGTTTCATGTCCATGTGACTCCCCTCCCCATTTGGATTTTCAGCTTCTCGGGAGCCAAAACAGTATTTTGGATTTCCTTTGTATCCTCTAGCTAAGATTTTCTCAGCAACACAGGAAATAATTATCAGAGTCACAATTTGAACTCAGATCTTCTGACTCTTAATATAGCATTTTTTACTATGCTACTTTTACTTATATCTTTCTAAATGTAATAGTCATTTCCCTGCATTTCTCTTCTCCCTACCCCCAGCATTGAAATCTATAAGACAAAGAAAAACAAAAAAAAATCCTAAATAACCCCAATTCCTTAAAATGATTGTTAAATGATATATTTTCCTATCCCCTCATTCTCCTTTGGATATGTTACAGCTTGTCAAAACCATTTCTGAAATAAAAAACCCAGAGCTAAGTGATTCTTCACTTGTAATTTGATTAGGTACTAATACCTTGGAACTACTATCTACCTAACATCACATTGACTGTTTTTGCTACCATATCACAACGCAGGCCCAAATAGATATTGTACTTAAATAAATGTCTATTTTTTTCACATGAATCTCTGTATCGTCTAGCCACTTATTTTTCATACTATGCCCCTATATAGGTTTTTGTTTATTTGTTTTTTAACTGCAGGGCAGAAACCTACATTTATCTACATGAATTGTTGCATTATTTAAGTTGAACCACAATTCTAGTCCGTTGATTAATTTTTATATCCCAGTTCTGTTTATTGCAGTAGTTGTCCTTCCCAATGTTTGCTGGACATCTGAAAATTAAAAACAAAGCAAAACATTTTCTGTTTTCATTAAATTAAATGATAAAAAATGTTGAAGAGGAAAACATCGATCCATTAATCGATATTTTTGCAATCCTTTGTTTAACTAGTTCTGAATTCATATCACTGCACTGCTGTCTAGTCAATGAATCAACCAGTTAACTAGCATTTATTGTGTATCTGCTATGTGTCAGATACTGTACTAAGTGTTGGAAATACAAAGTAAGAAAAAAGATACTCTCTACTCTCAAATAAATGTCGCTCCAATCTACCCACAAAGATATCATGAGTGATCTTGATAAAATTCTTGCTGAAATTCTTGTGACCTCTCTTTGCCTTTGTATTTGAGTGGTATGTATCTATCTTTTTAAACTACCTCTGTCCTAACATTCCTCTCTATACTCCCTCTTTTGGGGCTTAGTATGTGTAAGGGGGTACAGGCAGCTTCTTAAAGTATCAGAGAAACTTTAACCACACAATTTGGAATACTTTTAACCATTTCACAGTACCATCTCACAGCTTATTTACAACTAAATAAGGGGAAACAATGCCTTGTTTCCCCTAGAAAGAATCTTTTTACATTCTTACATCGGAAAATTCTGGATTTTTTTTACTTTGAAAAAGGTAACTTTTCTTGTTCCTAGCCACTTGTTCTTTAAAATTATATGTATCATCTTTTCATCAAAGTTTCTCAATATTCTTGATCCAGACAGCTTCCTTAAGTAAAATCATTGAAAAACTATCATTTTTATAATGCCTATTCTGTGATCATATTAATATCCACTTTTAAATATTTCTGTGTGTTAGGTTAGTGCTTACTATTACTTGTTTGAAATGAAGAGCAAGAGCATAGAAAAGAGAAAACTAAAGCATAAAGGACTCTTTCCTCTAAGGAAAAAAAAATTGTCAGGCATGAGAATAGAATTCTTGTACCCAAAAGAAGTCTACCAAGACAAATTGTTTATTCTTCCTTTCAGTAATAGACAACCAATTATCAAATCTTTATTTAGTATATAACTTGCCATGTTATGGAATTAGCATAATGCTTTTCATATGCCATCCATCTGTTTTCCTATCTCTCTGTCTTTCCATCTGTCCATCCATCCATCTGCCTTTGCTTTCTTTTTTTTTTTTTTCATTCCTTAATTTGTTTGTTTATATCTAGACTTATAGTTTCATGCAGCAAGGAGTTACAAACATGGAAATTGCTTCCACTGATGCAAATAAACAACTTGGCTGTAAAATAATTTTAGAGAGTTGCTTAGAGCCCTGAGAGGATAAGTGACTTGTTTGTGGTCCCATAGTTAACAAATGACTGAAGTGGAATTTGAACTCTCCTTTCCTGATACCATAACCTATATATTACTGTCTCTCCTAATTATAAACTAGACATATGTTAGTACAGAGAAGTTCTATTTTCTGAAAACAGGCTGATTTTTTTGTGCAAGTTTCGTATATAAGTAGAGAAAATAAAATTTAAATGATAGGTTTGGTTGTGTGAGTTCCTTGTGGTTGTTCAATGCTAATGTACCAAATCATTTTCTAATTATGTAGATTATATTTTATTATGGAAAATGCACGTACACCTGGGATTCAAGGATGGTGCACATTAGACAGGCAACTGTGATTTTACTTAATAAAGCAAACAAAACCAAGATTAGTTAAGAATTCAGGGAGAAAAGTATGTTTTTTAGAAGAAGAGTATTTCTAAAATCCTACAGCATTATTGACTGCAAGAGAAAAAGTGAAATAGCATATTTATAGTAGCTTCTCACTTTTCTATGTCTCCAGCAATGTACTATCTTGAGACATAATGGATTGTTCACAGTGAAACATCACCCTTGTGTCCCAAAATCACAACTCATTTTAAACTACCAAGTAGCATAGTAGATCTGATCTTTGCAGTTTATCAAATACAGAAAAATCTAAATATCATCATTGTGGGCAAAATAAGTCATTCTCTGGCCTCCTAGGAGTATTTGATATCATTAGTAGGTCTGTATTCTGGCAACAGCAAATTTGCAGTTGACCAAAAGGGTTCACTAAGATCCTGAGCAGAGATATAATTATGGCAGGACAACTAGAACTTTACTCTAGGGCACTGAAACTTAGAGGGGACAAAAATTCATATTAGGTGAACTCCCACCCCAATTATGTTGTGAGCTCTTCCCTCATAGGGATTCTGCCCCAAAGTCTTTTCCCACTTTCCTCACATGCCATGGATCTGGTGTTCAGGGTCTTTCTTCTACATGGTAGATTTTTCCTAGGGTGCTAGGTGAGACCAAAATTGCTAATTATATCTCTGCTCCTATAGGTACCTACCACATGTTAGCACGACCCACATGGTACTATGAGCAATCTTATTGAATACTTATTGCATTTAAGTCAGTGTAACAAAGACTTAAGTGGCTACTATTTGCAAAGCACCATGCTAGGTATTAGGGTGTTGTAAAATTTAAGAAAGGGAAAAAAACACAAGCTATCAATACCCAAAGGGGAAAATGGTCCAATTCACTAATAAAGAAATGAAAATTAAAGCATCCCTAAGATTTAAATCCATCTGAGTAGTAATGATGTTAAAAGAGGGCAAATGTCAAATATTAACAGTGGCTGTGGAAAAGCTGGCACATGAAATGCATGGTTGATGGAGCTATGAATTGGCATAGATGTCTTTAAAAGCAATTTGGAATTATGCCTACAAATTTACTAAGATGTGAATAACTTTTGACTTGGTGAAGCCACTGCTAGGCCTATACCGCAAAGAGATAAAATAAAGAGGAAAATGACACATGTGTAGAATTATATTTCTTACAGTTTGTTTTTGTCATGGCAAAGAATTAGAAATTAAAGGAATGACTATAATTTCGGTAACAAATGATAGAATATGAATGTAATTAAGTATTATTTTACCATAAGAAATGACAAAAGAAACAGTTTCAGAGAGACCTGGGAAGACTTGTAAGATTTGATGTAGAGTGAAGCAAGCCTAATGAGGAGAACAAATAATAGAAATTTAAATACAGTTTCATAAGACTTAAAAAGACTAATCCCTGCAATGATCAACCATGAGGTTTCAGAGGACAGATGATGAATCATCCTATCTACTCCTGAGAGGGAGGGGATGGAATTGAGATTCGGTATGAAAACAAATGAACCTTTTGGGAAATAGCTAATGTGGAATTTGCTTTGCTTTGTTACAAGGATTTTGCTTATATTTTTATTTTTATGGAAAAGGGGGAGAGAGAAAAAATAAATGCTCATTAATTTAAAAAATAAAACAAAAGTTATGTAAAAATAAATGGAAAGAGCAACACCTAGAAAAAAATAGGCAGTCCCTGACCCAATGCATCTTATAGTCTATTAAGAGTAAAGGGGGCAGGCGGAGCCAAGATGGAAGAGTAGAAACAGCACTTCCAAGGTGCTCTGCCCCACACCACTTCCAAACAATGTGAAAGGGGAATCTGAACAACTTCTGGAGCCCCAGCACCCACAGAACAACACAGAGAAGCTAACCTCCTGCTGAGGATAGCCCAGCAGCCCTGCAGAGAGCGGCCAGCACAGCTCTCTGAGAGCAGGCAGCATAGCCGCTGGGAACCTACAGTGCAGCTCTCTGGGAGCTGAGACCAGGCCCGAGTGAGCCAAGGTTTTAGCCCCAAGGTGGCTGGGCCAGCAGCCAGCTGGAGAGACCCCAGAACAGCAGCAGCTGTGCCGATTCCAGAACTGTCAGCACAGATATGCCTAGGACAACGTGAGAGGTTAGTGCCCTATGGACTTTGGGACCAGTATTTGGGGAACGAGCCAGCTTCCTCCCCTGGGGGTGAAAAGCTGCTGAGGAAACATGGCACAGAGGCCATTTTGCAGCGTCAGTGGCAGCTCCAACTCCTGGTCTGCAAACTGTAGAGAGATCCAGCAATCAGTCTGGGGGTTAATCGCTCTTGCTTTAACCTGCTTGGATCTGGATTGTGGTCTGGGGTGGAGGTTTGGGGTGGGTATCCAGCTTACCAGAGCATGTGGAGGCTTTACAGAGGCCACCCAACTTCCAGAAGTTGTGAAGGCCCCACGTTTGGGATGGAAGCTCTCCTGGCTGGTGCCAAAGTCCTACTGTGGCAACATGCCCCAAAATCAAGTAATTAAGTGGCAATATACCCAGGCAAAGGAAACAAAATAAACAGAAAAATGCAACTTTAGACTCCTATTTTGGGGTCAAAGAAGATCAAAGCATGGAACAGGAAGAGGACTGTGAGGTCAGGACTCCTGCACCAAAAGCCCCAAATGAAAAAACAAGCTGGCTACAGGCCATAGAGGACCTGAAGAAGCAGATAAGAGAAGTGGGGGAAAAATTGGGAAGAGAAATGAGAAAGATGTAAGAAAAGTATGAAATGACAGTCAACAGCCTGACTGAGGAAAACAACACCTTAAAAAATAGATTAACTCAAAAGGCAAAAGAGGCCCAGAAAGGCAATGAGGAAAAGAATGCCTTAAAAAGTCGAATTTGCCAATTTGGAATTTGGAAAAATTCCATTTTTCCATTCCATTCCGAATTTGGAAAAAGAATCTCAAAATCTCACTGAGGAGAATCACTCCTTCAGAATTAGATTGGAGCAAATGGAAGCTAGTGACTTGATGAGAAATCAAGATACTGTTAAGCAGATCCAAACAAATGAAAGAATAGAAGGCAATGTGAAATATCTCATGGGAAAAACCACTGACCTGGAAAATAGATCCAGGAGAGACAATTTAAAAATTATTGGACTACCTGAAAGCCATGATCAAGAAAGAACCTAGAAATCACCCTTCAAGAAATTCTCAAGGAAAACTGCCCTGATGTTTTAGACCCAGAGGGCAAAATAGAGGTTGAAAGAATCCACAGATCACCTCCTGAAAAAGATCCCCAAAAGAAAACTCCCAGGAATATTATAGCCAGGTTCAGAATCCCCAGATCAAGGAGAAAATACTACAAGCAGCCAGGAAGAAACAATTTCAATATTGTGGAAACACAATCAGAATAGCCCAGGACCTGGAAGCTTCTACACTGAGGGATCGAAGGGCATGGAATATGATATTCCAGAGGGCAAAAGAGCTGGGAATGAACCCAAGGGTCACCTACCCAGCAAAACTGAGTATTTTTGTTTCAGGGGAAAATATGGTCATTCAGTGGAATAGAGGACTTTCAAGCATTCTTGAGGAAAAAACCAGAGTTGAATAGAAAATTTGACATCCAGACACAAGAAGCAAGAGATGCTTGAGAAGGTAATCAGGGAAAAGAAATCAAAAGGAACTTATCAAAGTCGGACTATTTACATTCCTACATGGAAAAACAATAATTGTGACTGAAAAAACTTTTCTCAGTAAGAAAATGATTGAAGAAGGGTATATGGGCATATGAATACATATGTGAATGTGTGTATATATGTTTACAGGTATACATGGATAGAGGGCACAGGTTGAATTTGTAGGGAAGGGATGATACTTAAGGGGTGAAGTTAAGAGGTGAGAGAGGAATGTGGCAAGAGGAGATGGGGAGAGACAGGGTAGGGTAAACTATCTCATGTAGAAGAGGCAAGGGGAAGTAGTTGCAGGGGAGGGGAAGAACAGGAAGGCAAAAAGCTAAAACCACATTCTCATTGAAATTGGCTCAAGGAGAGAATCACATACATACTAAATGGGATATCTCACCCTACAGGAGAGTAGGGGAAAGGGGGATCAGAGGGGGGATGATGGATGGGAGGGCATTCTAGGGGGAGGGAAGGTTGGAAGTACACACTTTTGAAGAGGGACAGGACCAAAGTAGGGAATGGACCAGGTGGGAGGTGAGATGGGTGGGAGGGAAATATAAGCAGTCTTTTACAATATATGTACTATGGTAATGTTTTGCATAGCTATATATGTACAACACATACTGAATTGCTTATCTTCTCAGAGGGAGTGGGTGACAAGGGAGGGAGGGAATGGATCTGAAAATCGATGTTTTAAAATTAAATGTTTCATAAGATGTCCAGGCATTGGGGCTCAGAGATTCACCTTGCCCTAATGGAAATGTTGAAGGGGGTATGGGAGAAGATATGGGAGAGAGCAGATTGGATGAGGGGATATCTTGTGGGGCTGCTATTCTGGGGAGTGGGTAGGGAAAAATGCGCAAAAAATCGTAACTCAAAATCTGGTGGAAATGAATGATCTAAACCAGAAGTTATTAAAGCATTTGGAAAAAAAAAGTAAAAGGGAAAGAATTGTACTCAGAATATTGTAATATCTACTAACACATGACTGAATGTATTCAATATAAAGCAAAGTGCTATGTAAGGTCAGAGGAAGATGGTCATAAGTAACTGGTGTCATCAGGGAAGGTTTCATGAAGCTTGGAGCATGTGAGATTGATGTTTAAGGAAGAATAAGGAAATCTACAGATGAAGAGAGAGAGAGTTCACTTCAGGTACAGAGAGCAATGGGACTTAAGATATGGAGCAAGGCAGGAGCAGAGGAGATAAAAGGCAGGGCATGTTCTCAGGACAGAAGATATTTCAGTGTACCTAGATGATAAAGTAGGTTGAAGGGAGTTGTAAGAAATAAAGCTAGAAAGGCAGGGTAGCATCAGTTGGGGGAAGGCCTTGAATATCAGGCAAAAGAGTAGCATGCTTTGTTTTGCAGCCCTTAGATTATGTTTCACATCTGTTCCATCAATCCATCAATCCCAGGCATCTTGATACATGCTCTATCAACTATGTCATACCCTTTTCCCCCTCTCCCTAGTTCATCTTTTCTTCTGGAAAGAATGATAAAATTAATGTTATAAGTTTTCTTCTGGAAAAAAAAAATGACAATCATCGTTCCTAGTCCTACTAATTGTCCCTATGACTTTCTAGTCCTTTCTCAGACTACATCTTCTATATATATGGTCTCTCCCTAATAAATGGTCTTTCTCTCCACCCCCAAATTGGAATGTAATATCTTTAAGGACAAGAACTATCTTGCTTTTGTATTTGTGTTCCAACATCTAGTTAATGCCTGGCACATAGTGAGTGTTTAAATTCTTTTTCATTCACTGATTTAAAGTGTAGGACAAGAAAAAATAAATGATAGTGATGGAAGATTTAAGGCCCTTCATATTTATTTCCTTTGGTCCCTGTAGGTCAGAGACAGGAATGCCTTTGCCATTGTTACATGCTACATGTAAATGTTATTAAAATATAATTTGGAAAGAGCCAGGAAAAATTCACTTAACCTCTCATGGCCATAAGCAGTTCTCAAAGATTAAAGTCACAGAACAGGTAGACATCTAAACTGCTTAGAGAGAGGTTTCTTATACTTTCTTATATAAGACATTATAGGTCTGATCTCCCCAAAATAGTTTAATTGTACATAAAGTTTGTCTACTTAGAGCTCAATACACCAATATTAGAAATTGATAATTTGAAAGTGTCTCTCCTGTTACACACTACATGGTGAAAAAGCTACTTCCTCCTATCAGGCCTTGTTGCAAAGTGCGTGTAAGCAACCTCATGACATGAATATACTGTAGATAATGATGCCTTACTCCTCCAGTTCCACCATGGAGAAACAGGGTGGGAATCTTCCTTTCTCCAGCCCCCAAATCACAGAATTAGCATAATCAACACACACCCTCTGATTTTATACACAAGCTGTAAATCAGCAATTGCACTCCAAATGTTCATCTGGGCCCAGATACAGGATAATAAGCATGCTTCATTGCTAATCACAAACCACAGACCATTTGATTGCATAATAAATAAGTACACTTAAAGTATCTCCATCATTAAATATATATCATTTTAATTGGCTAAAATATGCTTTCTGCAGCAACTCCCACACCTTTCCTGAGGGTTTTCTACAGGGATACTGGAATTGTAAAGCAAAACATATAGCAACAGAGCACACCAAAATACAGCCGTGCTAATCTTCAGTGCCATATAATTCTCATGCCTATCACACACTCACTTCTATATCAGGTCTGTACTTTAAATTTCCAGCTTTTATGACACTGGATTGCAAGATATCACAGCCCTCTCTGCTTTTACTTTTCTGAAACTGACATTGTTAGAGTCTGTCTTTTAGAGAAGAATGGAAATGGCAATATTTTCAGGAGAACTATGCCAATTTTCAAGTTAATATGTACTAGCATAGCATAGTCAATATAGAACTGACCTCAGAATTAGGGATACCTGTGTTCACGTTCTGCCTTTGGCACATGCTGGCTCTATGACCCTGGACAAGTCAATTAACAGCTAAGTGCTATAGGTAGTCTCTAAGCCTTTAAGTTCCAGAGAAGATACCAGCCTGCCTTGATAGAGTTATGTCATCTGATAGCTCCCTATGCTGATGTAATGAATCAAGAGCTAGGCCTTATCCCCATGTATCATTGATGATAGGGCATGACTTCACTTTTTTTTTTACCTTTGAGCTGTCAAATATAAGAAAACCTGTCATAATGTTATAGACCTACAGCTGGAAGGGATCTTAGACTCCTTCATTTTATAGATGACCCAGAAAAGTTAAGTGAATTATCCAAGATCACACAGGTATCAAGTAGCAGAAATGTGACTCAAACCCAGGTCCTTTCACCGCAAATCCAGCCTCTCAAAGCTTTCGGAAACTAGATGGATTTTTTCCATCCCTAATGGACTGTTCCACACTTGAAAACAAAGTTTCATCTCTTGTTTCAGGAAATGGTTTTCCTTCATACGCTAATGAAATCTCCTCCTGTTACATTGCCTCTAGAAAAGGAAGCATATCCAAGAAATTGAAACAATTTTTGAATTCAATGAAAAATAAAATTCATAAAGTAACCAGTTTCCAAAGAATTATCCCAAGAGACTCCTATCAGACCTTCTCTTTTTGCATTCAGCTGTGAAAAAAAGAATATAAAAGTGTTTCTATTTGTAAGTTGAAGAAATACAAACTTTATTATACCTGGATTTGGAAGACCTGAATTCAAATCCTTCCCCTTACTCTTACTGTCTGGGTGACATAGGACAAGTCACAACTTCGCTGGACTCGGTTTCCTTCTTGTAAAATAAAGACTTTGGACTAGATGACCCTTGAGGTCTCTGCCAGCTCCAGATCTATGATTCCACTTCTCTCCTTGAACTGGCACATTTTTGTCCTATTGTCTTCTGTGATTCTTGAATCTGATGTTTTTCCAGAAAAACTCTTGAAAAGATTTACCTAGTTCACTGGAAATCTTCTTCTGGGTCTTTTGCTATTTTGTGCACGCCAGTGACATGCTATAAGTTTGGGGAGCTAATTTCATAAAACACCTAAGGGCAACAAGAAACATAATTTTTATGGTGATTAACTATTATTGTCTTTCAGTGCTCATGATAAGGACAGGCAAAGAGATCACCATGAATATGGGTGCAAGTTATCCACCAACTTCGATTGTAGAGGATAAAAAATACAATTCCACAAGTAAATATAAATGTCTTGATAATGAGTCATTCCATTGTGAAAGAGAACACATGGGGAAAGGGTAGCAAAGAACGTATATTGGAAAATATAATTCAGGATTAATGAAGGAAAGGAGACAAAGGGTTATAGAATACTCAGAAATCTTACATTTATATGTCCTAGTACAAATGCTGGCTACAATAAAAGATTTGCAAGACACTGGACATAGTGTGCAAAATGAAGCTAGCTGTATCTTAATAGACAGCAAATGACTGACTACTTTTAAGGGAAACATTCCAAAATTATTGTAAGGTCATAGACTAGTTGGGATAAAGGTAAAAATTAACATCATAGGAGACAGGATAAAATGAGAAGACACCATAGACAATAATAATAGATGCAACAAACTATTTTAAATAAGCTATTGACTCTGAAAAATATGAAATATATAAAAGTAAATATGTTATTTTATTTTTCCAATTAAGTTTTCTTGTAAAAATTTAATGTGAAATAATCATCACAGTGAGAATGCTCAAATAGCCTAGAAACAAAGTCAACCAACAAACACTGAATTTTCTTGCTAAATGGAGAGACTTGAAAGCCAAAGACAACACAAGTTTAGATTATAAATTAATTTGCAAAACATTATAGAGAAAGATGATGAAAGATTATAAACAATATGACCTTAAGTATTATGTAGCAAAAAATAATTACTATCAATGCCAATTCCTCCTCCTGACTTTAAATCTCCTCTGAAAACATTGAACATTGAAAAAATTAGGGAGCCAATTCTTTGGCCTCTACTATAAGCTCAGAAAGATTTCATAATTTGCTCAAGGATTCAAAGGGTAAAATTAATTCAACATTATACCATCTCCAGTTTTGATGAGGATTAAAGTGATTAAAAAAAACTTTTAAGTGTTTTGATATTTTTAAGCATTTTATAAATAGAATCTGCTGCTTTGGAGTTGCATAGGATAGGTAGGAGAGGTCTGTGTACACATTAATGATATAACCCTTCCATGGCAGTATTGGAAGCTATAAATAGAGGACTTATCAACTTTGTTAAAGAAAACATATATTTCTCTAACTTAAAAAAACAACTTAGATTCCCCATAGATAAAGGATATGAACAAAATTTACAAAAGAAAAATGAAAAATAAAAACCATATGAAAGAATGCTTCAAATAATTAATAATAAGGAAAATACAAATCAAAACACTCTGACATTTTATTTCACATTCAACACATTAGAACGAAAAGATGGGAATAGTCAATGTTGGTGACATTTGGGAAGGCACACTAATGCATTGTTGGTGAAGCTGTGAAGTAGTCCACTCATTCCAGTAAGAAATCTAGAATTATGCAAAGATAGTCTAAAATGTCCACATTCTTTCACTCAAAGATTCTACTGGTAACTCTATACTCACTGGAAGGCTGTGACAAGGAGAAAGACAAATTTACCTTACAATATTTATATAGCAGCACTTTTTGTAGTGCCAAAGAACTGGAAATAAAGTAGAAACCCATTGATTGGGGAATGGCTAAACAAACTGTGATAGATGAATGTAATGCTTTTAAAAATTACGAATATGATGAATGCAGAAACAGTAGACACATAATTCAAAGTGAGATAAGAAGATCCAGGAAAATAATATACACAGTGACTGCCACAATGTAAATAGAAAGAATAGCAATCGCAAAATAATTTGAACCTGAATGTTGGGAAATTATAATGACCAAGTTTAGTCCCAAAGAAGAGATGTGAGAAGATAACTCCCTCCACTTCTTGGCAGAAATCAAAGGGGAGATTCTAGTTGTGGAACATTGTATATGATGTCAGGGTTTTTTTATATATTGGTTAGTTTTACTGTACTCCTCCCTTTTTCAATGTTATAAGAGGTGACTTTGGAAGAAGGGGAAGGAGAAAAAATACAAAGGGAAATGTAGGTGATACAAAAACATCTCAATAAATATTTTAAAGATACTTAGAGTACCCTTTTCTGCACTAAAAGTAGATCTTTAAAATATGGAACACCAAACACTTTTAAATGAGATGCCAGAGCAAATAAAATCCCCAGAGTGGACTTGTATAGTTATACATACAATACCTTTATTTTGTATTGGAAAGATGTGTTTCTTGCCAAGTGCCACCTTTGGGACATTACAAATAGACTTCCCACTAGGATTGCTTTCAGTGTTGCTGACCTCAGCTTTATTAATAAATTTATCCTCTAAGGAAGGCTGCCAGCCAACACATGAAACCCTCATATCCTCTCTTGGCTCTCCATCAGAAACAATCATTAAATGCCAGGCCAGAACTGAGTGCTTGGGTTTCCTAGATCAACTAAATCCCTAAGTGGCACACATTTTCCACCTGTCAGGGACTACCCAGAATGGCAGACTGACTAAGAAAAATGTACTCTGACAAGTGGGGAAAGATTCCTGTTCACTATCAATCATTGGACTGGTATTAACCTAGCCATCCCCACTCAGATTATAAAGAATGTGATAGTGCTGTGACTTTGAAATATTACCAGACCTCATTAAGGGAACATTGAATCAGAATGAACAGTGACCAGGTCAGAAAAGATGGATAAATGGTCATTGACATCAACCCCATTTGATCAAATCTCTGCCTGTAAGTGTTGTCACCTTGCTGCTAGTAAACCATTTTTTGGTGGCTATTGTTCTTATCAAATTCCCTTTGAAGCCTAGAAAAATTAAATTCACTAGAATGAAGGAGGACTATTCCCACCATCCATCACTTTTCAGCTGTGACCTTACACATGCTGTCTTACCTCTCTTGGCCTCAATTGCTTTACCAATAAGATACTGAGATAAAAATTCCTTATCTTCCTCAAGAGAGGACATTGATTCAGATGATCTCTTGTATTTTATTCTTATGATTCCTTAGGGAATATTGGGAAAATGTAAGTGGCAGGAGAAGGAAAATGATCCAGATTAATTTTTATTCCTATCAGTATTTTTATTTTAGCATGAAATGGTTCCCAAAATCTATAGGTTTGGTTTTATCCTATATCTACAATAAATAGAAATAAACATATCTCTTTAGTCTTCAGTTTCACATCCCATCTAGTCATGCACAGAGGTCATCTCATCATTTGCCTGCCATAGCTGATCTGCTCCTCCTATCTTCCCATCCTCTCACTCCTGCTCCTTGGGCAGCAACCTACTCACCAGACCTGAGAACTTGCCTTCTTATCCAGGTCTTCTAGAATCTGTGCCCCAGGCCCTGGAGAAATGAACCCACTCATCTTTGGAACTCCTACCCTTTGGCCTAGCCCAAATGATTGGTGACTGAAGATTTGTAAACTAGCCCGTTAAGTCCACTATATCTATTTGCTGATCCTAGATCAACCATTTCCCTATCCAATCCAATCATTCAACCTTCTACAAAGATCTTCCCATCATGTGCCTGAGCACCCTTATACTCCTCCCTTCCTCCCACTCCATTTCTACTTCCCTGGAGTGAAACTCCCTTCCCTGCCCAGTTATCCCCTTTATAGCCTTGTCTTTCCCTATCACTATGTAAACTCCTCAAAGAATTTAATGAGTTTACTCCTTTAAAAAAAAGTTTATATCCTCAGTATTTAATACAGTGACTGATAAGTGCATTAAAAAGGTTTTTTAATCAGTTAATGAATCCATATATAACAGTAGGCAGCGAGGTGGCCCAGTGCTGGGCCTGGAGTCAGGAAGATCAGAGTTCAAATTCAGCCTTAGACACTTTCTAGCTGTGTGACCTTGGGTAAGTCATTTAACTTCTGTTTGCCTTAATCCATTGGAGAAAGAAATCACAAACCACTCCAATATCTTTGCCAAGAAAGCTCCATGTCTGTGGATGTATGACTGAATAACAGTGACAATGTATAACAGTGACTATTTTGAACCACACTGTTTGAAGGCCAGTTATGTTATGTTTTGTCCCTTCCCTAGGTTTCTCCAGTGCCCGTAAGGCTTTCTGCTATTGGTTCCAGCCCCCACCAACAGCGTTCCCTCAATTGTAGAGGTTCCCCTGAATCCTAGTTCTATTTATCCAATAATAGATAAATTTTTACAAAAGAATTTTTCTGCAAAGGTCTAATAAGGACTATACAAACATTTCCTCAACACATAGGACCCTAATCCCCCAAATCTAAGTGCAAAGTTCCTCTTGGATTCAAGTCTCAGGCACTTTGGCTTCCCAGGGCTTCACTGCTGGGATGGCTGGAATCCTGGGGATGAGGTGCAAACTCTGGGAACTCCCCTGAGTTCTCCTAGAATCTTTGAGGGTTGGGAACCCCACCTTGATCTCTGATTAAATTGTCCCATTTGATAAGGCATTTGCATGAGGCCATAAGCCTTACATTGTGGCTGGGCCCAAAGTCTGTTAGTAGCCCAGCCCTCCATTGTCCATCTACTTCCCACCCTTGAGCCTATCAAAATATCAATCCACCCTTGAACTGGCCTAGCCCAGTCTCCAGGTAGCCTCTAGCAACTTCCCACCCTTAACCACTCATTTATCTCATAAACTCCTTCTCTAGACCACCTCTAGATTCCTCCCACAACCTTTCTGTATTTAAGACCCCATCTTGCCTCCATGAAAGAAAGAACACCTGAGAATGATCTAGCACAGACTAGTGAACTTTTAATAAACTTTGTTTGTCTTTGGGTGAGAGAAGACTTGAGTTGAATTTATTTGGCAGGAACCAGGGTTGTTGGTATGCTAATCTCAAGATCTTGTCCAGCTGGTACTGGAAGGTATGTAAGCCTCTCTCTTTCCTTATTCCATTCTTGTTTTCCAAGTACCATGGAGGTGTTTTATTTGTGTGTGTGTGTGTGTGTGTGTGTTTGTGTTTTGTATTCTTTTGGATCTGACCTCTCTGGTTCCATTAGGTCAGACAGCTAGGAGGCTATTTGGTTATGTTGGAGAACATGGACCTAGACACAGCTTCTGGAACAAGGACAGACATCTAGTCCGGAAGTGTAAGCCAGATTCTTTCAATTCTCTCAGCCAAAGAAAAGTAAACTTTATTAAAAGTTCACTTGTATTGGAAACAGAATAAGTCTGTGATAGTAAAATTACATGGCACTCTCACACCACCTGGTGTGAGATAGGGTCTTATATACAGAAGGTTGTGGGAGGAATCTAGAGGTGGTCTAGAGGAGGAGTTTGGGGAGGGTCTTCAGGAGGAGTTAATGAGGTCAATGAGTGATTAAAGGTGGGAAGTTGCTGGAGGCTACCTGGAGACTACAGACAGTGATGGGCTAGGCCAGTTCAAGGGTGAGGAAGTAGATGGACAATCTAGGACAATCTAGGAGGGTTAGGCTAGCAACAGGTTTGGGCCCAGCCACAATGTAAGGCTTATGGCCTCATGCAAATGTCTCATCAAATGGGATGATTTCATCAGAGTTCAAGGGGGGTTCCCAGAGCCTGTACCTCAAAGATTCAAGGAGAGCTCAAAGGGGTTCTTAGAGCCTGCCCCTCATCATTGGCTCTAAGATCACCATTGTTTAGAAAATTCTGGATCTATGGGGTCTCTATGTCCTGCACCTGAAATCTAAACAAGCCAAAACCCAAGCACCAGTGTGATTCTCTGGGCCACAAGTAATAGAAGGGAAAAGAGAAAAGAAGCTCCTCCCAATCCAGTCAGCTCCTGGTGAATGAACTTGACCTTCAGCTTCTCCAGACACTGAACTTCTCTGGCAAAGAGCTATAGGAAAGAGAGTGGAGCTGTACCAGCCTGTCGGGTTTATAGACACATCCCATTCTGGCTATGCATCCAACTGAAAGAGGCTACTCCTACCCTACATGATAAGGAAACTCTTGAGGTCTTCTCCTAGAAGCTGGAGGCTTCATGTAAATTATTTGGTGAGAAAGTTTGAAAGACTGAAAAGCCACTGGGGTAAGTTTTTCTTTTGGCTTGACAATTATCTTGGTCCAAACTTCTAATTCCAAATAAGTTCTGTATACCATTCCAAAAGCCAAAATGGAAGGAGAATGGAAAATAACAAGGCTTGCCTGACACTTGTATCAACATACTCTTTATCTGAACATTAAAATGTTAAAAGCACTCCTGGAGGAGGTAAAATATAACAATGCAATATAATACAATACACATTAGAATTATATATGCATGTAGTCTTTGTGTGTGGGAATGGCATTGAGCCCCCCCCCCCCAACTATATTTCTTTCTCTAAGCTGGGACTGGTTTGCTGACTCCTACTTGCACCCCTGCTGGAAGGTGAGATTAGAAATTAAGGTTCTATGGTAGTTATGAAGATTAATGTGATAAATTATGTAAAGTCCATATTATTCACATTTTAATTCTCTAATTGTAAATTGCTAAAATTACTACAAATATAAATTGCTATAAAATATGTTGTTGAATGAAGGAAATGAATCAAAATCATTAAGAGCTCATTTTGTACAAAGCACCATGCTAAGTGCTAGGGGTACAAAAACAAAAATATATTTCCTGCTGTGGCTGATGGGATTAGTGAGTATAGTCTGGACATTCAATTGAGAAGTCTTTTAGAAAAGAGAGTGTAGATTTGATTACTGTTGTCAGGACAATAGGTAATAGGGTTGATAAGATAGAGTGCAGCTACTAAGTCTGGCTAGATGTGGTGAACTTGTACCAATCAGTAGCTTGACTCCAGGTTGGGAGTTAGGGGACTGGATTGGAAGTGAAAGGTGGAATAATAAATCAAAAAAAAATCTGAATAATATTATTAAGACTCAAATCTTACCCTTTCAAGTAGTAGACCCAGGGCAATTAATAATCAAAGAGGCAAAAAACATAACAGGCAAAAACACAGAATGAGGAGGAGGAGGAGGAAGGAGAATCTCAATTTAGTTATGTATAGAATAATCAGTTCTGGGGCAAAGGAGGTCTGACTCTTCTGGGTGTTGTCTTTTTATAGGAAATTTCTGTCATGGGATTGATTTATGATGAATAAAACCTTCACCAAATATTGACATGTCAGTAACATCAGACTTAACTGATTATATCTGGGGATTATTATTTTCAAAGCTACTTCTACCAAAGAACTAAAAAAATTGTTTCTAATATGCAGATTTTTATTTTAAGCATAGCAAATCTGTTAGGAATGTTTCTACCTTCTAACAAATAAAGTGGGTGTCTTTAGAAATTCTTTTCAAATCATATATACGTGAACTATATCGTGATTTCTCTATAGACATACATAGGCATATAGGTGTATATATTATTTATAATGTATAGCATTTTAATATATATGAATCCTGAGGAGCAGTTATATATTTTAATCTACAAATGAGTATATATATATATATATACATACATATAGTATACAATATATGTATATAATAGTGACAATACAATTATATATGATATGTGGGCATATCATACATAACATATGTATAAATAGACAAATCATATATATACATACACATACTCTTCAGGATTGTTTTTTGGGTGATGAATATTTCTATTTTGCTCAGCATATTTTTGTTTTTCTAAAACTATGTGACGGTAGCCTGTGTTCCACTATTCCCTAAAATAATTTGTCTTTTTGCTTAAGTCTGACATTTCACAAGCATTTTTCAGTGTTTTCTTTCTCTCTCCAATAAAGTTAATCTTTTTCCTCATGTCCTGTATGATATATAATTCTGGGAATGTATATTTCCAATTTCTGATTAAGAAATGCTTGGGTTTTTATGCGGGCCTTAAATGTCCATACCCAGAATTATTTTTTTTTTCTCTCTGATTTCTACATATGAAGAATTTTCCATTTCTTAAGGGTTTAGCTTAGGTACCACATCCTCTCTGAAATCTTTCCTGATTCCTTGGCACCAGGCCATGTTCATTCTTGACTGTTCCCCTTATATATTCTACCTTACTTACCAAATTCTTTTCTAGTAAAATAATATTTTTGAGGGTGAAGATTATACCATAAAAAAAAAAAAAACGTTTTTGAATACCTTGTACTTAGCATGGTGCCTTTAGAATTATCAGCAGTTAATACACAGATACAACTGTGTATACCCTTTGCCGCAGCAATACTACTGGGTCTGTAGCACAAATAGATCAAAAAAAGGGAAAAAGAACCCATTTGTGCAAAAAATATTTGTAATACCTCTTTTTGTGGTAGCAAAGAATTGGAAATTGAGGGAATGTACATGTAGCAGCAAGCACCCCAGCATCCCCAGTGTGGCTGCCAACACAGGTTCTTAGATCTGCTTTTCTAAAGGAAACCAACTCAAAATGGGTTAACAATCTTGCTTTAATCAATCAACTTAAATCTATCATTTACCTTGTCCAGGGGAAAAGGTCAGCACCCCGAACTTCAGAGTATACAGACAGAAGTTACAAGAAAACAGAAAAACATATCAAGCAGACAGGCCTCCAACTGTCTTGACCATTACATACATACCTAGTCAGTTACCAGAGAGGGACCATCAACATCTGAGTTTTCAAAGCGGGGGGCACTCTCAATGGCTGGCCAGAGTCTCATCTGGTCAAATGACACAATGTCAAATGACACTTCTCAAAGTGAGCCCCAAAGCAAAGCCTCCCATCAGGGTTTATATAGCCTTCTCCTGGCTCAGAGAATATAACAACCCTCTTGACCCACTGCCCAATCACAAAATATCTTCTGAAAAACAAGGCTCCCATCACAGGCTCCAGGTGCACTTAACCTAGGGGCAGGGAAGATCTTAAAAATTTACATTCCTATAACAGTACATCAACTGATGAATGGCTAAACAGAAAGTGGTATATGATTGGTATGGAATACTATATACTTATAGCATAATGCTATAAGAAATGATGAGCAAAGGGGCAGCTAGATGGCACAGTGAATAGAGCACTGTCCCTGGAGTCAGGAGGATTTGAGTTCAAATCCAGCCTCAGACACTTAACACAAAAACTAGCTATGTGACCTTGAGCAAGTCACTTTTAACCCCAATTGCCCTACCTTCCCCCCTCCAAAAATAAAAGCAAAAAAAAAAAAAAAGAAAAGAAATGATGAGCAGGATGGTTTCAGAAAAGTCTGAGAAGACTTATTTGAATTTATGCAAAGTGAAGTCAGCAGAACTAGAACACTGTACAAAGTAACAACAATATTGTAAGAATGGTCAACTATGAATGACTTAGCTATTCTGATCAAGACTGATCCAAGACAGTTCCAAAGAACCCATGATGAAAAATACTATCTACCTCCAGAGAAAAAGCTGATAAACTGAATGCAGACTAAACCATACTTATTTACTTTATTTTTCTTGGTTTTTTCTGTTGTTGTTGCTGTTGTTTTCTGTGTGTTCTCTTTTGCAATATGACTAATACGGAAATATGTTTTGCATAACTTCACAATTATAACTGATAGTGCTTACCTTCTCAAGGAGCAGGTGAGGGGGATGGAGAGAATTTTTAACTCAAAATTTTACAAAATAAATGTTAAAAATATAATTATATACACACATATACACATACATATATGATATATATGATTTTAGAAAAACATGGAAAGACTAAAATGAAATAATGAAGACTGAAATTAACAGAACTAAGAGAACATTGTATATGGTAACAGTAATATTGTTTAAAGAATAACTTTGAGCAAATAAGTATTTTGTCTATTATAAATACCCAAATTAACTATAAAAGACATATGAAGAAAGATAATTTTCCACATCCAGAGAAATAATTGATAACTAAATGTATAGAACAGTTTTATATGTACATTTGTGTTTATATATGTGTGTGTGTGTATATATATATATGCATGCTTACATATATGTATAGGTGTGTATTTACATGATAAATTTTGTTGTATATTTGAAAGGAATAGCAAGATGTGCATAGTAGATTTTTGGTTTCATATGCAGTCATCTTTTTATTGTACTATGTTATCGAAATGATGGGGTGATGGGACCTGTATCCTTAAAGAAAAAGACCATGTCTCTGGAAGCAATCCAGTTAGATACATGACCCTGTAATTCCTCAGATAAAATCTATCAGTGCAGGCATAGGATGCCAATCCTAGGATTATGCCTCTGGCAAACCTTTGTATAAAAATAACTATCTTATCCCTTTAACAAAGCTATCTCTGATGACTGCCAGAATTTTCCCATACATTCCTGCAGCCCTGATCACTGTTGCCTCCAATCAAAGCACCTGGCCCACCCTAGACTACTTACATAAACTGACCACTCCTTTATCCCACCCAGATCACCTGATTAACCTATTTGACATTCATTTCACTCTCACTTTTGCATATAAACATGCTTATCAAGCTTTTTGGTTTGCCGGCTCCCTAGGAACTTTGCCTGCTTTATTGGCATTACAATAAACTTTGCCACTTGATTGGAAGACAATTTTCATGTGTGAATTCATTCTGGGTGTTGCCACCCTGCATCTGACATTTTGGGGTTCCCAGATCCCCTAAACTGCATCAGAAATGCTTATTTTATTTCATAAATTAAAAATAAAATAAATAGAAACAAAAAAACCCACTTCCTAAATAATTAAAATATTCTTGAGAAATATTTAATGAAATTTGGAAAAATATATTAAAGAAAAAAAATAAAACTGTCTTCCCCAATTGTGTACAAATAACGTAGACATCTCTATGTCATCTCTTATGCAGACAGTGTTCTTGGTGTCAGTTAAGATTTTCCCTCTCAAGATTATGTTTCATTTGGCAATCCTCAGTATTGAAGCAATTTAACAGAATCACTCAGCTTTGTTTTTGGTAATTAAATTTATTAAATACAATATTTATGTCAAATAATTGTTTGGAGGGCAGTTGGTGCTTTTTACCTTTCTCTCTGCCTTTTCTTACAAAACTATACCATGTCTGCACTGTGACCTCCAATCCCTTGACACCTGAGTTCTCTCCCAGGTCATTTCATGCATACTAGCAATTTTCTCCTCTTTTCCCCATCTTGACTCCATGGTGAACCAGTTCAACTCTATGGTGTCCTCTCTTGAAATCCTATCCCCTTTAACAGTTTGCCAATTACTTCCTGCCAGTCTTCAGTCTTATATCACCCACCCTCCATCTCTTTATTTTCCTACACATATACTGCTGACAGAAGGTGGAGAAAAACATACAACTGTTCTGACTGGGTCTATATTGATGAGGTTAGCCATAAAAACAAAGAGGGTCATGATAAAATGATGAGGTATAGGGTTAGAGGTGCTCGAGACCCTAAAATGCCAACATGCTGGGTCCTGCAAAATGAATTCAACTCAGGTCTTCTCTCAGCCAAAGAAAAGCAAAGTTTATTAAAAGTTTGCCATATTGGGTAGACTCTTAAGGAGCCTCAGTATCTGTAAGGCTTGTATTGGAAAATTCTATGGCTTTCTCACAACGCCATGGAAGCAAGATGGGGTCTTATATACAGAAAGGTTGTGGGAGGAATCTAGGGGTGGTCTAGAGGAGGAGTTTGGGGAGGGTCTTCAGAAGGAGTCAGATGAGGTCAGTTAATTTCATATAACTAGTTAATTCATATAGACTATTTGATTTTTTTTCAATGACAGTAGCCTTTAAATATAAAGGCCCCAAATCTTGAACTAATTAAGTATTAAGTAATTAAGTAATATTACTTAATTTCAATTTTCTATAGATCTGATACCTCAACATTTTGCTTCTGTATTAGAAAGTATATTAAAAAAAACTCTTAGGTAGCTCCATTGCTGCCTGGTAATTTGTATTACTATAAACCCAAAAATGATGGATGACTCCATTTCAGTCCCTAAAGCATCTCATTCACTAGAAATACTAATTCTCATTTGGTAAAATTCATTACCTCCTTCCCAGCTACCATTTCCATTTTTTTTTCTCCACTCTGTTAGCAAAGATCTTGGTCATTTGAATAATTCATCTGTTCAATCTGTGCATCAAAATTAATCATAAGTAAATGGAGAATTTACAGAAATTTCTCAGGACTTTTTAGCTTGGATGATATCTTCACCCTTTCTGTGTCTTTTTGACCTTTATGTGTACCTATATGATTAAAGGTCTGGTCAGTTCATACCATATTGTTATGATCTCAGAGAGAGCCTTCTATTTATCTTTAGAATACAATTTCAGGAGCCAAACATCAGAATTCTCCCCTGAAGCATATTTCCTAGGGAAAATCTTTAGAAAACAAATAATACAATTTATTTTTAGTCAAGTATTCCTGATAAGATAGTAAATCCTCTGGGATATATTTTTTAACCTTGGAGGAGAATTTTGATATATTTAATTTAGATGATATTTCTGTTTTGAGCTTCAGTTCAAGGACCTTAACACCACAGACATCTTTTTCATCAAGGAATTTTATTTACCATCTGTACAGCTGGTCCTGGCACACAGGGACTGGAATTTCATTTGAGGATTTGAATCCTTTAGAATTTCAAAGGTCAGGAAGTTATGTTGGATAATGATTAGGCAAACATTTCTTGGGGATGAATATTATAGGAAAAGTAGGATGGCATAGAACCTCAGCAGAACAAATAAAACAGAACATTCTGCATTCCAACAAAGTAAATCTTCCACTGTGGTTGCCACCAGGCCTTCATGTTAGTTCCTGTTATCACCAAACCATGCTGTTGCATGTACACCATAAGCCCTTCCTGCTCCCCTATATGTGTTGTCTTTCCCCATTAGAATAAAAGCTCCTTGAGTTCAGGGAGTATCTTGTTTGCTTGCATTTGTATCCACCTTTCTTAGAACAGTTCTTGGCATGAAGTAAGTGCTCAATAAATCCTTTAGCTATATCTATTTATATATTAAACAGTAGTGTTGGAGTGAGCTGAGTTTTTTTTTTTTAATTAAATAGTGCTTTCAAATTATTCTTCATGGATGTCAGTCAGTAAGTCAGTAAACTATCAATTATTAACCACTTGCTAAGACATTGTAGTTAGACTTCCTGTCAGAAAGTTCATTTTAGATAAAGTTAATTGTTGATCCAATCTTGACATTAAAAAAAACAACAACAACAACACCAAAAACAAACTATTTGAAATGCTTTGTGTCTATTAGGTTCTCACTTATTGCTTGATAAATGAACGAATGAAACACAGCAACAGGGCAACTTGAAAGAAGGTATTAACCTGCAAGGCCTTTGACTACTTAAAAATGAGAAATTGAAAATTGATACCTCACTTTATTTTACATTATTTTAAATAACGCTTAGTATTATGGATTAATGATTAATCCACTATATATTGGGTGACCTTCTCATTATGTGAGCTTGAACTCCCTTCTGCCTCCAACTCAGATCTTTGAAATCTTTGAACTTGCTGACCACGAGTCAGTTTGGTGTTAAGAGGTTCCTACCATGGAACTTTCCAGAGAATGTTAGTCAACTCTTTGTTTTTCCCATTACAGTGGGCTATGGAAATTCCCTCTCTCAATCAAACCAGTGTAAACTCACTCTTCATCTCTGTGTCAAACCAATTGTAGTCTTTTTTTTTTTTTTTTTTTGCTTTTTGGAGGGCAATTGGGGTTAAGTAACTTGCCCGAGGTCACACAGCTAGGTTTTTGTTTGTGTGTGTTAAGTGTCTGAGGTCGGATCTGAGCTCAGGTCCTTCTGACTCCAGGGCCGATGCTGTACTCACTATGCCACCTAGCTGCCCCCAAACCAATTGTAGTCTTAGCTTAGTTTGCATCACTGAACTATTTTTGATACTATTTTCAACAGTATAAAAGAGCTGCTCTAACTGTCAAATGGATCACTGACTACTGAGGAGCCTTGGATCTCTTTCACTGGCAATCACTAGCCTTGCCAATAAACTAGTCATGCTTGGAACTTCATGCCTCAGTTTCTCATTATCACAGATTTTTATTGTTACAAGAAGCCAGCAGATAGAAGCAATGTTTGTGGCTAATGCATACAGTTGGGGAACAAGCATTTATTAAGCACAAATAATGTGCCAAGTACTGTCATATTGTTAACATGTTAATCACTTTACAAATAACTGTTGTCTTCACAGTTATGGAAATATTGAACCTTAGAGATGTTAAAACTTTTGGGAAGACATATTGGAGAAAGAAGACACAAGTTCAGCCCTTTGGAAAGTCCACCATCATTTCTACTCACTACTGGGATGGGCCCAGTGCATTTTAAGTGCATATTTAAATGAAGACACCATGAGCTAATGTTGACATTTACCTTCAGATCAGCTTGTCAATGACACATACAGTGATAGAATGGTAGGGATAGGAAAACAGTGTAGTTATGACAGTCTGTGTGCCCCAGGGGTCTTTTCCCTTAATGCTCTACCAAGACACTTCCACTTTAAGCAGGGAAACCAAACAATGTGCCATCTATTTTCCCTTGTTCTATCTCATGAGTCTTTGTCTATATTTAATCAACTGCCAAAGGTCTAGGCATATTTGGCACTGTAGAAAATGAGCTATGATGAACCTATGCATTCAGCTTTAGCTTCTGCCGAGCTAACCAGTACCATATTGAACCACATTCCTATTTAAAAGAGTGCCAATAAAAAAGCAGCCTGATATAACAGAATAGCATTGAGCTAGGCATTAACACAATAGTAGGTTCAAATATCATTTCTGACATTTCTAGTTGTGTGTCCATAGACAAGACACTTCACCTCTATGAGACTCTGATTCCTCATTTGAAAAATAGGGATTATAATACCCACTTTAGCACTTAGCTGATAGGATTGTTGGGTGGATAAAGTGAAACATTTTATATAAAATATTTTTCAAATCTTAATGTGTTAGTTATTATAATGATGTCACATAATAATATTATTAGCTATTATAAGTGTAACTAGTTTAATGGAATCTCCCTCTGCCAAGTAACTTTCCCCTATATATCCAGTCAGTTGCCAAACCTTGTCACTTCCATCACCACAGCATCTCTCATATCTCTCCCTTCCCTGCAGTCACATAACAACTATTATAGTGCAGGTCCCCATTACCTCTCATCTGTAATATTGAAATAGGCATCTAATTGGTCTCCTTGCCTCAAGACTCATGCAATTCTAATTCATCTACACTTAGATGCTAAAGTAATTTTCCTAAAGCATAATCATAACCATGCCATGCCCTACTCAGTCTACTCCAATGGTTCCCTAGTAACTCTAGGATAAAATATAAAATATATAATCCTTTGTTTTACATTCAAAATTTTCCACAACTTGTGCTACCTTTCCAGTCTTCTTGAAGATTGCTCCCCTTCACATACACTGTGGTCCATTAGTACTGGCCTATTTGCATTTCCTTATACATGATATTTCATCTTCCATCTTTCCTCTGTGTCTTTGTATTAGCTGTCCCCCATGCTTGGAATGTCCTTTTTCCTCACAGCTGTCTCTTAAAATCCATAGCTTCCTTCAAGATGAAGCTCATATGCCATTCAGTCCCTGCTAGTTGTGACTTCCTCTCCTTTTATGGTAGAGATACGTAACCTGGGGTCTGTGAACTTTAAACACACTCACACACACACATCTGTATTTAAGTGTGTTTGGTTGCCTTTATAATATTCTGTATTTTCTTTTTGTTGTCATTGTTCAGTCATTTCAGTCATGTCTGACTCTTCATGACACCATTTGGGGTTTTCTTGGCAAAGATACTGGAGTGGTTTGCTATTTCCTTCTCCAACTCATTTTACAGATAAGGAAACTGAGGCAAACAAGGTTAAGTGACTTAACATTATTATAAGAAAGCATCTATCAGCTTCACCAGACTGCCAAAGGTATCCATGACTCAAAAAGGGTAATATCTCCTTTGATACTTATCTTGTATATATCCATTTATGTATATCCTATTTCCTCCAAATAAAATCTCAGCTCCTTGAAGTCAAGGACTATGTTGTTTTTTTATATCCACAGTGCATAATATAGTTATTGGCATATAGTAAGTATTTTTAATAAATATTTAACTAATTTATTAATTGCACAAGGTGATTTAAGTAATAAATGGCAGAGTCAGGATTTGAACTGAGGTCTTCTGATTCCATGTCCAGCACTCTTTTCACTATGCCATATTGTCTCCCTGCCTCATTGTTTGTGCAAGTCTGTGTTCCAAGGGCATCAGTCTTTGGTGTCAGTGAAATTGGCCAGCAATTTACCTTATAGATATATCAGCCTAGTGTGTTCATTTTTATTGATTAATTAGAAGGAATGAATTTGGGCTTACTTGTTCCTTTGATGATAGAAGGTAAATAATTTTCTGCTGGGGCACTGTGAATTTCTAGTAGCTGGATGGTTTTTCTACTATCAAGTGGAATATGACTCGGCCCACATTTTAAATCCAAGAGAGAAGATATTTCTTGAAAGAGTATATGAATGAATCTTACTAATTAGGAGCCCTCCTGGGTAGGAAGGGAACAAGGTTGATGTTGATAATTTTTGGAGTTAAGTGAGGAAATGAAATGCTAATTAGTAAGATTACTCTTTCTAGACAAATTAGCAGTTCAAATAGACTCAGTCCAAGAGAATGACTATCTAGAAGAAGGGATATTTCCATCTTGGCAGATGAGGAGGAACTGTTGAACATTATAAGAGAGCCTGAATTAATCCCATTTTGGGGTTAACTAGAGACCTTAGTCTCCAAAGGAATGGAAATACTGTTTTATAATGGTCTATGTGTTTGGACCAATGGCATTGTGGTCACTTTATTCAGTGGTGTAGATAACAGCCAATCAGAGGCTCTCCAGATGTGTGTGTGGGGGGGGTGGAGAGAATCCCATGCTCTGAATAAATTGTCTTTCATGATTGAATTTAAGTGTGGGCCAAGATATAGGGCAAAGGGAATGGTGCTGGAAACTAATCAGTTTGAGGATTCCAGGTAAATACATTATTCTTAGTATGGCAGTGAAAAGGGAGGAGGGACTACTATATTACAGAGTTGGCTGTGGTGGTAGAAGACAGAAATCTGGAAAGGAGTTGACTTGATCAGAAATGAGCTTACCTGACTGATCACTTAGAGTATCATGGCAGCAGGACTGTGACAGGAATAATGTTTGGATTACAGAATTTTTTTAAAATTTTTTTTTTAATTAAACAAATGCTTTATTAACTTCTGGTTTACATCATTCATTTCCACTAGATTATGAGTTACATTTTCCCCCCATTTTTTCCCTACCCACCACCCCAGAATAGCAGTCCCACCAGATATCCCCTCATCCAATCTGCTCTCTCCCATATCTTCTCCCATACCCCCTTCGACTTTGCCATTAGGGCAAGGTGAATCTCTGAGCCCCACTGCCTGGACACCTTATGAAACATTTAATTTTAAAACTTCGATTTTCAGATCCATTCCCTTTCTCCCCTGTCACCCACTCCCTCTGAGAAGATAAGCAATTCAGTATGTGTTGTACATGTATATCTATGCAAAACATTACCATAGTAGATATATTGTAAAAGACTGCTTATATTTCCCTCCCACCTGTCTCACCTCCCACCTGGTCCATTCCCTACTTTGATCCTGTCCCTCTTTGATAGTGGGTACTTCTAACCTCCCCTCTCCCCAGAATGCCCTCCCCTCCATCATCCCCCTCTCATCCCCCTTTCCCCTACTCAGGAGAGTGAGTGAGGGTAAGATATTCCATTTAGTATGTATGTGATTCTCTCCTTGAGCCAACTTCAATGAGAATATGCTTTTGCCTTTTTGCCTTCCTGTTCTTCCCCTCCCCTGCAACTACTTCCCCTTGCCTCTTCTACATGAGATAGTTTGCCCTACCCTGTCTCTCTCCATCTCCTCTTGCCACTTTCCTCTCTCACCTCTTGACTTCACCCCTTAAGAATCATCCCTTCCTTGGGGCGGCTAGGTGGCACAGCGAGCAGAGAGCCAGCCCCTGAGCCAGAAGGACCCGAGCTCGGATCTGGCCCCAGACACCCAACACAGAAACAAAAACCCAGCCACGTGAACCTGGGCAAGTCACCCAACCCCAATTGCCCTCCAAAAAAAAAAAAAATAATCATCCCTTCCCATCAAATTCAACCTGTGCCCTCTATCCATGTATACCTGTGAACATATGCCATGTACCCTTCTTCAATTATTTTCATAATGAGAAAGGTTTCATCAAACACTGTTATTGTTTTTCCATGTAGGAATGTAAATAGTCCAACTTTGATAAGTTCCTTTTGATTTCTTTTCCTTGATTACCTTCTCAAGCATCTCTTGCTTCTTGTGTCTGAATGTCAAATTTTCTATTCAACTCTGGTTTTTTCATCAAGAATGCTTGAAAGTCCTCTATTCCACTGAATGACCATATTTTCCCCTGAAACAAGATACTCAGTTTTGCTGGGTAGATGACCCTTGGGTTCATTCCCAGCTCTTTTGCCCTCTGGAATATCATATTCCATGCCCTTCTATCCCTCAGTGTAGAAGCTGCCAGGTCCTGTGCTATTCTGATTGTGTTTCCACAATATTGAAATTGTTTCTTCCTGGCTGATTGTAGTATTTTCTCCTTGATCTGGGGATTCTGGAACCTGGCTATAATATTCCTGGGAGTTTTCTTTTTGGGATCTTTTTCAGGAGGTGATCTGTGGATTCTTTCAACCTCTATTTTGCCCTCTGGGTCTAAAACATCAGGGCAGTTTTCCTAGAGAATTTCTTTAAGGATGATTTCTAGGTTCTTTCTTTGATCATGGCTTTCAGGTAGTCCAATAATTTTTAAATTATCTCCCCTGGATCTATTTTCCAGGTCAGTGGTTTTTCCCATGAGATATTTCACATTGCCTTCTATTCTTTCATTTGTTTGGATCTGCTTAACAGCATCTTGATTTCTCATAAAGTCACTAGCTTCCATTTGCTCCAGTCTAACACTGAAGGAATGAATCTCCTCAGTGAGCTTTTGAGATTCTTTTTCCATCTGGCAAATTCGACTTTTTAAGGCATTCTTCTCCTCATTGCCTTTCTGAGCCCCTTTTGCCATTTGAGTTAGTCTATTTTTTAAGGTGTTATTTTCCTCAGTCAGGCTGTTGACTATCATTTCATACTTTTCTTGCATCTTTTTCATTTCTCTTCCCAAATTTTCCCCCACTTCTCTTATCTCCTTCTTAAGGTCCTCTATGGCCTGTAGCCAGCTTGTATTTTCATTTGGGGCTTTTGGTGCAGGAGTTCTGACCTCACAGTCCTCCTCCATGCTTTGAGCCTCTTTGCCCCTAAAATAGGAGTCCAATGTTGAACTTTTCTGTTTATTTTGTTTCGTTTGCCTAGGCATGTTGCCACTTAATTATTTGATTTTTGGGCTTGTTGCCACAGTAGGACTCTGCCACCAGACAGGGGAGCTTCCGCCCAAACATGGGGTCTTCACAACTTCTGCCAGTTGGGTGGCCTCTGTAAAGCCTCCACCCACTCTGGCAAGTTGGATACCCACCCCAAACTTCCCCCCCCAGACCACAATCCAGATCCAGGCAGTTTAAAACAAAAGCGATTAACCCCCAGACTGATTGCTGGATCTTCCTACAGTTTGCAGACCAGGAGCTAGAGCCACTACTGATGCTGCAAAATGGCTTCTGTGCAGCTGTTTCTTCAGCAGCTTTTTGCCCCCAGGGGAGGAAGCCGGCTCGTTCCCCAAATACTGGTCCCAAAGTCCACAGGGCACTAACCTCTCACTTTGTCCTAGGCATATCTGTGCTGACAATTCTGGAATCGCCACAGTTGCTGGTGTTCTGGGGTTCCAACAGCAGGCTGAAGCCTCGGCCGCCCTGGGGCTAAAACCTTGGACCTGGGCTCGGCTCTGTGGGCTGCGCTGTAGGTTCCCAGCGAGCTGTGCTGCCTGCTCTTAAAGCCCTGCGCTGGCCGCTCCCTGCAGGGCTGCTGGGCTGTCCTCAGCAGGAGGTTAGCTTCTCTGTGCCGTTCTGTGGGTGCTGTGGCTCCAGAAGTTGTTCGGAGCTCTCTTTCACATTGTTTGAAATTTGTGTGGGGCAGAGCACATTGGAAATGCTGTTTCTACTCCACCATCTTGGCTCCGCCCCCTGGATTACAGAAATTAAGGAAGCAAATCTCCTTCCTGGTTTGAACCTTGGCTAGATACATACTATATGTGCACATATATGCATATACATATATATACATATATATACATATGTACACATAAATATACTCTTTGTATATGTGTGTGTGTTTGTGTGTGTGTGTGTCCTCATCAGGGCTCAACTTTAGCACTGCAAAGAATATGCTATAGCAGTAGTTACCTCTCCATTGTAGCAGGGTTACTTGGGGCAAGAGGTTCCCAGAGTATCAGGGAAAAAAATATATTGGACTACCTCTAGTAATCAGGGAGCCAATCAATTTTCTTCTCCTCAGGAATTCATGGATCCAAAAGTCCTTTATTACTAATTTGAAGAACTTCCCATGACTGGGAAGGTCATTAAATTTAGTTCTGAACTTTGGTCTATACTGATAATTGAGGAGCAGGAAAAGCAACAAGATTGACAAGATCCGGAGTACATGGAAGAAGATGACAGCTACTGAAATGGACTTTTGTTGTGCTGTGAATACTGGAAGAGGAGCAAGTGAGAAGAATAAGGAGAAATAGAAACATTGTCAAGCAAGTAAGCATTAGTTTAAATCAGGGGCTTCCAAACTTATTTGGCCTTATGCCTCCTTTAAAAAAATGACTCAGCGCACCCCTACAAAATCTACTTTCTTTTACCCTTTAACATTTTTTATTTTTGAAATTTGTATCATTTCAAAATTTAATTTTTTCAAATAAATGATGCATCTTAAAATTTAATAATTTGCTGTAAATTTGTATTCTTTTCCTGCATTAAAATTTTGATGATGAAATATTGAGTCAGGTAACTCATAGTATCACACTGTAAACAAGTCATTGCATGTACAATTTCTGCTGACGCATGCTTGCCTTGACAATACATGGAAGCTCGCCTATCAACACTTGCTTATTAAGACCTGTTGGCAGACTTGATCACTGATAAGCTATAATTTGAATTTTGTGTGTTTAATTATAAAATAATATAATCACTATGACTTTAACTTGGTTATATGACAGATGAAATATGAAAGGTTTTTCAAAATCTTCTTCTCTTTTTTCCTTATGCTTCCACCCTGCCCCCCCCCTTTATTTTTATTCAACACCTCTCAATTGCACCTGAGGCTACTACCACCCCCCTGGACCCTTCAACTGGGGCATGAGACATCAAGTACTCCAATCTCCCTCTAACTTCAGATTCCTGAGGAACAATTCTATTTTGGGCTCAGGTCTAATGGATTTCTCTCCACAAAGTAGAATTGGGGACAGGGAAAGTACATAAATGGTACTAATAATAATAACAGCAACTAACTAACATTCTGATTGTGCTTACTCTGTGATAGGCACTGTGCTTTACAATTGTTTTTTCATTTGATCATTACAACAACTCTGGGAATTAGGTATTATTTTATTGTCTCCATTTTATACATTAGGAAACTGAGGCAAATAGGGGTTAAGTAACCTGCCTAGGGTCATACATACAACTAGTAAATGTCTGAGGTCATATTTGAACTCATGTCTTTCTGGGCCCAGTGTTCTAACCATTGGGTACCTAGCTGCCTAGAATACAAGTATGAATCAGGTATTGAACAGGAAGTTTTATTCCCTCACTTAGAAAAGAAAATTCTAAGCAATGAAGAATCATAGAAAAATTATAATCAGTTGGGTGACTATTTAAGTTTTGCTGGGACATTTGCAAATAAGTTCTTTGATAGAGAGAAACTATTTGACATTTCACCTTCACTGAGGATGGCTTATTGAAAACCAGACACTTTTATTTCAGTGATTCTTCTTTCCACAGGTGACTCTTTCCTAAAGTGTCTCCAGGCTTAACCTTTGCCACTATATTTGTCTTTCAAGATCTTCTAACCCTGCCTCCCCCCCACCCCACCCCACCCCCAAAAAAAAAGATTCAGAGAAGAAGAGATGATCCTAACTCAGACACAGGCTTGTCCAGAGGGCCATGAGCTCATGGTTTGTTGTTGGATGAGAGGAGGGATACCCTTCGCTGACCCTTAGAGAATCTCCTTTACTCTTTGAGGCAAGCAAGAAGAACATGGCCTGCAGGGATAGCAGTAGTTCCCAAGGAGTTCCGGCTCAGCAGCTAGTTAAAAGAATCCTCATGATTAACAGTAAGCAGTAAGAGAATATATGCACTTGCTCAAAAGTGTGTGACTGGGAGTACCACCCTCATTACACATCCACAGGGGGCTTCTACACTCCCCAACAAAGTCAATATAACTATTGCTTTTCTTGTTCTTTAGGCAAATGTTTTATGATACTGGAAACAGATCAAGAATGTGTGAGATGAGTAAAAGCGGGGGTTCATTTGGAGGCTTCACAGAAGAAAATCTGTACCAGTGTGTAATTTCTTGTGCTCTGCTGAGACTCCACACCCCTGGGAAGGAAAAAAAAAACCCAGAATGTGCCCTACTTGCATTCTCCTGATGCCATCCCTTCATCTGAAACTGGATTTGCTAGACTGGCTAGGTTAACATGTGCACTCAAGCTTAGCAGAAGATGATTATCTGTTTAGTGTTTTCTGATGTCCTTCTTATTCTGGGAAGGATGCTAGGTGAAACTAGTATGTGACAGGGAAAGTTGAAAAGGAAAGTTCTGACTCTGGAGTCAGAGAACTGATGTTCAAAAACTGACTTCTAGCACTAACAATGTAACCTCAAATGAGTTAAATAATTTTTGTGGAGCTCAGTTTTTTTCATCTATAAAATGGAGTTGGATTAGATGAGCTTTAAGATGCAAGAATGGTTTTCTTAGTCTTGTTCTTGATATTGCCAAACTGAAACCTCTATGCAACCGGGGCTTTTCAAATCTAGGAATGACCCTTGCTTTGCATTCCTATGAAGTTATCGAGTGCCAGCAAAGTGTATTCAAAGTGCTGTCAGCACAAAAGAAATGCTCTTTCCCATGACTTAGAATACATATATTTTCAGTTTTTTGAATGACACATAACCTTGGATTTCATGGGAATACTTTCATTTCCCCAGAATTTTCATGTTGCATAATGTGATCAATGTAACCAAAATGATTCACAACAGCATGGTGTTTTCTATGGGAAATGTTTGAAGAGTGCTTTTCTGTAAGTCATTGTTAAGAAAATTGGTGTATGTCAGAAATAACGGTTATAAAGATTTATTTACTTCCATTGTTTAGGAAAATCTAGATTCTCAGAAAGAATTTAGAATGAATATTCAATACTTGAATAAATGTATCTAATAAGCAGTTAGTGAAAAATAAGAGATTTCCCTCCTGACCAGGGTTCTATAGATTATGTGATTCATCTTTATTTTCTTATTCCATTCTCAAAAGGTTATTTGCCTTGTGTAATATAATCTTCCAAGTTTTCTAATGACTGAGACTATTTCTTACTGTCTGATTCTCTACCAATTCTCAATGGTGTAAGGGAGGAAAAAAATCTCTAAAAATATAAGTATATGATGTATATATGCGTATATATGTATATATTTACATACACACATATACATATTTGAGTGTCTCTAACTTTTTTTTTTTTACTACCACAGGAGGCATCTTACCTCCCTCCCTCTTCCTCCTCAGCCTCTTTCCTGGCCCTGGGAAAACTCAGAAATGCTCCTGGATGGTCAGGAAACAGGAAAATCCAATACCACTCAGGCTGCCCTTTCCTTTTACTGCTTGATTACTCACACAGGTTGAATGAGATGGAAATCAACAACTTTCTTCATTATGGTCACACAGAGGACCATTGGGCCTTACCATATGCCCTGTTACTGCTTCCTAAGGTCCTTTAGGCTTTATAATCTACCCAACTTCTACCCCTTGCAATCCCTCAGGACTGTCATCTGACCTTCTTATGTAAAGTAAAGGTCCCTGAGCCATGCTACATGTCCTGCTGCTGAGCCTTTAGGACTTCTAGGGCTGTCCATCTGTTCTTGAGCTGAACTTTCTCTTATGTGTTGCCTCATCTAATCACAGAAGGAGCTCCTTGAGAACCAGGGATAGCTTAACTTTTCTCTTTTTATTCCCAGTGTTCAGCACAGTACTTGACACATAGTAAGCACTTAATAAATGCTTTTTCATTCATTCAATCATTCATGTCTATGCCTCTTCCTTCTTATCACAGTGTCAGTATTTTTAACACCATATTTATCAAGACTTATCAGCCTCTGGGCTTTAGTTCCTGATTTTAGTTTGGTTGCAATAATTCCCTTAAGTGTTAGTTCCTAAAAAAGCAACAACAAAATTTAGTCCAGATACCTTTAAAAATGAATTACCCAACAATAGATAAGGTTCTTGTGTTGCCTAATATAAGGTCAGTAAATATTTACCTAGTCCATTTTGTTAAAAATCTTTTCTCTAAGTGCTTTTTAAGCATCAAGTGAATCAAAGTGAGATCAAGTGAAGCAAAAATATGTTACCAAATGTTCATTGTTATAGATGATATCCTTTATAGGGCAGAAACAAGAGCAGGATTTCCTCTTGGTGCTAAGGTTTTCTCTTTTTCTCAGATGACATCACAATATCACAGAACTCTGGAACATAGCTTGATTGGAAACCTTAGGGAAATTCACAGCAATGCTAAAAACACTGATCTACCTTCCAAAGTGAAAAAACAAAGTGGGAAAAATAACATCCTGGAATAGATACATTTATTTTCTTGCAATATTTTTATAACTATTTCAATAGAGTTAATTTCCTTTGTAATGCTCTATATTTTATTTTATGCATTGAAAATATTATTGTGAGAAGCAATCTATAGATTTCATTGTTGTTCATTCTTCATTCTTGAAGAGGACCAAAGACATCAGGAGGGTGATATCTTGACTTGCAAGTGATTTGGATTTAAGTGAGGAAAGTGATGACTATGCAAAGTCATCATCCTCATTCTCTTCTCCAGTCATTGGTGTCCAGTGTCAAGACATGGGTTTGGATGACTAGCAATGGCCCCAGAAGCAGTGGGAGACCCTGACCTTTTTAAGCTAAGGTCTTTCCCAGGTCCCAGTTTGTCTGAGGCATCACCCATTCAGTAGTTAAAGGCTAGGTAAGAATTGAGGTGAAAGATGGCCTAGTTTGCCTTCACAAAAGAATCAGTCTGGGAGAGGAAGATCCTCAGAGTTTCTGGCCAGAACAGGAGTCTTTGACATAAAAAGATTAAGAATCAATGAGCTAAGGGGCAATGAGGGGGCACATTGGATAGAATGTTGGTCCAGGAGTCAGGAGGATCTGAGTTCAAACCTGGCCTCAGACACTTGCTTCTGTGTGACCCTGGGCAAGTCACTTAACCCCAAATGTCTCAAAAATAAAAAGGAAGAAAGAATTAATGAGCTAGATGGACAATTATTCAGGTGAGTTAACTACTGAGATAAAAAGGTAATATAGGTGGACAATAAACCAGGTACAGAACTGAATAGAGAAAGATTGCCTTGCATGACTTTTGGGATATTATATAGTGCTTTCCATGATTTCAAACTATATGCTGTTGCAAAATCATATTTTAACACTAATATTCCCTCAATATGACATATTGAAAGGAACATGAATGATTATAAATAATCCAAAGAATGATATAAAGATGGATAACTGCTGTAAGTAGGTGTAGCATATTATCAACAATGAATTACCTGCAAAATAAAAGATACCCTCAAGAACATGTATGACCAGAAAAGATTAGCCACCCATTATGTATCAAAAAGAGGAGACAATGGATGGAGTAGTACTTTGCTATCTCCAGGATATTAAAAGAACCAGTGGAAAGCTTCCAGTGCATTGGATGGATTCTCAAGGGAGACTCTATGGAAGGATATGTGCAAGAATTATACAGGATTAAAAGCCAGAGGAATTATAGTCTGTATTGGAGAAGGAATTATTTATTATACCGGTGAAATTAAAGGTCCAACAAAGTCCTAAAATTTTATTTCTCATTTTCTGAAAGCTTACTAGGACTGGCCTAGTCTTCATAGGAATCTTTTATCATCAAAAGTAAGACCCAAATGAGAAAAAATACCCCACTAGAACTAATGAGATTGTGAGAGATTATCATTCACCACCTTCTTGGTAGAAAAAAAATTTAGGAAAAAAAAATATTTTATTTAGGCCAAAATGAATTGTCAGGATGAGTTTCTTGGATTTCTCAAGTTCAATACGTTGCCATGCATATGTTTTACTTTTGCAAATTACGTCTGCCCTGAAGCATCTGATAACATTCTATAAAATGACTCTATATTATACTATGACAAAGAATCACAAGGCTCAAAATATAAGAGCAATATCTAATCTGTTGGGGGACCTATTGCTTTGTAGCTAGTAGGCATCTCTAAATAACAAAAAGTGACAAACCCTTCTGTTGGCTTTATAGATGGCAATTGGAGTGGGACTGAAAAAGACCTCATTTTAACAATGCATTATGCATTTGTTCTTGGAACAATGATTGATTATTTCATTTTATTATTGTTACTTCCTTTTATAGTTTTTTCAAAAATAAGTTGAACTGGCTTGTACTAGAAATGTCCAAGCAGAGGCAGGGCAGTCACTTCTCAGATAAATCCTAGAGGAGACTTATGCTCTGGGTGAGAGTTGGATAAAATTGAATCTGAGGTCCGTTAGAAAGCACTGGGAATCTCAAATTTGATAGTTGCATATAACTGGAATGCCCTCCTTTTTTCTGTCTTAGAGAATTCCTACTAAGTCCAACTTAAATGACACCTGCTCACTAAAGCCACACCTGATATCACCATAGATAATACCTTTCCTTACACAAAGTCCTTTATTCCAAGGGACTTAACATAATATGGTATATAGTTCTCTTTCTTATTCCCTTAGACTGTATGCTTTATAAGGGCCATAACTTTGTCTTATCTTTGTATCTCCCCTAGCATAGTATTCTGCCTTCAGCAAGTGTATACTTGATAAATGTATGTTGAGTGAATTAACGAAGGTCTTGTTCCAAGCCTATTATTGTGTACAGTTCTGAGTAGCAAAGCCAGTTTACAGAGGATACCAAAATGCTTGAACATGTCTGAAGGAGATTGGGGGTAGAAGATGGACTCAATATTGTGTTTTATGAACATCCTCTGAGGACCCTTCCAAATCTGAGCATCTATTATTTTATGAATGTTTGTAATTTTGTCATGAAAAGTTTGTCACTTTTTGGACACTATTCTCCAGCTGTAGTCTAGACTTGTGATTTAGTTGGTATAGGTAGCTCCCTCCAAAATGAGGGAAATTATTTTACCAATGCTTGACAGTACCTTTTATTTACCTTATAGTCTTAGAGATTTGACTGGTTAAGTGACTTGTCCAGAGTCATATAAAGAGTATGTATCAGATATGAGACTTGAACCAAAGACTTGACTTCAAGAATAGTCTTTTCTCCATAATCCAATGACTACCTCCATGATGTAGACACCAACAATAAATTGTTTGATCTTATTTGATAATGTCAGAAGAGCAGAAGACTCTTAGATATTATAGTAATTTTGCCTTAGTAAATAACACAATTAATATGAGTCAAGAAAGTAAACTCTTCCTCACTTGATTTCATAGTACTTTGTAGTTCTCTTTTGTAATCATCACAGGTCAATGTGCATTATATTTATGTGTATAGAGGTCTTATAAGCCCTGTTAGACTGTAAGTGACTTGAGGCAAGGATTATGTCTAATGTCTTTGTATCAATTCCTCCCCACCCCTCTGGCCCCTCACCCTCATAGCTGTACTTCACATAAAGTAAGACTATTAATAAATGTTTGAATTAAGTAATTGGATGAATTAATAAGGAGCCAGAACTGATAGTCAGTGTGTTAAGTAACACTGAGCATTTCTACTATATGTCTCTTGATACTTTCTTAAGAAATATTTGATCTTTGAGCCCACTTTGTTTTGTAAAGAAAACTGGGCTCTCTTGGCAGTAGCTAGCAGATGTAGCAAAAATTCCCATGCTGTTGCTAATTGTATGACTAACTGGTCCTTGCCTACTTAAATTAATTATCTGGAAGTTGATGACAGTAGTTGCCTTGCCTCCAGTAAGGCAACCTTTCATCTAAGATAAAACTTTAGGCAGATGTTAGCCTGATTTAATAGCAGACTCCCAGCCCCCCCAAGTCTGTTTACACTTGTGAGGAAATTCAAATCTTTGTTCACCAAGGTCCTTTCTTTTCTAGTGCTATAAAGACTTTTCTACAAGGAGCAGATGAAATGTTTTGTAAATACACAGAGCACAGTTTCAAACAGCTGTGAAATCCTAGAATCAAAGCTAGGTGGCCTTCACAAAGGAAGTTGGGAAAATGTATTCTGTGGAGCCAGATACAGGTTTCTAGGGGTGGCATAAAGGTCTTAATTGCTCCTTCTCTTTCTGCTTGCCTTGAAAAAAAAGCCCCCAAAATGATGATGATGATGATGGTAATGATTAACATTTATATAATTCTTACTATGTGCTTTGATTCTAGAATTTCAATTTACAATTATAATCTCAATTGATAGCCCCAAGTGTTTTATCTTCAGGACTACTTTGAAGAAAGCTGACTGCTCTTCCAGGTAGGAAGGATTTCTGCCTCTGGGTGGACAATAATGGTAGAAGACTTGATACCTTGACTTATTAAGGGCAAAGTGTGCATTGGATTCTGAAGCTGTAGTTGTTACATCACAAACAGACCCAGATTTCACACATAACAACTGTAGCAGATACATGAATGTCATGCTTTCCTTATCCAGGGACAGTTTGGGCATGGCTTTATTCAATAGCATGTGTTAACAAAATGTAGATGGATTCAGTTATGGAGGCAGAATGGTATAGAGCAGAGAACCTTGGTTTTGGAATGAGAAAATCTAGGTGAAAATTCTGCTTCTCACACAACCAGTGCAATATTGGGAAAGTTACTTAACCTCCATAGGCCTCATGTATAAGCAAGAAAATTGGGCTAGATGGTTTCTGAATATATGATTCTAGCTCAGAATGTATGATTCCATGATTCTCAGTCAATAGATATTTATTAAGTGCTAAGTATGTGCTGGACATTTTGCCAGGGGGTATAGACAAGACTGGTAAAAATAAATGGTCTGGATTAGTGGGAATCAAAGAGGTCAGTAATTCAGCCAATTCAACACACATTTACTAAGTGTCTGTTATATGTAAGGAACAGCCTTAGGTACTAGAGAAGCAAGCATAAACATAAGATAGTGAAGGCATTAAAGTGAAAGAAGTGTAGAAAGGTAGGTTAGAGCCAGATTGTAAAGGGTTTAAATTGAAGACCAATGATTTTGAAGCACTCACATGGCAGTCAGAAAAAGCCTTACAAGGACACTTTCAAAGTCTCTTTTATGAACTTTGGAATTGATTGTGTGACATGGGGCACTGGCACAGGATTGTCCAGCATGGCATGCTCTCATTAGAGAAGGTGCTGTGCTTTATGAGCAAAGCAAAATTGAAGTAACTCAAAAGAAATGCAGGAAGCACAAATTTAGAGAATCTAGTCCAAATGTTCATATGGACTATTTGTGCCTGACCTATGGTAAAGCATTCCAAGTTTGAACTAATAAGATCAACCACAGTCATGACACTTTATAACTTGATTCTAATATAGTAATGTCATTTTGGTCATCTTTGAGAATGAAGGACAACAACCAACCAATTTTATTCTGTGAGGAATAGGGAGCCATTGATGGTTGGTGAGCAAAGTAGTGAGTGGTCAGATCTTCACATAAAGTAAATTTCTTAGGTAACATAATGAAGAGAAGAGGACAGTTCTAGAGGGCATTTTGGAGAACATTTGAGAGGCTAATTACATTAGATAAGTGTCCTCATAGTTAATCACATAACATAATCTTCTGAAAGTTCAATAATTAGCAACAACATTATAATCAGGTAGCATTCATATGTTCTTAAACCCATCACAGTCTTTCTCTAACTTCATAACCTCCACTTTTTTGAGGTGTCAGGAAAAGGTCCTGGTTGAAAGGAAGCAGGGACTACAATAATCCATAAATTGAACTTTCAGGTTCTCTAGGTTACAAGGAGACAATAGAAGGACTTGAAAATTCCTGGCAAAAGGGAAGCTCTTCAAATTCTGTATTTTTAAAATTACTTAAATTTTACTATTAAAATCATGGCAAGTAAACTCAGTGATCAATACTAGTTTCATATAGAAGGATATTAGGGTTCATCAGATCAGCTCTTTTATAAAAAAAATTCTTTTTTTATTGCTAAAAGTTAAATACATAATAAGAAAAGAAAACGAAACATTATAAACTTAAATACAAAATAGTAAAAGAATAAAAAAGGCATGTCGTGCATAGCAGAATGTAGGACAGGATTCAAAATATATATAGAAATAAATTTCCATTTCAAGGAAGCCTATATAATAAATGTTATGCATTATGTTGTGAGCTGTCTTTTTTGCTTCCTTGTAAGTTTTTTTTTTTTGTTCTCTGCTTTGTACTTTTTACTTTTTCTTTTTTTCCTCCTTCATCCTCCCAATACCACCAAGAAAGCTACAATTAAGCGTGGTTATATTTATATATAGATATTTACATATACATATATACACATACATATATATATGCATGCATACATATGTAGACATATACCTTCCTTAACAAATTCTACTCCTGATCTTTGTTTTTATGTATGTACATATCTTTTATATCCTATCCCTCCTAACTCCTCTACTTTACTTCCACCAGCTACCTTGCCCTCCTATTACTTAATCCACTATCCCCTTGCCCTCCCAGCCCCTTCCCCCAAGATCACCACCTTATCCTCTCATTCCCATCAATCTAAACACTCTTCTATACACTTCTTTAATCTATTCCCTTCCCTCTAGAGATCTCCCTCTTATTTTTCCCCATTACCATAAAATTTTATTTCTCTCTCAATTTAGAAGACTTTTATACTCTTCTAGATATAAAAATATTGTGTTCCTTTTTGAACCCATTCCCTATGAAAGTAGGTTTCCATAACTAATAGCCTCCCACCCCCCATCTAATTCCTCTGTGTTGGTTCTTCTTCTCTTATCTCATTTGTTTAAGATAATTACTCTTTTTAGCTGTAACTATATGGTTTTACTTTTAAAAGTCGTATCTTACTCAAGTCAATCCCAATCTTGCTTTCAAACTACCTAATTACTAATAACAATCTTAGACATATGTTTTACATTTTATGTACATAAAAAGTAAATAGTCTGTCCCTTATAATTAGTCTTCATACCTTATATTTCTCTTGGCTCTTATATGTCAAATCTTCTATTAAGTTCATTTTTTAAAAAGAAAACAAAATCTGGAAAGTCTGACAGTTCATAAAATGTCCATTTTTTTCCCATTAAGGATAATGCTTAACTTTGCTGGGTATGATATTTTCAGCTGGAGCCCCAGTTCTTTTGCTCTTTGATATATAGTGTTCCAAAACCTGTGATCTTTTAGTGTCACTGTTGCTAGGTCTTGTGTGATTCCAGTTGTGGCACTGCCATATTTAACTTTTTTTTCTTTTTGTTCATAATATTTATCATTACTAGGGGTTTCAGAATTTGACTATAATATTCCTGTGGGTTTTCCTTATAGAAACTATATCAAGTGCTGATCAGTGTATTTTTTCTATTTCTACTTTCCCCTCTTATTCTAATGCTTCAGGACAATTTTCTTTAATTATTTCTTGTACTATTCTATCAAGATTTCATTTTTTGGTGATAGCTTTAAGGTAGTCCAGTTATTCTTAGGCATTGTCTTCTTGTCTGTTCTCCAGATCAGTTGTTTTTCTTATGAGATATTTGACATTCTCTTCTATGCTTTCATTTTTTATACTTTTTTTTGATGTCTTATAACTTCACTGGCTTCCCCTTGCCCAATTTTGATTTTTAAGGAGTTGTTTTCTTCCTTAAGATTCTGGATGTCCTTTTCTATTTGGTTGACTTTCTTTTCATATTCATCTTGTTTTTCTTGTATTGTTATTCCTATTGGCTGTTAAATTTTTTTTCCCTCAATCTCTCTCATTTGTTTTTTAATGTCTTTTCAAAATTCTTCTCTGATTTTTTTTTGGAGGGCAGGTGACCATTTGATGTTACTCTTTGGGGGTAGAAGAGGGTTTCTTTACTTCAGTTTCCTCCTCTGAAGATGAACCATAGTCTCCTCTATTCCCATACTAACTCTCTATGGTTGGATTCTTTCTCCTTTTCCTGTGCATGTTTTTTTGTAGTAGTTTAGTTTTTGTAATCATCTCTAGTCCTGGGTTATGGTGTCTCTGGCCTCAAATCCTCCTTCAGTTCTTTTAGCTGGCCTGGAAACGAAACCAAGACATTCAACCTCCTGTAAGTGCCTACAGCCAGTGACATCCTCACCCCACTGTTTTTGCACTCACCAAGCATGTGCTGGTTCCTTTTCACAATTGGCTGCCTCTCTGCAACACAGGTGAGTCTGGCATTCCTTTTCAACAGTGTTTCCCTAGATATTCCCTGGTTAAGACAGCCTCCCAATACAGCTAAACCCAGGGCTTGCCACTTGTTATTTAAAGGGACCTAGGACCTAGCCTGGAGGTGTTTATTCTTCACAGGGACCAAAGCTGGTCCTGGAATTTTTCTTCAGATCTCCAATTGTCCTAGAAGGACTGCTGTCCTGCCCCTCCTCTTATTTATTTTTTACTGCTCTATGTTCACTGTGAGGCGTTATTTCATATCTTTTGTGGGGGAAAGTCTTGAACTTGGTATTTTCTGACCTACTCCACCATCTTCCCAGAATCCTCTCCCCAGAAGTATTTATCTCCAATCCACCCTTAACTGCCTAATCTACCTCAAACATTGGTTTCATTATACTACTCCCCCTTTGAAGGACCGCCTTATTATTGTGAATTGTACTGTTTCCCATTATATTATAATCAAAATTTTCTGCTGAATTCTCAAGGGCTTCTGTGAATTGGCTCCATGATAAATAGCTTAAAAACTTAGAGAAATACTTTTGGAGCAAATTACCATTGCTTCACTGAGCAATGATAAAGATAGACAAGTGGTATGCGCTACTAGATTTGTCTAATGTTGGTGAAAATGGATTATTTCCAAATGGAGTCTATGAAACAAAGAAGTAAGGAAAAATCCATGCACGGAGCTAAATGGCTCTCCTTAGGTAACATTTACATGAATTCAAACAAAAATGCAGTTATCCCTTCCATGTCACCAGGGTTAGGAGTATGGTGCCCCCATGCTCTGGAAAATCTGTGTAAAACTTTTTGGCCTTCCTTTCATACCAGAGAAGAAATCTGAATTACTTTGGTATTAAAAAGTAAAATATCTTGATATTGTATAATAATATGCATATATTTTATGCATTTCTGAGTTTCTAAAATTTTTCTGTGTCATTTGCAGGTCTTTGTGAGTCATGTTCAGCTTCCACTAAACTCCCTCAAAATTCCCATTTAATTTCTTATGCTGACCTGTGATGTATTGAAATTGTGATGGGGAAAGTTGTGATGTGGAAGCTATAGTCATATGTCCAGAGAGAAATGTTGAACAAATGTTTATCAAATACATTTATTTATAGAAGTGGAATAATTTGTGATAATCATTTGAGATCAGGTCATTGCTATCAGATATTATAGAAAGGTTATCCTTAAGGTGCCTAGACTTATTAATTGATGCAGACTGTATATGAAAATGGTAGAAACTGCAACAGGTTGCAAAAATTTAGTAACTATTGAAAGATAAATTCAGAGAGTGATAATGATAAGCCAGAAACTTATCATTCAAGAACCAACAGAAAAAAAAATATCCCCATACTACAAAAACAGATTCCCAAATATCCTTGAGAATTTTACAAACAAATTATCTTGGGACCAGAGCATTATAATAGACAACATTCTTGACACAATCACAGATACAATTAAAAAAAATTTAAGAACAATGTTTTAATAGATGTATATAATACCAAATGCTTATAACTTCTAAACTATGTAGAAAGAAAAACTTTCAATAAATAGAGATCTAGCCAAAGAAAAATTTAAATGTTTGGAAAGAGAATGAGGTTCATGCCATTTCCAATGTTATATTGGTTACCAAAGATGCTTTCAGTGAGCTTACAGAAGATGAGCTTACAATACTTTTTATTCCATTGTAAAAAATAGACATCTTATTTTTGTAAAAGTTCAAAGAACATACATTTTTAAAGAATAATAGCAGAATAGCAGCTTGTTTCAGGTCAATTACTATCTGAACTCCATATAAGTAAGAACAAGATAATAACAATAACAGTAGATAACATATGTATAACACTGTCCCATAAAAATTATTAATTTCTTTTGGTTTTAGATTACTTGTATATCCAAATCTATCTCTTCCTTCTCCCTCTTAACTAAGGCTAAAAAAAGAGAGATTAAAAAAAGCAATTCAGCCAAATCAACCAACATGTCAGCTAAATCTAGCAGCACATAAAATGTTCTACTCTCAGTTTCCCACCTATGCAAAGGAGGGACAATACTCATTTTCTCTCTCTTCTTCTGAGCCAAGATCTATCATTATTATTAAAAATATTAGTTTAAGTTTTTGTTGTTCTTTCCATTTACACTGTTGACATCATTGTGTCTATTTTTTTCTTCTTATACATATATATGCTTCACTTTGCATTAGAATTTATGTATTCAGGGTGGCTAGGTGGCGCAGTGAGTAGAGCGTTGGCCCTGGAGTCAGAAGTACCTGAGTTCGGATTCAACCTCAGACACTTAATGCACACACAAACAAAAAAACCTAGCCGTGTGACCTTGGGCAAGTTACTTAATCCCAATTGCCCTCCAAAAAAAAAAAAAAGAATTTATGTCTTCTCATTCAGTATTACTCCATTTTTATGAACTAAAATTTATCTAGCCATTTCTAATGGCATCTACTTTGTTTCTAGTTCTGTGGTACTACCAAAAGAAGTTCCTATAGATATTTTGCTTTATATGGGACCATCATATCCATTTTTGAAATGCTTAACAGTGGGATCTCTGATTCAAATGATGTTGTTGAGTCACTTTTCAGTCATGTCTGAATCTCTGTGACCCCATTTGGGGTTTTCTTATTAAAGATACAGGAGTGGTTTGCTACTTGCTTCTCCAGTTCATTTTACATAGGAAGAACTGAGGCAAGTAGGGTTAAGTGACTTATCCAAGGTCACACAAGAAGTATCTGAAGCCATATTCAAACTCAAAATGAATCTTCCTGACATCAGGCTTGACACTCTATTCATTGCCCAATATACCAACTATCTTCCCAATTCAAATAATATTGATGTTCTATGTGCTCCTTCCCCTCACCCTGCCCCATAATTCCAAAGTGCTTTGCAAAAATGTTTGGACCATTTCAGAATCCTACCAAAAATGATAGTATTAGAGTGTCTATTTTTCCACATCTCCTCAAACAATGATTTTTTTTTAATCATTGTCAATTTTCTGTGTGTGAGGTGAAACCTTAGAGTTTTAATTTGCATCTCTGATTATTAGTGACTTGGAACAATTGTTCATATATTAAGTTGTAATTTGAGGGGCTTTTGAAAACTTTACATTTTCTGACCACATATCCATTATAAAGTGTATTTTGGTCTCATATACTTGTATTACTTTCTTGGATAATGGACCATATTTGAATTATTTGATGCACAGACTTTTTTTTAAACAATCAGCAGCTTTCCTTCTTATTATTGATCGTGTTCATGTAAAAGCTTTACATTTTCATGTAACTAAAATGAATTATTTGATCTTTTGTGATCTCTTGTATCCTTTGTTTAGTTAAGAATCCTCCCTCTAACCATAGCTGTGGAAGTACTTTATCATATGCCCATTATTACCACTATAATTCTATATTAAACTAGAAATGTAAGCTATAGCAATAAGAAAATAAAAACAAATCAAAGGAATTAGATTAGGAAATAAGGAAACAAAACTATCACTGTACAGTTGATATGATTGTATAAAGAATCCTAGAGAATTGGCTAAAAAAATTGTGGAAATAATTAACAAGTTCAGTGAAGTTGCAGCATATAAAATAAACCCAAATAAATCATCATCATTTCTACATATTACCAACAAAGTCCAGCAGGAAGAGATAGAGAATTCTATTTAAAATGACTATAGGCAATATAAAATACTTGGAAATCTACCTGACAAGACAAATCCAGGAACTATTATGAACACAATTACAGAACACTTTTCACACAAATAAAGTCAAATCAAATTAATGCTCAAGGGTGGGCCAAACCAATATAATAAAAATGACAATTCTACCTAAATTATTTATTTATTCAGTGACATACCAATCACACTTACAGCAAGTTTCTCTGATAAAGGTCTCATTTCTCAAATATGTGGAGAACTGAGTTAAATTTATAAGAATATGATTCATTCCCTGATTGATAGTCAAAGGATATCATTAGGCAATTTTCAGAAGAAGAAATCACAGCTGTCTCTAGTCATATGAAAATGCTCTAAATAATTAACTATTAACTAGAGAAAGGCAAACTAAAACAACTCTGAGATACCACTTCATAACAAGTAGATTAGCTAATATGACAGAAAATGAAAATGACAAAACAAAGAAAATGGGATATGGAAAAAAAATTGGAACACTACTGCAGTATTGGTGAAGTTGTGAACTAATCCAACCATTCTGGAGAACAATTTGGAACTATGCCCAAGGGTTATAAAACTGTGCTTACCTTTTGACCCAGCAATACCATCACTAGGTCTGTATCCTAAAGAGAATTAAGGAAACAATCAAACAAAAAGGATCCTCATGTACAAAAATATTCAAAGCAGTTTTTTTTTTCCTGTGGTGGCATGGAATTGGAAATTGAGGGGATGCCTATTAACTGGAGAATAAATGAGCAAGATGTGGTTTATGATTGTGATGGAATACTACTGTGCTATAAGAAATAATGAGCAGGATGCTTTCGGAAAAACCTGCAAAGACTTACATGACCTCATGCAAAGTGAAATAAACAGAAATAAGAGCACACTGCACACAGTAACAGCAGTGTTGTACAATGATAAACTTTAGGTGACTTAGTTATTCTCAGCAATACAATGATCCTAGACAATTCTGAAGGACTTATAATGAAAAATCCTAACCACCCTCAGAGAAAGAAGTGATAGACTTTGAATGCAAATTAAAACATACTTTTAAAATCTTTATTTTTTCTTTCTGTTTTCTTTCATAACAATTAATATGATGTAATGTTAATGGGAGTTGAAGATCTTTCCCACTCATTAATAGGCCTCACATGGAGCCCAACGAGAGAAACTTTATTAGGAGAGGCTTGTTTTGCAGGAAGGCCCAAACCTTCGTTACTTTGTAATTAGGCAATGGGTCACCAGGTTGTGACTACTCAGAAGTATATATAAGAGTGTTCAAGTGATGTACCCAGATGAGATTTTTTTTTCCAAATTTTAAAATTTATTTTTAGTTTTCAACATTCATTTCCACAAGATTATGAGTTATAATTTTTTCTCTTTGTGTCTTTTCCCTACACCCCCACCCCAAATTAGCAAGCCTACTGAATATACCTTCCCCTGATCTGTTCTCTCTTATATCCTCCTCCTTCACCCCCCTAACTTTCTATTAGGGTAAGATGGGTTTTCATACCCCAGTACCTGTATATCTTATTTCCCAGTTGCATGTAAAAAACAATTTTTAAACATTTGTTTTTAAAACTTTGAGTTCTAGATTTTGTTCCCTTCTTCCCTCCTCACCCACCTGCACTGGGAAGAGAAGCAATACAATATACACTGTACATGTGTAGTTACCCAATTTATTTCCATAATAGTTATAATGTGAAAGACTAACATATCTCCTTCCATCCTAATCGCCCTCACTTATTCTATTTTCTCTTTTGACCCTAACCCTTTTCAAAAATGTTTGCTTCTAACTACCCTCTCCCCCAATCTGCCCTCCCTTCTATTCTCCCCCCTCTTATCTCCTTCCCCCCTATTTTCCTGTAGGGTAAGAAAACCACTTGAGTGTGTATGTTATTCCATCCTTAGGCCAAATTCAATGAGAATCAGATTATCCCATTCCCTTTCACCTTCCTGCTCTTCCCCTCCATTGTAACAGTTTCCTTTTGCTTCTTTTATATGAGATGATTTACCCTAATCAATCACTCCCTTTCTTCTTTACCCAATAAATTCCTCTCTCACCTCTTAATTTTAATTTTTAGATATCATCCCTTCATTTTCAACTCATCCTGTGCCCTCTGTCTATGTATTACAGTTATCATTACAATTATCCTTTTTCCATGTAGGAATGTAAATAGTTCAAGTTTAATAAATTCCTTATGTTTTCTTTTTTCTTTTTTATCTTCTCATGCTTCTCTTGCTTCTTGTATTTGACAGTAAAATTTTCTGTTCAGCTCAGTTTTTTTCATCAAGAATGCTTGAAAGTCCTCTATTTCATTGAATTACCATATTTTCCCCTGTAGCATTATACTCAGTTTTGCTGAGTAGGTGATTCTTAGTTTTAGTCCTAGCTCCTTTGACCTCCAGAATATCATATTCCAAGCCCTTAGATCCCTTAATGTAGAAGCTTCTAGGTCTTGTGTTATCTTGATTGTGTTTCCACAATACTCAAATTGTTTCGTCCTGACTGCTTACAGTATTTTCTCCTTGACCTCGGAACTCTGGAATTCAGCTATATTATTCCTAGGGGTTTTCTTTTTGGGATCTTTTTCAAGATGTGATTGGTGAATTCTTTCAATTTCTATTTTGTCCTCTGGTTTTAGAATATCAGGGCAATTTTGCTTTATAATTTCTTGAAAAATGATGTCTAAGCTCTTTTTTTGATCATGGTTTTCAGGTAGACCAATAATTTTAAAATTATCTTTCCTGGATCTATTTTCCAGGTCTGTGGTTTTTCCAATGAGATATTTCACATTGCCTTCTATTTTTTCATTTGTTTGGATCTGTTTTATAATATCTTGATTTCTCATAATGTCATTAGCTTCCAATTACTCCAATCTAATTTTGAAGGAGCTATTCTCTTCAGTGACTTTTTGAAATTCCTTTTCCATCTGGCAAATTCAGCTTTTTAAAGTATTCTTCTCATTGGCTTTTTTGAGCTTCTTTTGCCATTTGAGTTAGTTTATTTTTTAAGTTGTTATTTTCTTCAGTGTATTTTTGAGTCTCCTTTAGCAGACTTGTTTTTCATTATTTTCTTAGATCATTCCCATTTCTCTTCCCAATTTTTCCTCCACTTCTCTTACTTGATTTTCAAAATCCTTCTTGAACTCCTCCATGGCCTATAACCAATTCACATTTTTCTTGGATGCTTTTGATGTAGGAGTTCTAACTTTGCTATCTTCCTCCCTCTCCATGCCTTGATCCTTTTTGTCCCTAAAAGAGGAATCTATGGTTTGATTACATTTCCTGGGCTTGCTCATCTTGCCAGTCAATTATTTGACTTTTGAGCGCTTTGCCACAGTAGAACTCTGCTTCCAGAATGGAGAGAGCTTTATCCCAAATCACTGGCGTTTTTGTAGCTGCCGGAGCTGTTAGATGGACTCCCTCTCTACAGCCCCCACACACTCTGGCTTTGTGGTCACACACCCCAGGAATACCACCCAAGACCACGATCTGGATCCAAGCAGGTCAAAGCAAAAGTGATTACCCTCTGGGCAGTCACTTGGTTCCCCTACCATCTGCAGGCCAGGAGCACCAGAAGCAGCCATGTGGCAGTAGCTGCAGCCACCATACCTGCACTGCTTCTTGCTCTGGGGGCACGCTGGGCTGCACTCCCCCTGTTTCCAACAAAGTTCCACACTGAGCTTTTACTTTGTCTTTGGTATTTGTGGATTGAGAAGTCTGGAAACTGCTATAGCTGCTGGTGATTTACTCTTGTGATGTCTGCTCCAGTACCAGCTGGTCTGGGCCACCCTGGGGCTAAAACCTTAGCTCAGTAGGGACTGTGCTAGGCTCCCAGCCTGCTGTGATGGACTCTTCCTGCCAGCCTACAAGGCTTCCTTCAGTGAGAGATTTGTTTCTCTCTGTCACTTTGTGGTTCTGTAACTCTAAAGTTTGTTTAGAGTCATTTTTCACATGTATTGGAGGAGGTGGAAGCCAGAGTCACATGGCAGTCTTGTTTCTATTCTGCCATCTTGACTTCGCCCCCCAGATGATACTTTTTGAGGAGCCCGCTGCCTTTGAAAACACAGATGTTGATGCTACTCTCTCTGGTAACTATGTATATATACATGTAATGGTCAGACAGTTGTATTTGCCTGTTGATCTGTGGTGTATATACTATTTGGTCAGATGATTAGAAGCCCTGTTTGTCAGTCTTTATGTTATTATTTCTGCTTATAATTTCTGTTTGTATTTTCTCTGAAGTTCAGGGTGCTGATTTTTTCCCCTTAAACTAAGTAAATTTTACATATACATATACATATACATATGCATATGCATATACATATACATATACATATATATATACATATACATATACACATATGTTTGATTAAAGTAAGATTGTTTACCCCTTTTGAGTTACTTTCCTTTAGAAAAGCAGATCAAAGGACATGTGCTATCAGCCCTTCTATGTGCTGGTATTACTGGTCTTATACCCCCACAGCAGCTGCAAGTAATATTGTTATTACTTATGGAAATGTTTTGTATGACTGCATATGTATAATCTAATAATCAGATTGCTTGCCTTCTCAAGGTGGAAGAGGGAAAGGGAGAGAAATTGGAACTCAAAATTTAAAAAAAAATGTTAAAAGTTATTACATGTAATTGGAAAAAATAAAATACAAAAATTTTCACTACATAAGTACCTCATCTTATCCTATTCTGTCTTTTAATGGTTTAAATTTTAGTATTTAGGACATTTGCCTACTTTAAACTCATTATGATATATAGTGTAGTATATATTTACATAGCGCTTTAAGGTGTACCAGGCAAGGTAGATATATTCTTTCATTTTGTATAATAATTTTGGGAGGTAGGTACTACAGATACTGTGCAAGTTATTATTGATATCGATTGATATTGTTGATTGCATTATAGTTCACCCATGTAGACTTTCTTTATTAGTTCAATAGTTGTATTAATTTCAATTTTATTAATTTCTACTTTGGTTTTCAGAATTACTAATTTGGTATTTAATTGAGGATTTTTAATTTGTTCTTTTTCTAGATTTTTTAGTTGCATGCACAGTTCATTGATCTCCTCTTTATTTTATTTATGGAAGCATTTAGAAATATAAAACTTCCCTTAAGGCCTGGTTTTGCTACATCCTATACATTTTGGTATGTTGTTTCATTATTGTCATTTTCTTGGATGAAGTTATTGATTGTTTCTATGACTTGTTTGAGTCACTCATCCTTTAGGATTAGATTATTTAGTTTCCAATTAATTTTTAGTCTTCTTTCCATGACCCTCTATTGCATGTAATTTTTATTGCATAATGATCTGAAAATGATGCATTTAATATTTCTGTCTTTTTGGATTGTGAGGTTTTTATGCCCTCTTGGTTTTTCTTTTAGCAAGGAAGAGCTCAAGCAATGGCCCCTTCTTACATATGAGGAAATAGAGGCTAAGAAAAGTTAAGTGACTTGCCCAAGGCTACAAAAGTAATATCTGAACTTATCACCTCTGTTTCTATCAGCTCCAGTCTCTATCTACACCCCTCCCCCCCACACCTTACTGTTAGCTACTGGTGAATGAGTGTTCCAGTTTCCTTTAAAAACTTTAAATTTATTAGCTTTTTAAAATGAATATTTACTAAGTCATAACAAGAGCAAACATACAAACATGTCCCCAACCCACACTACCTTAGGGACTCACTTGCCCTTATCCCATCAGTCTCTAGGGAGAGTAGGCTTATTCTTAGCCCAATAACATTGGTTCCATTAAGTTCATGTCCTGATAGAGCATGACTGTCACCCTGAATTGGTTCCTGAAGGACACTTGTTTCTTGGGACATCAGTACTCAGCTGGCTGCAAAAATCTGGATGTTGGGAAGCAGAGACAACACTCTCCCTTCACCTAAAACAAAAGAATTAATGCCCAAGTAAGCAAAGTACCCAGGACCTGTATTCTCAGGACTACATGGCAACCTCTGTGGAGAGAGTCCAAAACTCAGCCCTTTACATTTTCTCTCTTCAAATACCGTCAGTGAAAGCGTTCAAAAGATTCATGAAGTGTGCAGCTGAAGAGAAGAAATGACAGAGATTAGGCTGACACAGGACTTTTGCAAGAAATCACAAGTTCTGCCCATGTAGATAATTTCTCCACCTAACCATGTGGTTAGCAGACTAGAAGCAGTTATATACCATCTACACACACACACACACACACACACACACACACATATACATACATACACATTTGTATATACATTCATTTATAGATGTATATATACATAGATATTGAGAGACATACATATGTATATATCTAGATACACACACACACACACACATATATATATATGTATGTACAAGTACACACACACACATATAACCCCTTTTCGCCACTCACACAGTTACCATTCTTGCAGAGAGAGACCCTAATCATCTCATATTGAACTTTTGCCATAGACTTTTAATTGATTTCCCTACCTTTGAAGGTGTTGCCCTCCCCTTCAAAACCAAATTCCACTAAACTGAAAAAGTGATTTTCCTAAATCAAAAATTTGACTCAGGGGCGGCTAGGTGGCGCAGTGAATAGAGCGCCGGCCCTGGAATCAGAAGGCCCTGAGTTCGGAGCCGGCCTCTGACACTTAATCCATATGAACAAAAAAACCTAGCCGTGTAACCGTGGGCAAGTTACTTAACCCCAATTGCTTTAAAAAGAAAAAAAAAATTTGACTCAATAAAATCCAACAATTCCTTGATACTTTCAGAATCAAATATAAAGTTTTCTGTTTGGAATTTAAACCCTTCACAACTAGCCCTTTTTGCCTTTCCAGCCTTCTTTCATTTGATTCCCCTCTGGGAATGCTACAGTCCAGCAACGCTGACCTTGCTGAGTCTAGTAAAAGCACTCCATCTCCCAACTCCATGACTTTTCATGGGTTGTCTCCTATGCCTGGAATACTATTTCCCCTCATGTCCACCTCCTGGCTTCCTTCAAGTCTCAGCACAAACCCTTCTTCAGGAAGCCTTTTTAGCTCTCCTTCTCTAAAGGTTAGTCCTTTCCCTCAGAGAGTACCTTTCATCTGCACTGTATTTATTTTATATTACTTCTCCCATAAGAATGTTAGCTACTTGAGATAAGGAACTATGCTTTTACCTTTCTTCATATCTACATAACTAAGCACAGAGCATGGAATATTTATAAATCCTGGACATTTGGCTGCTTCTTTTGGTCTTGAGCTGAAGTCAACCATCCTTTTCTCAGTACTTAGTGTAGTGCTGGGCCTATAAAAGGATTTAATATACTAATATATAGTCTGATGATTGACTGCTACAGAACACACTGAAAAAGAGATGGCATGGGGTAGAGAAAAAGAGGATACAAGAAAAGAATACAAGAAAAATGGTCATCAAACCTATGCCTGCCAATCTCCTGTAAGGGGAACTTACCACTTCCTACCTAAGGCAACTCATTTCACTTTTGAATGGATATAATGTTAAAAAGTGCCATCATAAAGCTTATGGAATATGTAATTGATCAAGACTCTGAAAGTCTCTGAGTCTATGTCTTTTCATCTATAAAATGGGAATAGTATTATTATACTAGATTCTGCATAAGGTAGCTATGACAGGAAGGGCTTTTTATAAACCATAACATTCTAAAGAAAAGTGAGCTGTTATTAATACAGCTATTCTCAGGGAACAATTGTACCTCATTTGCTAAGTTATGTGTCATAGAGTTGCTTTTCCCCCTGGAGATGAAATAAACAACTTTAGAAATGCATATTTGAAAACTATGTTAAGAAGGAGTCATTTGGGTACCTGGAAATTTGTCTAAATAAATGTAAATATGCAGGTTTTGTATAGTAATGTAATTGTCTGTCAATTTGCAAGTAGCACAAACCCTGTGGAAAAGAATGATTGCTTCAAAGGTGCCACCAACTGTTTTGCTCATAAATTACAATTGGGAGCCTTGGTTTTGTATTAAAAAGGCCCATTAAACAGGATCACATTTTTCATTACTTACTGAAATAAAAATATGAACCTTCAAGGAAATAAAATCTTAATCATTCTTTTCTGCTGCCTATGATGTACATAACATAGAATGTTGGGAAATCTGGAGTTGACTTGATTGATGCTACTACGTTTCTATGTTGTGGCTATAGTAACAGCTAGCATTTATATAGAACTTTAACATCGACAAACCACTTTACAAACATCATCTCATTTGATCCTCACAACAATCTTGTGAGGTAGGTGCCAATATTATGCCCATTAAGTGTCTACGGAAGGATTTCAACTCAGGTGTTCCTGACTTTAATCCCAACATTATGTCCACAAAACTCACATCACCTCTCTTTCTAGCCTTTTGAGAGTCGGCAAAGTGTAGGAGACAATATGCTGGGCTTTAAGTTAGGAACACCTGAACTCAGCTTGGGACACTAGCTGTGTAATTCCTAGCAATCATTTAAACTCTATGTATTGTCAAACTCTGAAAATAAATGACCAAAGAACCTAATAGGATATACAACACAGTTAACTCTGAAAATACAAAAGAGTTCACAGAGGTTATAGTCAAAAAGTCTTTTTTTCTGTTGGAGGAGGGAAACTAGGTACAGGTGCTGGGTTCTGCTCTAGGACCAAGGAGACCCTAGGCAGTGAGGCTAAGCCTCCATACATATAATCATGGCTAGACAGAGAACCAGGTAGTGAGGTGCAGCCATAATAACAAAGGAGTAACGGCAACCATGAGACAAATCTGCCTAGTGGAAAAATATTATTCATAGCAGGCCTTCATGATTGAGCTCAGAGGCCACCTGGGGCTGGCTTGAGCCAATTCTCTGATTTAGCTGCAGCAGAGTTCATCTAGAGGGTGAGTGTAAAGGACTGTTCCTTAGCTCCAGAAAACAGGGTGTTTCCTAAAAATATAAAGAGAAGTGAAAAAAAAGAGGGGTGGCCTTGGCATGGTATCCTAACAGTATCTTGAGTAACTCTTTAGTGCAGATCTAATAAGGTAGAAAGAATTTGCCATCTGCCTTGCTGGAGTGAGTTCATAATCCTGACCGATGAAATTCAGAAAATTCTAGTTCACTTTGAGTATGAAAAAGATATTTAGTATCTTCAGTTTTGCAATAGATATACAGAACATTGATTTAAAGAAGCTTTAGTATATATATATATAGTATATCAGAAAGACACTGAATTTAGAATTAGAGGATCTAGGTTCTAATTCAAGCTTGGAAATTGCTACCAGTGTGACCTTGGTCAAATTACTTCCCCTCCCAGGGACTTGGTTTCCTTACATTTTAAATGAGGGATTTGGATTTTGTGTCTTCTAAATTTCCTTCCAAATCTGAATCTTGTGATTTTTATTGATGCATTCCCAGTCTCCAGGAATTCATATTAAGTTGAGGATAATGAGAAAACACAGAATCAGAAGGCCTGCTTAGATGGAATGATTACAAAAGTGTGTGGAGGGAAATGAGTAGCAATGAGCATTAGAAGGGACTAATCAAACAGCATTCCATCTTCATTGTGTTGCTTTTGTACTGGCTATAACACACACCTGGAATACATGCTTGCCTCATCTTTTACTCTTAAAGCACCTCTTTTCCTTTGAAATTCAGGTCAAATATCACTTTCTACTTGAAGCCTTTACTGGTGCCTCCTGCTGCCTTTTCTCCAAAATTATTATGTATGTATTTTTAATCTATTTTCTATATACCTATATATGCACATGTTTTCTCTTATTAGTCAACTGTAAACTCCTCTGGGGCAGAGACTTTTTAATTTTTGCCTTTATATTCTTAAAACCTAGCATAATGCCTGATACATATCAGGTACTTAATAAATGCTTGTTGATTGATTAAATGTTAGGACTGGAGGTAACATCATTCATGTATTGACAGATATATAATCTTTGGCTAATCCTTTCACCTTTCTTTCTTTATCTCTAAAGGGAAGTGATTCCTAAGATTCTTTTCAGCTCTGACAATTAATGATCAGTTTATTCTGTGATTCTAAACTGAAACCCATTTTTCGTATCAGGAGATTATACCAGAAAATCTTTCTGCTGACCAGTGGCACTTGCAATTCAAAGAAACTGTAGAATGTGTTTATGAGAGAGATGGGAGAAAGCAGATATTTCATTCACAGGGGTTAGTGCCTTTAAGGAAAAGTCAGGAACATGTCTTAAATTAGAAGTGCAAGGGGAAATGTTGGTGTAACAGGAAGAGAAGAATGGTAGTCATAGAAGAAAATTACTTGAAATGTACAACAAAGGATACTTAGTGAGAGAAGAAAGGTGTAGGAAGGAGTTTAGGTGTGAAATCAGTCTTTTAGAAAGATATTTGGCTATAGATACAAAGATTATGGCAGTCTATGTGAGGAATCAAAATTTTATCAAATAATTTGGTAATAGATACAATGAGCTTTTGCAACAAAAGTTGGATTCAAGGTGATAACAGTAGAATGAAAGAGAAATCACTGTTTTTCTCAAACTGCAGGGCAGTTCAACTGTCTTCTTCTATTGCACATAGCAGGCAATCTTTGAATCTGAGACCTAACATCCTAGGTATCAAGACCTAAATATTCAACACAAGAAAAAGAATTGAGCACTACCTTGGGCCTCCTCCTATAACACCAGCCTCCTACTTTAAACAGTCTGATGTTATCAAATCCAAAGGCTCTATTTGAAGGAATAGGATTCTTATCTAACAAAGGAGGGATGCTTTCAGAGGTATTTATTTAATTCAGCTTATTGATGCCTTGAAGAAAATGCATTATCATTATAACAGCAGCTTTATTTCTCCACATACTTAGTTTCCTGATAAGACCTCCTTCCAGTGGACTGTACTTAATGTACTGTTATAGCTAGTGCTGAGCTAACCTCAGTAAATAATGAATTTAAATCAATTGCATTCTCCCTACTTTGGTTGTATGAAGCACATCAGCTGTTGAATAATAAATCAAGGTAAGCCTAAAGGTTCATGGGATGAACTCTTCATTATTTTGTAGTTTATAAGCTGATTAGATGTTTTAAAGGATCTTTTTTTTTGTTATGACACTTGTAAACTTATTTTTATATCTAATTTTGACCATGCATTCCTCTTATTCTTTTCTTTTCTTTTTTGGAGGGGCAGTTGGGGTTAAGTGACTTGCCCATGGTCACACAGCTAGTAAGTGTGTCAAGTATGTGAGGTCAGATTTGAACTCAGGTCCTCCTGACTCCAGGGCCAGTGCTCTATTGACTGTGCAACCTAGCTGCCCCTATTTCTCTTATTCTTAAAAGCACTGTATTTCACTTTTGAAACACTCTTCCTCCTTGTTTTTCTCAAGGAAATTAATCTTATGTGAGATGAAAATTTTAAAACATCTGATTGAATGAATGGATTCATGCTGGAAGTAATTGTGTTACATTAAGTAATGATATTGAAATTATTGGGAAATTTCAACCAAATACAAATTTTATTGGTTAAAAAATATCTCTAGTAATACATGCCGGAAAACCCAAGTGGATGCACAATGAATATTATACAAATCATGACAGGAAATTAGATAAAGAGCAAAGTCCACTAGTGTATGATATTGGTCAAGCCATGAAAATGGACAAGGAGGTGAATTTGGAATTAAATATAAGAAGAGTGAATCAAATTATATATGAAAAATTATATATTAACTCTAAAAATTCATAGCTTCTCCTTACAATGAAATTCCACATTTTAATACTAATTTTCTTCCAGTGAAGGAGTGCCATGTTATAGAAGATAAATAGCAGGCTTTATATTTTTGATGATCTTGTTTAAGCCCTGACTCTGATTGATCTATCTATCTATCTATTTTACCCATGTGGCTCCAGGCAAAATACTTAACTTCTCAGAGGCTCCAGGGAATTCTGTAAGATTATAAACTTAAAAAAAGAGTTGCCTGTCTGCAATGTTGGAGATAGTTTCCACAGTGGAAATTCTCTAAAATCATAAATACCAATCAAACCAAAAATAATTCTTCCAATAATGTCTTATGCCTGTGAATCACAGTACACCACAGTTACTGGAGAATCACTGTTGTAGGTAGCTAAACATTACAAACAACAAAGGAGGACTCCATCATAGATGTGTTTATGCAACCTATTATTAGGAACAACTTAGACAGATAGATAAATAGGCAGATTGAAGGATAGATATATAATAGATGAGAGAAAGGAAGAAAAAAGAAAGCACAACCAAAAGGAAGGAGGGAAGGAGAGAAGGAAGGAAGATAATAGAAAGATCAAACAGTGGGTTCATTAGATCAAAGATCCAAAACTACAAAACACCTTAGGCCATCTAATCTAACCTCCTCAATTTTAGATGAGGAAATGAAGATTCAGGGGAGTTAATTGACTTGCCCAAGGTAACACTAGCATATTCTAACACACATAAACATTTCCTTTGATTTGAATTTCTAAAACTTTGAGTAAATAGTTTCATATTTTGACTACTACCACTAAGACCAATTTCCCCCCAATATTCATTAAAGATACTCTGTTGAGAAGTGAAATTTAAATTATGGTTGTCATCTACACAAAATCATATAAATTTTCAAAAATTCTGAAATCAAAATTCAAGAATGTGACTAACATCAATTTCAAAAGAATAATAAAATTGTCATACTTCAGAATTTGAGCATAAATACATTGAAGAAATCTTTCAGGTGTTATCTCTGGAACTTAATAGACAAAAACAAAGTTGTGTGTATGGAGGAGGTGGGGAGTGTTAGTGTAGTCACTTCCAATACTGGGAGGTAAAGGAAGCAGAGAAGGAAGTCAGCTTTGGGAAATGTCCTTGGCTCTGTGTTTTGTTTATAAGGGATGTTTTTTTTTTTTTTAAACAGATTAATGGCAAGGAAGGAAGCTCTCAGATTTGGATAACAGGAGAGGAACATCTTCATGGATAAAATTTAACCATCTTAGAAGGACATAGAAGTACCCAGCAATAGAAAGGAAAGAAGTAAAGAAGGAGAGTGGATACTTAGATGAGAATGATCTAGCTGTTTTCCAGGATAAGAAGTATCTGCCAGAAACTTGGTTCACATATCAAGGAAATCAGGAATAAATTTGGACTTCTGCTACTCTTTAACAGAAAATAGTATTTGTGATTTCAGCAGCTTATTCATCATGTCATATTCCTGCTTATCTTTGGAATAATAGCTTCTGCCAAACAACTTGAAACTCTGAAAAGGTTTTCTCTGAGATTAAAAGCATTAAGAAATATGTAAAGATTAGAGTCATAACACATTATTGCTTTTCTTAGTTTCTAAAGTACATCTAATAACTTAAATATAGACATAAACTTAAAAACCCCCGTCTTTATGTTATTACCTATAAGGGTTGTCAAATTGTGTAATTTACTGTTATATCTTGAACTGCTATGCTAGATAAGGAGCTACTCTATAAAAAAAGCCAAATCCCTTTTAAATAGCTTATATAATTGTGCCACTAAGCTTTTTTGCTAACTATAATAGTCTACCTGGAGAAGCATTAGAAAAAGCTAAATTAAATAAATATGACAGCAGTCTAGACTTAAGCAGTTCTAGTTTTCAGTATTTTTCACTGAAATTATAGAATCCAGAGAAAATAACAATCATGAGCTTTCAGCTGAATGCTTTTAAACTGAATCCATCAGCTCAAAAAAGGAGATAAAGTAGAAACTCTGCTATCAAAATTGTAAATATTCAGGCTGGGGAAAGAATTTTTAAAAATTGGTAAAAAAGAAGTGAAACAGTGAGTGTCCCATATGCCACATCTGCCTCATCTATTTCTGACCTGACTTAATATTTTCTTTAGATGGAACTATTTTGTGCAGTGATCCTTCTGCTTATTCTTCTCATGCATCATAATCTGTCCACCAAAGAATGCCATCTGTTAGCTCACTACCTCTTAATATTTATATTTTCTATTGTATGTCACGAAAATTTCTCAAGTTAAGCCCAGTTAGATGGTACAGTGGATAGAGTTGTGGGTCTGAAGTCAGGAAGACTCTCTTCCCAAATTCAAATTTAACCTCAGATATTTATAAGCCTTGTGACCCTGACAAGTCACTTAATCCTGTTTGCCTCAGTTTCCTCACCTGTAAAATGAGCTGGAGAAGGAGATGGCAAACTACTCCAGTGTCTTTGCCAAGAAAACTCCAAATGGGGTCATGAAGAGTCAGACAAGACTGAGCAACAATAAGCATTTTTTTTTTAAAGCAATTGGGGTTAAGTAACTTGCCCAAGGTTACACGGCTAGGTTTTTGTTTGTGTGGATTGTCAGAGGCTGGCTCTGAACTCAGGTCCTTCTGATTCTAGGGCCGGCGCTCTATTCTCTGCGCCACCTAGCCTCGCCTACAACAATAAGCTTTTACTTGGCTATATAAAGAGCTCTGAAGAGGAAGTCAGCCATCCATTCAAAAATGTAGACAGGAGTAACAAATAATAAGAGCATTTATACACTACTGCAAGGTTCGTAAAGCACTTTATATGTGCGTGTACCTCGTTTGAGCTTCAGCCCTTGACAGGTTCTTATTACCCCCATTTTACAAATGAGGAATCTGAGATAAACTGAGTGACCTGCTCAGGGTTACACAGCTAGCAAGCCTCAGATGCAGGATTTTCACTGGGGGGGCTTCCTGACTCCAAATCCAATACTCTGGCCATTGTGCCACCTTGCTGCCTTTAATGTGCTAAGACAGTGGGGAAAGTCTATACCAAAGTCCTTAGTGTGGTGTGGAACTGACTGTGAGTTCCCTAATAACTATGCCAGTGAATTTTAAGCACCAAAAAGTCATTTCAAATGGGAAAGATTTGGAGTATAGCACTGATTTGGGGCTAGTTTTTCATCAGAGTTCCAGCTTAGCTAAGTTCATGAAGGCTCATTCTCAGAAGGCTATCAACTGTGTGATGAATTTTGTAGTGTTAGTGTCTGAGGAAAATCATCTAGTGAGGTGTAAATGAGCTATGATCATCATTGATAAAGGGAGTACCTAATACTGTAGGGACAGGAATAGGGATAGCAACTGGAACTGGGATTTCATTGGTATAGGGTACTCCTGGGTAAGGTACTTTCTCTACCAATGCTGATCCATATCTCTGTCACTTAGAGTCTTAGGGAGTTGCCTGGGGAGGGGTTCAGGTGTACTGAGAAATAAGTGACTTGTCCAGGGTCATATAGGCAGTATGTGGTAGAATCTGGGATTCATCCTTGAACAGAAGCCAACTTTCTGGTCTCTTATGAAAATTATAGATACTCAACATTTTGGAGCCATTGCAGATGAAAATTGAAATGCAAGGGAAAATCTGCAATTTTTCCTCTTGGTAGAACAAAGGGCAAATCTGATATGGAGACAATGTGACTTTCCTACCACCACTCTATCTTTGGCGCAAAGCTTCAGACAGCTGTGCAATATGTAACTGGGTCTCCAGTTTTTGAAAAGGAAATGTTATATTTATTTGACATTTGCATGAATTTACAACATTTTACATGCAATCAAGGTACCAACAGACTGTTCAGTCTGAGTGATCCAAATGTGAACAGGTGGATTCATTGGCTAAAGGAAGGATAATGATATTTATTTGGCTTGGGAAAAAAAGAATAGGTAGATACTTTTATTCAGCCTATAACTACCTTTTGAATTATGGGAGGAAAAATGATGCCAGCTCCCCTACCAATACAGCCTTATTTTCATTTGCCCATATCACTATAGTCAGATCAGTCCCCTTAGCTCTCTCTGCTTGTCATCATATCTGAACTTTGGTTCATACTATTTCTCTCATCTGAAACATTATTTTTTCCTCCTCCACCTATTCACAATTGCTCTTGTTTTTCAATGGCCAGTTGAAGTACTACTTCTTCTGGGATGTCTTTCCAAATGGTCTTTTTCAGCTTTCTTTAAATTCCCTCTCATCAACTCTTATGGAACTTCTAGTCTATACCATAAAACTTACCCTCTCATTATGTGCTACTTGCATTGGTTATATATCTGTTTATTGTCATGCTGCCTCTCCCATTAGATTGTAAGCTCCAGGAACTGCTTTTAATTTTTTTCTATCCCTACTCCTGAGCACTGAACTTAATATATAGGAAGTGCTTAATTTATGCTTGTTAACTGCTTGACTAATTGAACTTAATAATATCTCTTTTTTTTTCCAGAGGGGAAGGCAAGGCAATTGGGGTTAAGTGACTTGCTCAAGGTCACACAGCTAGTAAGTGTGTCTAGTGTCTGAGGCTGGATTTGAATTCAGATCCTCCTGACTCCAGGGGCAGGGCTTTATTCACTGTGCCACTTAGCTGCCCCACTCTAAATATTTCTTATGCATCTAGAGAAATATGGATGCTGAACAGAAGGAATATTTGACTTTGAGACAGAAGACCTAGACTGGAATTCTGGATCTGAATTACTAACCATATGTAATATCTAGGTCTCTCAGGAAATGTCAACTCACTTTCACAAATATACAATCTGTCTTGAATTTGAATTATATTGTAGAGCACACATATGTCTTCTGTGCTTACTCCCCACTCTAACATCCACTCCAGAAGGGTATTTATTTGTACCCACTGTGGCTTTTACTCCTCTCAGGACTCTAGTGGTTACCCTGTTTTTCCTGAGCCCTCACTAGTGTGTTTGCCATCCACAAATATTGCTGACTCAACTCAACAAAATGGGAAAACAGTAGTACTGAAATAACATTCTTCCCACAAACCTGGGGCTTGCTTACCTCCCCCTTCCAAAAGAATATACATGGTGTCTATAGAAAAATGGGAAGAAACAATATATCTTATTAGTAAGTCATATGTATAAGGTACATGTAGCAAAGTCAAATCAACAACCTTGGAACTAAGGACCTGGAAATAATTTTTCTTTATCAGAGACTGATCTTACAAGTTCACTGATGGACATAGTATTTCTGTTGTACAAGTTCTGTCACTGTATTGGGCTGCTTCATGGTGGGACCGGTTGCTCCACTTATGGACTGGGTTTCTCTGATGCCAGACCACTCTGATGCTGAAGAGACAAGCTGCTTCTCAGCTGGGCTGGACTAGAACCCTTTTATCCTGGGCCAAGTTGCTGTGTAGCTGGGCCACTCTTCTTGGCTGGACTGCCTTATTCTCCAACAAAGTAGTGCTGCCGTATTTTAAAAAGAGCATATTCATTTAGCCAGAGGTTTACAGAAGCTTCTCTAATACTGTTCCACTGACCAGACAGAAGGATTTTCACTGTCTAGGAAGCAGATATCAGTGCAATATAATGGTATAGCTTCTCTTTTGCCAATGAAGCTCTTTTAGGAAGCAGGTGACTGTGCAGAAAAGTGTAACATTTTTTCATCTACTATTCTCTGAGGTCTTTTCTTTGAACAGCTTCCCTGGTTCAGGGTTAAGACCTCTCAGTAAAAAGACCTTACTCTAACTTATGGTGATCCCCTAGTATAATAAACAAATCCTTATCTCTGAAGGTTAGTCCATAACCAAACAATGGATATTTGTCAGTTATCAAAAAGCAGCCCTGGGATTCAGGGTTCAGTAATTTTTAATTTTAAAGTTCTCCTGTTGGTCTAATATAAGTAAACAGCTCAGAAATAAAGGTATTGGGGTATTCTTTGCCTCAGCCAAGTGCATCCTCTCTGTTACTTGCTTTCTTAGTGTTTTTCATATGCAAGGCTCACATTTGTCTTCATCTTTGTCCTTTTTGAATGGCAAAATTGAAACAGTCTGATAAAGGGACACTGACAATAATATCACATACTTCCCCTGTGGTGTACTGACTTCCTACCACAAATGGATGCCAAATACAGACCTGTACATGAGACACCAGGAGTGGGATGTGACAGAAATACCAACTCCGTATTCTCTGCTCTTCTACCTGTCTTTATTTTATGAGGTTTGGTGTAAAGTGGAATCCACTACAGAATGGTGGATAGAGTACTGGATTTGGAGTCAAGAAAACCTGGGGTAAAATTCTGCCTCTCCTACTTAGTACCTATAAGATCACAGGTTAATCAGTTCATCTCTCAGTCTCAGTTTTGTTTTCTATAAATTTGGTTAGTAATATCTGTTATATCTACTTCACAGGGTTGCTATAAGACTCAAAAGAGGTAATGAATGTAAAACACCTTGTAATCTTTAAATGTCAGTTATTCATTTATTTTGTTAATAATAAAGGGAAGACTATGGGTCTGTTTTGTGTTTATCTTTCCCAAACAAGGGTTTCTTAGTTAACCTCTCCATTTTTAAACCAATTTTGTCCAAAGGTAACAATGTATCTGCTCACAATAGTAGTTACCTTCTTTTCCTCATAGAATTCCAAAATAAATTCTGACTTACTGTAGTACCAATGCAATATTCACAGCACCCATAGTCACTATAAATATTCCTGCGTGATCCTCAATCACAAAATATAAAAGACTCTCCATATAGAAGACAGAAGCAAAACATTTATTCAGACATCAGAAAACCAAATCCCAGAAAAAACAGATACCAGAAAAGTGAAAGTATCATAGCAACATAGAAGTTAATGCACCACAACATAGCAGAGAGCCACACCATCCTCTAGCTTTCCCACAAACCAACATAAGACCAATATTTACTCACAAGCCTGTCTCCCTGGGAAACATGCTCTCCTCCCAACTGTCTAGTCTAGCTCTGACTCCCAGCTTCCTGTGAGGTTTGCTCTACTCTTCGGCAAACTCCTCCCACCACAGGCTCCATGTGACCACATTCAGCCCATTAGGGGACAGAGTTTATTTTCAAAGCAGGGAAGGTCTTCAAATTCCCCCAGGCTTATTAAGGGCCAGGGAAGTTCTTCAAATTACCATTACCATTATACTTACTGTTGGAATTATGAACTCAGGAAGAGGTTTGCTGGTTCCCCTTCCTTATGTAGCTCAACTGGTTAATAAGCTAATGTTGTATAATCCATAAGTCTACGTTTGTTATATTTCCTCATCTAAAAATATGGGATAATGAAATCCTTTCTTTACCTATTTCATTGGATTAATGTGAGAATAAAATAAAATTATTTTTATGTCAAAACATTTTACAAACTTTGGACTGCTGACAATGAATGTAGTAAGGGCAGGAAACCTGTCTCATATAGCTATATCTTTTGGAGTAATGTAGAGTCTAAAGCTAGTTGAAAAAAAAAAAGGATCTATTTCAGACTCCCATTTTATAGATGAGTTAGTTGAACTTAAAACTCATCTGGTTGAGTGACCTATCTAAGGTCACCTACATAGTAAGTAGAGATTTCCAGTGATCTTTCCACATCACTATGGTGAGTACCATGCTGAACACCTTTCAAATGTTCCATCAAATGTCACTTAGTGACCAAGTGATAACATGTTATGACAGGCTGTTTCACCTCCTGCAAGGATAAATAGCCCAGAAAATCTAGTATAGCATTTCCTGCTAACATTAGATAACAGTAGAGCTAACCTTAGCACTAAGTATAGTTTTGCTGTACTTAGCTAACATTAACCTCTTAAAAGCTAAGATATTATATGTAGGATATAATTTAATAAAGAAAATCTTGAAACCTCAAGAAAATGGATGTAAAGAAAGACTTACGGTTTCAAATTAAGTCTGGATACAGTTAAAATAAATATTTAGACCTCTGGGGAAAAGTCAACATGATGGTTTAAAAAAAAAAACCCTCGAAATCTGTTGTTTCTTCTGATTTAAGTTATTTTAAACACATTTAGCTCACGCTTATTTCTTTTCACTTCCTCTAACATATTTTGTTCAAACCTAGAATAATTAAATATCCATTCTTTGTTTCTTTTTGTTTGTTTGCATGAGTGTGTGTATGTATATTCACTGTCTCAGCTTTAGTATCTTTTTTCCCCCAAATGTTAATGTTTCTTTTCTCTCTCATACTTCCTCCCACACACTGATAAAAAAAAAAGAAAGAAAGGAAAAGAAAGGAAGAGATACAAAACCTATCATATAAGCATAGTCAAGCAAAACAAATTCTCACATTAGTCATGTCCAAAAATGTTTTCTTTTTCTTATTCTGCATATTAGCCTATCACTTCCCTGTCATGAAATGGGTAATATTCTTCATCATCAGTCCTCTGGAATCATGGTTGGAATCAGAATTCTTAAATTTTTCAAAGTTGTTTGTCTTTAGAACAGTGATATTATAAATAATTCTCCTGGTTCTGTTCACTGAATCTGAAACTGTTGCTTTCATCATTCCTTATTGTTAAAAAATACTATTGTATCTCATTACATTAATTTCGTAAATTTTATTCAACCATTCCCCAAGTGAGGGGTACACCCTTAGTTTCCAGTTTCTTGTCATTTCAGAAAATGCTGCTATAAATATTTTTGTACAGATAAGATTTTTCTAAACCCCAATTAAATGTCAAATTAGAGATCCTGAAAGTCAAATTTAAAAAAAAATCCAGTTTCAATTAATAACAAAACAGTAGATGCTGTTAAAAAAACAAACAAAAATACCACCCAGATAGACCAGTAGCTAACTTGATTAAAAATAAGAGGAAAACCAAATTACCAGTATATTAGCATCAGAAATGAAAAAAAAAGAACTCATAACAAAGGAAAAAATAAAGGAAATTATTAGAAACTAATCTGTCCAACTCTTTGCCAATAAATAAAACAACTTAAATTTAAGAAATAGATTAATATTTACAATAATATACAATATCTTGATTAAAATAATAATAGAAGTTTTAAAAACTCCATCTCAAAAAGTAAATTAAAAGTCAATAAATGAATTCCCATCAGAGGAAAAAATCAGGCCAGATAAATTTACAATCTGATATTTTTTTTGTTTCTTATTAAAGCTGTTTGTGGTCAGAAGAAAATTCAAGGAGCTTGAACATTTTATTTTTACTGTAATGTTGACATATTTCTATGATTTTTTTCTGGTTAATTATAATTTTTTCCCAAAAAGTAATATTCCACCCTTACTGGAATATCACAGCCAGAATTTTGCTTCATTTGGGATGCATTTTGTTTTTGAAGGCTGGGATAAAATATTTTAGGAAGATGTGTAAAAGAAGCAGCTAATTTGGTGAAAAGAGGGGTTTTGAATAGAAGGACTTAGGTTTGTATCTCAGCTCTATTATTTATTATCTTAGGTAAGTTATTAATCTTCTGTGGGCCTCAGTTTTATCCTGGTAAAGAGATTGAATAAAATAACATCTAAGGTCCTTTCCAGATCCAAATCACAGTATTTATATATTTAAAACCTAGTAATTGGGAGGGGGGGATTTTAATTTGCTTCTTTTTATGGTATGCCTAATTTCCATAAGATATCTTTTACCCAAAAAGGAATGAACTAAGGACCAATAGCAGTGATCTAATGGCCAGGATGGAGAAGAGAGATTCAGGCTTTTTGTGTCCTGAACAACTTTGGCAGCCTAATGAAACCTGTGGAACCCTTTGTTAAATAATGTTCTTAAGTACATAAGATAAAATACATAGGATTACAAAGGAAAGCAATTGTATTGAAATGTATTTATCAAAATATTTTAAAATATAAATTCACTGATACCAGTAAAGAATCCTTCCTATAGAACATATTTTCTAGGATGTATCCCTTTAAGAAAGCATAACTTACCTTGTTCTTGGTATGAAATTACACTGTGTATAGCCCCAAAGTTGGTGATTTCTTGTGAATAATAAGACAAGAAGAAGTGCTAAAATTACATTCCTATGAACTGAAACCATATAAAAATGGAATTGGATGTCTTGGGAAGTAGTGATACCCTCAACACTCCCATTATTGGTCTTCAATCATAAACAAGATGATCACTTATTGAGTATATTATAAATGAAATTCTTATTCAATACAGGTTGAACAAGGCATCCTTATTCAACAGGTCCTTCTATCCCTGAGATTCTATAATTATTTCACTTGATTCTTTTTTCCTTTTGCCTAAATATGATAAGCAGTATATGTGATTCCTAAATACATAATGACTCAACAACTGTGAGAGGCAGTGTGACCTAGTAGGTGAGTATCAGTCTTACCAATCGAATGACTGAGATACAAGCCCCACCTCTAATGCATAAAAGCTCTGTAACTTTATGCAAGTAATTTCAACAGCGTCTCCAGAGAACTGTCTACCATTACAAATTGTAGGTAAATTGCCAATGTACAACGAAGAGAGGAAGCTTGGATGCAGTATTCTCTACCCAGCTGATATCACAGGTTTAGATGAACAAGACAAAAAAAAAAGATGAGAATAGAAAAACAGTTAAGAGGAACTAAATGAAATACATGGAATATAACATGAAGCTTTGGGCAATTCCAGCCAAATGACCCATTTGATCAAATTCACTCTGTGTGCTCAAAAGAGGCAACCTTGTGGGATGGTACCTGTTAACAGAAATAGAACCCACTGCCAGGTGATCCTTGTCTGGGCTGTAAAACTGATATTAGAACCCTTAAACAAGGATGTAGCAAGCATACTATTGTCAGTAAGACTAGAGATAGCATAATACTAATTTTGTGCAAGTGTTGATATTTAAAGTTTCAGAGCTGCAGTGCTTGCCCAAGTTTAGCAGGTTCTGGACTGTCAATTGGGTACATTTTTCAGATGTCTGGCTTTAGATGTTTATCTAGAGGACTAGAGTTAAGAGAAATATGTTGAACTGAAAGAAGGTATATTGTGCATTTCATCCTCTAGGCACTCAGTACCCAATTGTACACGTTTTATTAGGAATTGATATAATACATATATATACTTAAAACATATAAACATATGCACACATATAGATACTCATGTATAAACATGTGGAAATATGCATATATGCAACAATGTATATCTACATATTATGTATGCATACATGTATGTGCACAAATATATGCAGGAAACATGATGGATGAGAGAGGAATTGTGTACAAGGGGAAGTGATGGGAAGTGGCAACAAGAGGAAAATTCTACAGATAAGATCATGGAACTTAAAGGGATTAAAGCTAATTGCACTACCTTCTAAACTCTGAGGATGGAAAAGGATCAGATCAGTGCAAGAGTGGGATGGGGAATGACTTTCTTGTACCATAAATAATGAGTCATCCATCAGAGCTCCCCCTACCAGAGAAAGAAGACTGTATAGAAAAAACACTAAATCCCAAGTTCCTGCTCCATGCAAGATGGGTGTGTATAGTGGGACAAGAAGAGGTAAGGTTATCATTTTTTTTTCCTTTCCAGTATGATCTTTGACCTTCCTACCCTTTTCTGGATGTATGTTTAAGGCAAAAAGAATTAGAGGGAGGGCAGAAAAAAAAGATCAAGTTCTCTGTGCTCTTTAAAATCCTAGCGATGTCCTCTGAAGTTTCTTGTCCTACTGATTCAGTGTTAGCCCTAAGAATAAAAGATTATCAGGGGGGTGGTTAGGTGGTGCAGTGAATAGAGCACTGGCTCTGAGTTCAAATCCAGCCTCAGACACTTGACCTATTTATTAGCCATGTGACTTTGGGCAAGTCACTTAACCCCAATTGCCCTCCAAAAAGCAAAAAAAAAAAAAAAAAAGATTAGCAGAACAAACAGGGTTTTATGAGGACTGTGTATACTTCTATGTGACTCAGAGAGATGAAAAGTCTCTCAGAAAAAGCACACCCTCCTAAGGCGGAGAGAAAATGAATTGTATTATGCCAGTATCCATTTATGACCTCCTTTTTTAACTGCTGGGTGGGGCACTGCAAGATCTTGGAAGCCTTTTTTATGAACTTCATGAATTCCTATGACATTCCCTTCCCCAGGGAAACAAGAATCAATTATAGTTACTTTATGAAAGTAGATGGACATAATGTCAGACATGACCCTGTTGGAGGTCAGTGCCATGACTTCACAAATGAGTAATTAGGAGTAAATTTAAAGTAAGGCTGTTGATTATGGAATAAGTTGGAATTTGTTCAAAGCATTTAGCTAAATACACACATATACATATACATACATGTGTGTAAATTTTATATCTATCTATGTCTATATACATATATATGTATGTACATACACATAAAATTCAAGTAGAGTTGCAAAGATCAGAGATGGAATAAAGCCACTAATTTGCATTTCAGTATTGAATTGAAGTGCCAGTGACCTGTCATGATATACATTAGATATATTTAAAGTAACATGTTTTGTCATATATTAAAGTAATAAGTGGAAGGTAATAAGTACTTACAATAATGGGGGGGAGCAGGAGTGACACATAAAAAAATGCACCATAGGGATAAGACTAAGAATGAATTTTAATTAGAGCACTACTCCTAATAAGCCAGAAAGTGGCACTTAAGATTTCTGTTTGACTTTCTAAAGCTACCCAGGAAATTCAGAGATTACCCCTGCAGAGTGAACTAAAGAGAAGGTCATGTAAGCATCCAGCATTTATTTTATTTCATTTATATCAATGTACATGGCAGTCAGTGGTGATTGAACGCAGCAAGGCCTCCTGCAAACGAGGCTGAATCATCTCTACAGTTGCTTGAGTTTAGAGAAAGATCATCAGCTGAAAACCTCAAAACACTTGCATCATCTGTGACTTCAATACCAGGATTCCTTGGCATCTCAGTCCTGGAACAGGAAGTTGGTGCTGATAACTCCTAGAGAGTCAAGTAGAAATCTGCAGAGAACCCCAGTGTGTCTGCTTTTGATTCTCTGGTGAAACCCTAGTATACTTGCTATCTCCTGTGCAAGTGATTTGCATGAGTGTTGGGTCTGTGTCAGATTTTTTTTTTATAGTATTATTTTTGCAGTAGGAACTCAAATAATGTTTGTTGAATAGAATTGAACTAGCCAAGTTATATGGGGTTACCAGTTGATACTTGAGAGGTTCACCAGAGCCAGCCTCCAAGAAATACCTGCCAACCCTATGGTCACAGAGATACTATTTGCTGGAGGTATTTGGAGGTGGATTTAGCTTAGTGTAGTGGAAAGTCAGGGAGGCATTGTTTGATACCAGTTTGTCTGAAAAAGTTCTGTGAGTTTTAGTGAAAATATACTCTAACAACCAACAGCCTGAATTAATAGTAAAAAAAAAACAAAACTGAACATTATATTAGGCTATGTCAATTGGCATATCTTCTAGAAAAAGGAGGTATTAGCTCTACTGTAGTCTGCTATAGTCTCAGGGCATTGTTAGAGGATTGTAATTAGATTCAGGCATCACAGTATAGGAAAGATGCTGATAAAATGGAAAGCAGGCAGAGATGTAAACCAGAATAGTGAAGGGTCTAGAGTTCATATTATCTTAGGATCAGTTTAAAAAAACAAAACAAAACAAAACAGGAGATTTAGCTTGGAGAAGAGAATTCAGAGAGGCCATGATATACAACTTCAAGTATTTGAAGGCTTGTCATGTGGAATGTAGATTAGAATCACTCAGCTTAACCCCAGAAAACAAACCAGGAACAATGGGCAGCAGATGAAAAGAGGCAAATTAGAGATCAAAATATGAAATATGTGGCCTTGAATAGTGGCAAGTTTGTCTTCCTTAGAGGTCTTCAGGTAAAGACTGGTCTATAAAACATGTTAGATAGGATTGCTTTCAGATGGGGCAGGGCTACTTTTCTATTGAGATTCCTTTGAACTTTAAAATTCTGTGATTTTATCTGTAAGTGCAATGGGTTAGAATTCAGGAGACCTTATTCTTAACCCAGTTCTAGGTTAGAATCTAAGGCAAGACTCTTTAGAATGAGAGAACTGACATAAATGATATAGGGTCACATTGAGCACTAAGATTCTACAATTCTAGATGCAGAATCTTGGAGCTCAAAGATCCAAATATGTCATTTAATTCAGTATGCAACAAATTCAATTAAATAAGCATTTATTAAGCATCTACTGTGTGCTAGTCACTGGGGACAAGCCAAAAATAAGACAGTCTCCAGACTTAAGGAATTTATAGTCTCTTGGAGAAAGGGTAGGGAAGGGACAAGCTATATACAGATAAATTAACTCAAAACAAATAAAAAATTAACTCTCAGGGGAGGGAAGTATTAAGAGTTGGAGCCTGAAGGGATTAAGAGTAATAATAATTAATATTTATATAGCACTATAAGGTTTTCAGAATACCTTATTTGTTTTTTCTCTTTTGATCACAACAACTCTGTGTGTTTGTGTGGGGATTAAAATTGTCCAACCTACAATAAAAGAGACTGAGGCAGAGTTTTGAGCCAATTATGTTTTATTAAAGGGTCCATGGTTCCCCCTAATCAAGTGGCCCTCAGATCTTCCTCATGATCTGAGATGGCCCATTCTTCTAGTACCTTGTTTTAATAGCTTGATATTCAAATATGCATAAGTGGCATGGCAAAATATAGAATCTTTTTTTTTAAAGCAATTGGGGTTAAGTAACTTGCTCAAGTTTACACGGCTAGTCATTATTTATGTGTGGGTGCTCATTTTCTGAGGCTGGATTCGGTCTCGGGTCATCCCAACTCTGAGGCCGGCGCTCTTACTCACTGCGCCACCTAGCCGCCCCTAAAATATAGAATCTTATTGGTCAATAGACCTTGCACTTGAGGGTCAAAAGTGACATAATAACAGTGTGTGTGTGTGTGTATGTGTGTGTGTGTGTGAGAGAGAGAGAGAGAGACAGAGAGAGAGAGACAGACAGAGAGAGACAGACAGAGAGAGAGAGACAGAGACAGAGAGAGAGAGAGACAGGTTGGGTGAAACATGGGACCTCTTCACCAACTAAGTGGTCATAAGGTGGTCTCCTGCTTATGTTGGATAAGAGAGACTTGTCCAGAGCTACAAAAACAAATTGGGAAAATTTCCAAAGCATCAAGACATCCCTTCATGTTGGATTTGGACATGGAATTTGAGTAAAACATGATGGAGATATCTTTGTTAGCATTCTTGTGATTGTGTATAATTTAATAAACTTGAGCCTCCGAACTTGATAAACAGGTAGTGAACATTAACATTAAAGTTTCAGGCCCACTATCTATCCCTATATCCTTTATGTAGAATATCAAACTGATTAATACTGATTGGAATAGAGTAGGGATCCAAATGAATTATTTCTCACAGTAGGTACTATTATTATCCCCATTTTAGAGATGAGGAAATAGGAAGAGAGAGATCAAGTAACTTGCCTAGGGTTGCACAGCTAGGAATCATCTGAGGCAGTGTTCAATCTCATGTTTTCCTGATTCCTAAGTGCAGCATTGTGTGCTATCCAATATGCTATTCAGTTATCTGGATTAGGAATGTTGTACTTTGGTTGAGTCTTGATTAGAGCTAAGTGTAGAGATAACTTGAGTGGTTTCTCTTAAGCAAGCTCTAAACTGAAACACTAGCACAAGAAAGTGCAAGAAATTGTGGTCCAGGGGTAATTGTCAAGCAATCTGTTTATTGATACCATGAGCAAGGTTTTTATAGAGCAATGAAACAAAGAAGGTAATTATAAGTCACTTAGTTTTCTAGTACTGCTTTGTCCAATTTCAAGATGCCAGACAATGATGTCAATTTAGGCCTTGATGATTTATCATGTCCTTTGATGGTTTCCAAGCCATATGAATAGTATCTAAGAATGTACGGGAGAACTAACACCTTCTGGCTGGTATCCCAGAACAGGGCACAACCCTGGATCACAGGATATCAGGAAGGCTCTGATTTACAGTTGCATCAAAGAGAAAACCAGGACTGGATACTTTGGACTGGCCTCTGGAAAGTCCAGAGCTAACTTATCTAGGACCAGTCTGATTCCTGGATCAGGTGTTTTGGCTTCCTTCAAGCTAGGAATTCCAAAAGGTAAAGGTGAGGCGAAAAAGCATTCTAGTCATGGATTAGGTCAGACAAGATGGAATCTTATACATGGGAAATAGTAAAGCAGGGTTCTTAACTATTAGGAAATAATGGGAGACTTCAGTAAAGTTGGACTTTTTTTTTCCTGTTGAATCAATGAATAGATTTAATTATCCTTAAAGTTGTTTCATCTTCATCCTTTTAAAAAATAAAACAATATATCTGAAAAATTGAATCAAATTAAAAAAAAAAACTTGAAACAATGCCAGATTATTTTACCAACTATAACTACGGAAATTATTCACTTGGCATCATAACCCTGAGCAGTGTTTAGATGAAGTGTCTGCAAAATCTAGCACATCTATAGAAGCAAAGAGCAACATTGGTCATTTTAACACCACCTAGAATTGTCTTTTTTTCTTTTAAATTTATTTACTTTTAGTTTACAACATTCAGTTCCACAATCCCTTGAGTTCCAAATTTTTCCCCCTCCTTATCCTCCTTACTCTCTCCCCCCACCCATGGTGGCATGCAATCCAATGTTGGTTCTACATATACCTTCATATTAAACATTAGTCAAGCTGTAAGAAAAATAATTATAACCAATGGAATGAACAAAAAGAAAGAAGAAACAAAACAAAACAAAGAAAGATAACAAGTGGTTTGCTTCAATCTGCATTCAGATTCTGTAATTCTTTCTCTGAATGTAGACAACCTTTTCCATCATGAGTCTTTTGGAGTTGTCTTACAGTCTTGCATTGCTGAGAAAAGCCCACTCTATCCAAGTTAGTCATAACAGATACAACGTGTCTACGATTGTGTACAATGTTCTCCAGGTTCTGCTCCCCTCACTCAGCATCAGTTTATATAAGTCTCTCCAGGTTATTATGAAGTCTGTCTGCTCCTCATTTCTTATAGCACAATAGTATTCCATTACATTCATATACCACAACTTGTTCAGCCATTCCCTAATTGATGGGCATTCCCTTGATTTCCAATCCATTGCCACCACAAAAAAGAGCTGCTATAAATATTTTTGTACACTTGCATGATCTCTTTGGGATACAGGCCTAGAAGTAGTATTGCTGGGTCAAAGAAGTATGTACATTTTTATAGCCCTTTGGTCATAGGGCCAAATTGCTCTCCGAAATGGTTGTAATGGTTCATAACTCTACCAAAAATGCATTAATGTTCCATATCTTCTCCAGTATTTATCATTTTCCTGTTTTGTCATATTAGCCAATCTGACAGATGAGATATGGTAGTTAAGAGTTGTTTTGATTTGCATTTCTCTAATTAGATTTAGAGGTTTTTTTTTTTTCGTATAGTTATAGAGACCTTTAATTTCTTCCTCTGAAAACTGCTTGTTCATATCCTTTTTTGGCCGCTTATCAATTGGGGAATGACTTGTATTCTTATATATTAGACCCAGTTCTCTGTATATTTTAGAAATGAGACCTTTATCAGAGACACTGGCTATAAAAGTTCTTTCCCAATTTTCTGTTTCCCTCCTAATCTTGGTTACATTGGCTTGGTTTCTATAAAAAATTTTCAATTTAATGTAATCAAAATTATCCATTTTGCATTTTGTAATGCTCTCTATCTCTTGTTTGGTCATAAATTCTTTCCTTCTCCATAAATCTGTCAGGTAAACTATTCCTTACTCTCCCAGATTGCTTACAACATCAGCTTTTATATCTAAATTGTGAACTCATTTTGACTTTATTTTGATATATGGTATAAGATTCGGTCTATGCTCAGTTTCTGCCATACTATTTTCCAGTTTTCCCAGCAGTTTTTGTCAAATAGTGGGTTCTTATTACAGAACCTAGAGTCTTTGGGTTTATCAAACAGTAGGTTACTATAGTCATTGACTACTGTGTCTTGGTACCTAAATTATTTCACTGATTCACCACTCTATTTCTCAGCCAGTACCAAGTAGTTTTGATGACTTCTGCTTTATAATACAGTTTAAAATCTGGTATGGATAGGCCACCTTCCTTAGCATCTCTTTTCATTAATTCCCTTGATATTCTGGACCTTTTGTTCTTCCAGATGAATTTAAAAAAAAATTTTTTTTGTAGCTCTGTAAAATATTTTTTGGTAGTTTTATTGGTATAAAGGTGGACTTTGATCATAGAAGTCTTTAAATGCCAAACAAAAGTTCTTTTGTTGTTGTGGTAGTTGTTTTTCATTTTCATATTCCAGAGACACTAGGGGGTGACTGAAGTTTCCTCAACAGGATAGGGAAAAAAGTCAGATATTAGAAATATCAACTAAGGTGTCTTGAAGCTTCCTCTCTAAGTCAGACAAGAACTAAGGATGCCTAAGCAATATTCCATGGCGGCAATTCTGGCCAATTTTACTTTGTTGTTTTCTTAGCCTGGAGACCCTTAACAACCTTCCCACCCAACCCCATCTTTCCCTATTACACCCTATCATGCTTTTTTGCTCTTTTAAATTCCTGTGCAGGAGGGAAGCATCATGGTCCCTGGCAGTGGAGGCCCTGACCTTTACTAATGGGCACATTCCAGAAAGAATTTTGAGGTATATAGAATAAAGCATAACCACAGAAAGTAGAAATGTGCCTCTAATAACCTTGGGACATCTAATGCTTTTGCCTCTTTATTCTTTGCATCTTCTAGTCTATGGAGAGAGGCAGATAGTTGAGTAACTAAAAATGATCTTCTTCCCTTTCTTTTACCTACTTCCTTCTTCTGAATTATTCTTCTTCAGACTTCTGTTTTCATTTTAAACATGGTCCCTGTCCTGCATTTTATAGTCCAGGAGGGGGTATATAGTCACAAAAATTTGTAGTGCATAATAAATAGATAATAGTTGAATGAATGAAAGAAAAAATATTAAGTACCTACTGTGTTCCAGGAACTGTGCTAAGTGATGGGATTTTTTTCTCCCATAGATCTGTTTTATTGTAGGGAATTACAGAGAGGAAACTTTCTCGACAATGCAGATTCACATCAGCTCTGCAGTTTATGGTCTTGGAGAGTTGTCTGCGCACGAGGAAGTTAAATGATTTTCTCAGGGTCATACAGTAGCTGTGTGACAGAGCAGGAGCACTGAAGATGTAAATGTAAAAGTGAGATAGCCTTTAATTTCAAGAAGTTTATAATCTAAAAGGAGGCAGTACATATATAGTAAGGGTGGTTAAAGAAGAATTTCCTACTAGGATATCACAGGGATTGTGAATGGAACTATTGAACAATAATATCATTACCTTTCTTTATTTCTTCTTCTTTTTTTTTTTTGAGGGGCAATTGGGGCTAAGTAACCTGCCCAAGGCCACATGGCTAGTTTTTGTGTTAAGTGTCTGAGGTCAGATTTGAACTCAGGTCCTCCTGACTCCAGGGCTGGTGCTCTATTCACTGCACCACCTAACCACCCCCACAATCTTTCTAATATCAAAGGTAGTAGGGCTTTAATTACTATTCCAAGAGTAAGAGTTGGAAAGCAGTAAGGCCCAGGTGGCAGTGAGGTAGGAAGACAATGAAGAGGGAAGAAGGGTTTGTACATGCACAGTAGCAGGATGGATAATCGGATTTCTAAGTAGGTCCTGTTTTCATGGTGGATAGCTCAATGAGATATGAAGTTATATGGTCAAGAACCAGTTAGATAAATTAAGTGAGTTTGCACTTACTTATTTGTTCATTCGTTGAATACCTTTTCCCCAGGATGGGAGTTACGAACCTGAGTGTCATAATTACCCTAGAGAAGAGGGGGATAAGTGATGAAAAGTGTCTTATGTAATATCACAAGAGAATTACAAAGTGTGCTACGTGATCAGAGGAAGCAAAGTTTGTTTCTAAGACAAGGGAATCATTGAAGCCTTTAGAAGAGGGAACCTCTTGATTTTCCTTCTCTTTAGTACCCCAATTTCTTACTTACCTACTCTTTTTCCTGTGTACTTAAGATATACTTAAGACAATATTACTTCTCTTTCCTATTCTTGTTGCCATCACCCTAGGAAAAACTACTGTGATTACTTGACTAAACATTTTTAGCTTTATGATGGGGAAAGGGGATATAATAAGGAATAAGTCTGAGAGGAAAGGGTATAGGACAAGCTTGAAGGGAGTAGCTATTAAACTCTCCCAAGGTAAGTGAGAATTAGAAGTCTCATGCAAGGATTTAGCTTGAAATCACAATCTAATGAAAAAAAACATGAAAAAAACTATATACAGACAAAATAACTACAGGATAACTTGCAGATAATCAACAAAATGGAGGCATCAGCATTAGGGGGAATCAGGAAAGGCATCTTGTAGAAGAGATTTTAGCTGAGACTTAAAGAAGCAAAGGAAGGTGAAAAGTAAAGATAGAAAAGAAAGAATTTCAGGATTGAGAGACAATCAGGGAATATAAGCTCTTTGAGGGCAGAGGCTATTTCATTTTGACCTTATGTCCCTAGGGTTTAGCCAGTTCTGAGGACATAGCTTTCACTAATACATACCAGTCAGTTGACTTATTGGCATCCACTCAGGGACTACTGTAGACCTGCTTGCCAGATATACTTCAGCACAAACATAAGGTGAACTGAACCTCTCCAGTAGCTTGAAAGCTGCAGGAGATTGTTTGAGGTGTCTCCCACTGAGCTTGTTACTTCCTAACACCATCTGTGAGATGCCTATGAATTTGTCCTCTTTAGCTCTGCTCCTCCCCATCCAATATGTTGAACCTACTCATTAAAACGTTGTAAAGAGTTTGGATGCTTGACTTTGGACATCCTTCTCTCAATTCTGATTCTTGCCTTATTGCCTGATTGGTCTATTCTTGGCTTGGGTATATGGGCTTTTTCACTGTTATTTTTACTGTTTATGTAGGTTATTATTTTATTTAGGCCCAGAGTTTTTTTTTTTTCTTTTAGGTCACTATTCTTTCTTTAGTTGTGACTGTCTCTGCAAATTCTACTGCTTTTTGTTCTCCATAAATGGCACGTTGTTTTAAATATTGCCCTCATTTTTTAACCTCATTGTTTCATTTAACTTTTAGTTTTCTGTTTTCTTCAAATGAATTGCTGGGCTACATGTCATGCTCTGGTCATTTTCAAAGATACTTCCTCCACAGTCATCTAACAACTCAAGTCATGTCTATACAATCACTGATTTATTAATCTAGGTGGGTATTTTTCAGCAATTGAGGTAATCCTGAAGTCCTTGTGGATAGTAAAGAAAGTCTCTCCAGACTGAGATAGACTTGATCTGCTTTATGCTCTATCTGCGAATTAGTAGGCCACTGAACCAAGCATGGGAATCTTTCTATAACATGATTGGATGTAGCATAGAGTTTATGAGTGAATCTCTCTTAGAAAGACATTTAACTATTAGTTAGATATCTCTTAGGTCTCATGCAAAGGAGTTTTGTAGTAGATTGTAGTACTTAAAGTATCCCGAAAGAGGGTTTTATTCTATGTTCCCTCCTACTCTAGTCTTACAATGGTTCTGGGAATTTGGTTAATCAATAAGCACCAGTAAATTGTTTGACTGACACCTACATCAACTCAGACATCATTAATCTGGGATTCAAGTGTACAAGTCTTGCCAAATACATTTAATCTGAGACCATGCCACTAGGCTCATTATGAGCTTTCAACTGTAGGGAGGGCTAGAGCATTAAGCCCTGGGGATGACTTTTATTGCCAAACTTTATAAACTGAAAGCTTGGATCCTTTATCCCAGAAGAATTACAAATGAGCAAACTGATGGAACTTAGATGCTGGACTAGGCTTTCTATATTCTTGAGATCCATGGGACCAGAGAGAAGAAATGGAGGAAATTAAATTGCCTTTGTTTATTCAGTCATGCTTGATTTTCTCATTGTCTCATAAATTCTCTCATTCTATTTTTGATCATCCAAATGGACGTCCAGAATTAAAGTGGTATAGATTCTTCATTTCTGTTGATTAAGAAAATATGTTTAAATAAGATCAGGAGTGAAACAAGGGTATCCACTATCACCCCTCTTATTCAGTCTGGTACTAGAAACGTTAGCAGTAGCAATTAGAGAAGAAAAAGGAATCAAAGGAATCAAATTAGGAAAAGAAGAGACCAAGCTATCACTCTTTGCAGATGATATGATGGTATACTTAGAGAATCATAAAGAATCAAGTAAAAAACTACTTGAGACAATAAATAAATTTGGCAAAGTTGCAGAATATATAATAAACCCATATAAATCCTTGGCATTCCTATATATCTCTAATGAAATTCAACAGCAAGAGATAAAAAGAGAAATCCCATTTAAAGTCACTGTAGACATTATAAAATATTTGGGAATCTACCTGCCAAAACAAACCAAGGACCTATATGATCACAACTACAAGACACTTCTCACACAAATAAAGTCAGATCTAACGAATTGGAAAAATATCAATTGCTTGTGGCTGGGTTGAGCTAATATAATAAAAACGACAATTTTACCCAAACTAAATTATATATTTAATGCCATACCAATCAATTTACAAAAAACTACTTTTTAGAGTTAAACAAAATAGTAACAGAATTTATTTGGAAGAACAAACGGTCTAGGATATCAAGGGAATTAATGAAAAGAAATGCTAGGGAAGGTGGACTAGCTATGCCAGATCTTAATCTGTATTGTACAGCAGCAGTCATCAAAACTGCTTGGTACTGGCAGAGGTGTAGAGTAGTGGATCAATGGAATAGATTGGGTGCACAAGATCCAGCAGTTAATGAGTATAGTAATCTATTGTTTGATAAACCCAAAGACCCCTGCTTTTGGGATAAGAATGCACTATTTTACAAAAACTGCTAGGAAAACTGGACTATAGTATGGCAGAAACTAGGCATAGACCATTATCTAACACCACATACCAAAATCAAGTCTAAATGGGTACATGATCTAGGCATAAAGGATGATACTGTAAGCAATCTGGGAAAGCAAGGAATAGTTTACCTGTCAGATTTGTGGAGAGGGAAAGAGTTTAGGACCAAACAAGAATTAGAAAGCATTATAAAATGCAAAATGGATAATTTTGATTACATTAAGTTGAAAAGCTTCTGTACAAACAAAGCCAATGTAACCAAGATCAAGAGGGAGGTGGGAAATTGGGAAAGAATTTTTACAACCTATGTCTCTGATAAAGGACTCATTTCTAAACTATACAAAGAATTGAGTCAAATCTATAAGAATTCAAGTCATTCCCCAGTTGATAAATGGTCAAAGGATATGAACAGGCAGTTTTCAGAGAAAGAGATTAAAGATATACATAAGCATATGAAGAAATGCTCCAAATCACTTTTGATTAGAGAAATGCAAATCAAAACAACTCTGAGGTACCACATCCCTCCAGTTAGATTGGCTAAGATGACAAAACAGGAAAATGACAAATGCTGGAGAGGATGTGGGCAAATTGGAACACTAATGCATTGCTGGTGGAGTTGTGAACTGATCCAACCATTCTGGAGAACAACCTGGAATTATGCCCAAAGGGCTATAAATAATTTCATACCCTTTGACTCAGCAATACCACCTCTTAGGGTTATATCCCAAAGAGATCATAGAAGTGGGAGGAAGACCCATATGTACAAAAATATTTATAGCAGCTCTTTTCATGGTTGCAAAGAATTGGAAATTAAAGGGGTGCCCATCGATTGGGGAATGGCTAAACAAGATGTGGTATATGCATGTAATGGAACACTGTTGTGCTATAAAAAACAAGGAGGAGACTGATTTCATATTTACCTGGAGAGGCTTATACACACTGATGCTGAGTGAGAAGAGTAAAATCAGAAGAAATTTGTATACAATCACAGACACATCATATGTGTGATGACCAACTATGACAGACTGGACTCTTTTCAGCAATGCAGTGATGTAAGTCAATCCTGAAAGACTCATGAAGGAGAGAAATGTGACATCCAGAGATATAACTAGAAAGAACTGAGCCTGAATCCTGGTGGAAGTGAACTAATTGATTTTTTTCTTTTCATTGTTTGATTTTATTTCTTCTTTACCATTTTTCATCCCACCCAGTACAATACATTTTTGTAATTGGACTAATGTCTAATATGAATGTATTTGCAGATCCTATACTGGACTATATGCTGTCGTGGGGGGTGGGGGGAGGGATGTAAAGGAAATTTGAAATTCAAGGAACTATGGAATTGAATCTTGTAAACTAAAAATAAACAAATTAAAAAAAAAGAAAGTATGCATAGTATACAGAAAGCCTGCAGTCCCAAATCCTGTTTTATTATTCTCATTTTCATGTAATATTTCCACATGATGCATACATATGCATATACATATATATATATACATATACATATAATACATCAATAGTGCAACAGATATGGGATAATGGGACAGGAACCTGAGCATGCTAGATCCTGGAATATATATATATGAAAGAAATAAGAAACAGATGGAAATTGGTTTTCTTGTTCAGGTATAGATTACATTAGATGAATTCAGAGGTCCCTTGCTACTTTGAGATTCTATGATTCTGGTTCAGACTTGTGATTTCATTGGTATGGGAATCTTCCAGTATGGAAACTCCTTCAACAGTACAGACTGGCATTTGTAACAGTGCTCTTAATAGTCTGAGGAACTGGGTAGCAGAAGGAGGTTAAATAAATTATTAATGGTCATACAGTTAATATGTGACAGAAGTAGGACTTGAATTCTGGTCTCCCTGACATAAAATTCTTTCCTCTAACCTTTATGACATGCTACTTCTTTGGATTATCAGATATTAGTATTTGGGTATGATGACTGATGTTAAATTTCAGTTATGACAGATGTTGACTTAAGAGCTTTGTGGTCAGAGTGTGGAGGACATTCGTTTCTTCACCAGGGGAGACAATAAAGATAAATGAAGGGGGTGGCTAGGTGGCACAGTGAGTAAGAGCGCCGGCCTTGTAGTTGGGATGCCTGGGATCCAATCCGGCCTCAGAAAATGAGCACCCACACATAAATAATGACTGGCCGTGTAACCTTGAGCAAGATACTTAACCCCAATTGCTTTAAAAAAAATAAATGAAGAGCAAAATGTCTCTTCTACCCTTCTGCTCCAGGGGATAATTGCTTATCCCCCAAAGCAGGGACTTATTTAGAGAAGCAAGTACCATAAAGGCATTGGGTTCCAACATATTGCTCTATGTTTTTAAAGTATTTCATCATCTTTGTTAGGTACTCAATGTCCTTAGTTGACACAAAATTAAGTCAGAGAGAGTCATGATTTGCCTGAAGACACACAACAAAGCAATAATTTTGTTGGAGCACAACTCAGAGCAATATTTTGTGAACATGCAGCTTCATTAGACAGTATCACTTTTTTCTCCTTTGTTCCAGGATGAATTCCACTACTCAGAGAATATAATTATCTCCCGTGTTTTGGGCTTTGTAATTTTTAAAACCTATATTTTAGCATAATTTGTTTCATTTCATTTGTGCATCAAAGGTTTATTCGTATGGCCTTCGTGTGACATTTTCCACAGGACATTTAGTGTTTCTATGTGTGCAATTATACAAATTTCTTCCAACAGATTATTTTTATAAAAATGAAAGCATTGAAATGTTTGGCAATCTCTTCCTAAGTCTGACTAATAATTGGTCTCAACATATGTCTCCCAAGAAGGTACAATATTGCTAATTAGAGCCTTCTCTGTCCTGTTCCAAGAAAAAGAAAAAAAGCTTTCATGAAGTCATTAATATGATAGTTTCTTTTCCACATCTTATTGTCAATTAATTTATGATGAAATTTTAAGAGAATTTAGCCATTTCTTTCCAATACATAGAAACTAAGTTGTTAATAAATTAGGAGCTTTAAAAAAATATGACTTCAAACAGTCTTGAAAATGAATGCTGTAAATTTTTGTTTCGACAACTTGTATTTTTATAAATGTTATTCTTTTTTCTGCTTTTTTTTTTGGAGGGGGGAAAGTAGGGCAATTGGGGTTAAGTGACTTGTGCAAGGTCACATGGCTAGTTTTTTTGTGGAAAATGTCTGAGGCTGAATTTGAACTCAGGTCCTCCTGACTCCAGGGCTGGTGCTCTATTCACTCTACCACCTAGCTACCCCTATAAATGTTATTCTTTACCTCATATCTGGAATCAAAGTTTTGTCATTTAATAAAAAACAGATTTTTTTCTAGGATTAAGTATTTTTATTTACTATACTTTTACCACCTTATATGCTATTATAATGTCAAATTTGGGAATATTTATGTATCATAAAAACTTAGAGAAGTTTGGTATATGTCCTCAAAGAGGAGCATGAACTATGTGTTGTATAAATCATAATTACTTATGTCAGCATTTTTCACATTCCTAAAGGTCATTTGTGTAAGGACTTTTCTTCGAGTGACATGTTGTCACAGTCCTACATGCTTTAGCAAGTAATCTTTGTGATTACTGACTACAACTCCCTGGTAATAAGCCTCTTCAAATTAGCTAGGTTGGCCCTTTGATTGATGCACTGTGTATAACACCAGCCCATATTCTGAGTCTTTCCAGGTAATAGTACCATAGCATCCCATTGGAGTTATAACTATAAAGGACCTTCAAGATCACCTGACATTGTGCCCCTTCCCTTTGGAGACGATAAAATTGGATACCAAAAAGATGAACTGACTTGCTCAAGGTCAAATATCAGCTCAAGAGCTTGGATTTCAACCCAGACTTTGAGAGTTTAGGGTTCCACTGGAATAACTTTTGAATGCTCTAGTCACCCACATCTAAGCCTCAGTGAAGCATGGGAATAAGATGTTTGTGAATAAATAAAAGTTTACATACAAATAATAATATATTTATGTCATGTCTTAGAATTACAAAATAATTTTACATACATGATCTCCTTTTATTCTTAAAATAACCCCGTGGGAAGGTACACAGAACCACACCAGGAACTGAGCTTCAGAGAAGATGAGAGACCTATTCCAGATCACATAGCTAATATGTCTAGAACTGCGACTCAAACTTAAGTAACACTAACAATTTCAAAATAATTAATCTTAATAACTGACTTTATCTAAAGCATATATGACAGAGTTTATAGAAAGCATCTGATGGAATCTGTTTTACTGTAGAACATGATCACCTCTGCTGCATATAATCTCTGAAATGATAAGCCATAGGAATTAGACCTGTGAACACATTGATATAGAGAAGTCCTCTGTTAGCAAACTCTATCTACCATTGCAAATTAACAGCTATCTTATAAATAGTCTTTAAAAAAAGATCTTATAGTTCATTGTCATAGGAATTATACCTGGAACAGTGAGGTTCAGGGATTTACCCAGGCTCACATGGTCAGTATGTGTTAGAGGGAGGCAAGATTTGAACCCAGATCCTCCTGCTTTCAGGCCAACTTCCTACCACCAGGTTATACTAGGCCTCACATCTGAGCTAGAAATATAAAGTCCATTTCAATGACTGTAGTATGTTATTACTATTGCAGCAAAAATTCAACTACTTAAGTAATTTCTGTTGCCACACAATGAAAATAGCCCTGCAAAGAATATTAATGTCCTTCCTCATCAGCATCATTGCTAAATTGTTCTTCTGATTTGTATCCTCTTAGCCCACTGTTGATTGAGGGGATCTAAGTTAAGGACTGAGGTTGAATAATCACTATCATTATGCCCCAAAATTATAATTTTGAGGCTACTGACAGTAGAATAGGAAAACTTAAATTCTGAAAGAAGATGTTTGGAATAAGCCACATGATCTATCGTTATTGTTCAATTATTCAGTCATGTTTGACTCTCTGTGACCTCATGGATCGTTGCATGCAAGGCCCTTCTAATCTCAACTATATGCCAGTCTGTACAAGCTCATGTTCATTGTTTCCATGATACTATCTACCTATCTCATCCTTTTCCTTGTGTCTTTAATATTTCCCAACATCAGGGTCTTTTTCCAATAAGTCCCATCTTCTCATTATGTGGCCAAAGTACTTAAGTTCTAGCTTCAGTATTTGGCATTCCAATAGTTTGAGTTGATTTCTTTAAGTATTGACTGACCTGATCTCCTTGCTGTCCAAGGGACTCTCAAAAGACTTCTCCAGCACCACAGTTTGAAAGTATCAGTTCTGTCGCACTCAGCTTTCCTTATAGTCCATCTCCCACAGCCATATATTGCTACTGGAAAAAGCATAGCTTTAACTATATGGACTGTTGTCAGCAAGGTGATGTCTCTGCTTTTTAGTATGCTGTCCAGATTTGCCACAGCTTTCCTTCCAAGGAGCAAGTGTCTTTAAATTTCATGGCCTCAGTTGCTGTCTGTGGTAACCTTTGAGCCCAAGAATATAAAATCTGACATTTCTGTCATTTTTTGTCCTTCTATTTGTTAGGAAGTTATAGCAGTTGTCAAGATCTTAGGTTTTGGAGTTTTTCATGTTAAACTTCAAGGTAGCTTTTACACTTTCCTTTTTCACCCTCATGATCTATTATACATCTGTCAAAAACTCATATGTGAGTAGGTATTTGTAGCTCCCTAGGCAGTATATACACCTAGATGGGATTCCCCAGGAAAACTCTTCTGGTCTAAGTTAAACTGAATAGTTATTCTGCTAAGCTAGTGTTTTATCCTTCCCTGAATCTGTCTTTCTTATTATACATTCTTTCCCCCTCTTCCTACTTCTCTCTGTATCCCTATGAAATCCAATGTATTCCTACACCAAACAATTTGTGAAAGTGTGTTATTTTGCACTCTTGACAAATTTGGATGAAAGTAAAGTTCAAGTGACACTCCTCATTTGCAAATTTGCTATGCTGTTAACTTCCCCAAACTTTTCTCCCATTTTCCTCTAATGTATCCTCCCCTCCCTTTTCTTCTTCATTAACAGCAATTTCTAAACATAACAAAATTCTTTTAGGTCCTTTATCTCCATTGTCTACCTCTTTGACTCATGCAATTAGAATTCCATTAGAATGGGGGAGGAGGTGGATAGGTGGTACAGTGAATAGATCACCTGCCCTGGAGTCATGAGGACCTGAATTCAAATCCAGCCTCAGACACTTAACACTTACTAGCCCTGTGACCTTGGGCAAGTCACTTAACCCCCATTGCCCTGCCTTTCCCCTTCCAAAAAGCAAAACAAAACAAAAATTCCATTAGAATGTAGACTGTTCATCCTTAAAATGTCCTTTTTAGGGGCGGCTAGGTGGCCCAGTGAATAGAGCGTCAGCCCTGGAATCAGAAGGACCTGAGTTCAGAGCCGGCCTCTGACACTTAATCCATACAAACAAAAACCTAGCCATGTAACCTTGGGCAAGTTACTTAACCCCAATTGCCCTAAAGGGGCGGCTAGGTGGTGCAGTGAGTAAGAGTGCCAGCCTCGGAGTTTGGATGACCCGAGATCAGATCCGGCCTCAGAAAATGAGCACCCACGCATAAATCAAATGACTATCCGTGTAACCTTGAGCAAGTTACTTAACCCCAATTGCTTTAAAAAAAAAAATGTCCTTTTTGACTGCACTTTTTGTTTCTTTTATTTGTATTTTAAAGTTCCTTTTTAGTTCTCTTTTTATCAGGTATATCACCAATGCAATATTCACAGTGCCAATGGGCACTATAAATATACCCACATGGTGTTCAATCACAAAATATATCAGACTCACCATATAGAAGACAGAAGCAAAACATTTATTCAGATGCCAGAAAACCAAATCCCAGTAAGCCAATTCCATCATAATAGCAAAGAAGTTAATAAGCCACAATAGCACAGAGAGTGACAGCATCCTTTAGCCTTCTCACAAATCAACATTTACTCACAAGCCTAACTGTCTGCTTGCCTGCTATCTTCTCTCCTCCCACCATCTAGCTGTTCTGACACCCTACTTTCTGTGGGCTCTTCTCCACCCTTCAGCAAATTCTTCCCACCACATTCTCCATGTGATTACATCCATCCTATTAGGGACCAGAGTTTATTTTCAAGGCAGGAGAGGTCTTCAAATTCACTTAGACTTATTAGGGGGCAGGGAAGATCTTCAAATTCTCATTACCATTATTACATCAGGGATGCTTGAAAAATCCAAATTTCATTGCTTGTCTTTTCTCCCTGTAGAATCATTCTCAGTTTTACTGGGGAAGTTATTCTTTATTGTAGACAAAGATCTTTTCCCCTTTAGAATATTTTAATGTGTCTTTCCCAATCCTCTATCATTATACTTGCTAAATCCTTTGCAGTCCTGATTGTGGTACCTTGATATTTTAATTCTTCCATTGTAGTTGCTTGGAATTTTCCCCCCTTTTGTTCAGAAGCATTGGATTTTGACAATGACATTCTTGTGAGTTTTCATTTTGGGGTTTCTTTCAGGCTGTGATCAGTGGATACTATCAATTTCTCACATTAACCTCTTTTTCTAATATGTATTTTAAAGAATTTAATAATTTTCTTTAATAATTCCTTAAAATGTTATATTTAGGGTTTTTTGTTTTTTAGCCATGGATTTCATATGTATACATACATAGACATACACACACATGTAATTATGAAAAAGAAAGAGAAAAGGGTGAGGGGATTGTGAGGTTCAAATGAGATAATGAATATAAAGTACTTTGCAATCCTTAAAATGTGATGTAAATGACAATTATCATGATGAACCCCATTGTTATTGTTATTAGCCTATAGATATCTGGCTTCCAATGTGGTGATGACTACATTTCCTGAGCTTTCTATTAAGCTCTTGCTGAGCTCAAGCAATATTTAAAGAATAATAGAGATGTGTGCTGGTAAAACAAACTATACAAAAAAACAAGCTATATGAAATTAACAATTAACAAACAATTAACAATTAACAAACAAGCTATATGAAAAAAAATCTACACAGATGTTGAAATTTAATCTGCATTATTAACTTCCTTAAATAAATACAATCAATAAAACAAATCAAGCCCTGATTTGTAACAATTGCTAATCTCTGAATTATATTCACACTGAAAATTTAGCAATCAACTCTTGAAAGCCTATTAGGGCTGGCTCCAACATATTCTTATATGCAACAATTAGGCGATTTATTTTGCTTGATTAGGCATATTTATTATAGGAATTTGTTCAACCATTCCCTTTTTATTTTTCTCTTTTAAAACAATCTTAATTTGCTTAATTGTTTTACTTTGTTTCACTTTAAGAGAATGGGGGTAATTTGTAAATATTTGTGATACAAAAGTAAAACATAAAAAATAAACTAATATAAAAGTATTTAAAGAGTTAAAATTGGTAAATACATTAATTTTTTTCAAAAAGAAAACATATTGACTCAAAAATGGTAGTAAGAAATGTAATTCAAAAGATGCAATTTGACCTATGAATGTTAAACTTATATTTCCCAAAGGGTCATGGAGATATATATCATCACAGGATCATAGATTTGGAGCTAGAAGAGATCGTAAAGGTCATCTTGCCAAACCCCTTAGGACCATAGACCACATTTATATGATGGAATCGGCTCACTTAAATGCACAGCTATTAATTGGAAGATGTGATAGGAAAGGAAGAAGGAAATGAGTATTATTAACATGCTTACTATGTGCCAGGCACTGTGTTGCACATATTATACACATTTCAACAACTCTTAGCTGCCTCAAGTGTGGTTGGTATTGAAATGCAAATTTTCTGCACTCTTTTTATTGCACCAAGCTAGACACAAACAGACCCTGGAAAAACTTTATAGGAAGAACTGCATAAAATATGTCATCATTAAAATGGAGGATATGGAAATAATTTGGGAAATCACCAAGTGAAATTGATGATTTACTGATAGACAACTTGTGTGCTTCACTACTAAAGCAATGTCTTGATATATAACAGCAGCATCTCAGTGTGTTGGGTAGCCCCCTTGTGTAGGAGTTGCACAGGATGAGAGGGAGAAGCCTAGGTTGCAATCTGCATATTTGGAGATCTACATCAATGAGATAGAGATTCATAGCAGTATCATGATTTTTTGCATATGCCAGGACCTACTTTTTATAATAATAGAATCAGGTGTATAAGTATGATGGGGCCAGCTTAAACCAGCTAGTCAGAGCTCATTGTTAAATTTTCTGTGTGAGCATTTACACCTCAAGAATCAAAATACTAATTCTTTTTGTGGTTGCTAAGAATTGGAAATTGAGGGAATGCCTATCAATTAGAGAATAGCTGAACAAGTTTGGTATATGATGTAATAGAATACTACTGTTCCATAAGAAATGATGTGCAAGTGAACTTCAGAAAAACCTAGAAAAACATATATGAACTGATACTGAGTGAAGTGAGCAGAACCAGGAGAACATTGCACACAGTAACAGTAACATTGTATGAGGACCAACTTGATAGACTTAGCTCTTCTCAGCAATGCAATGATCTAAGACAATCCCCAAAATAACTCATGGATGGAAAATGCTATCCACATCCAGAGAAAGAACTTTGGAGTTTGAATGCAGATTGAAGTATACTATTTTCTCTCTTTTTTCCTTCTTTCTCATAGTTTCCCCCTTTGGTTCTAATTCTTATTTACGACATGACTGATATGGAAATATGTTTAATATGATTGTACATGTATAGCCAATGTCAAATTGCATGTTGTCTTAGGGAGAAGGGAAGGAGTAGGAGAAAATTTAGAACTCAAAATCTTATAGAAACAAAATGTTGAAAACTAAAAATAAATTTAAAAAAGAATCAAAATGCTACCAATTAGACACTATTTGGGGCAGGTGGGTGGCACAGTAGATAGAGTGCCAGGCCTGGAATTTGGAAGACTTATCTTCCTGAGTTTAAATCTGGCCTCAGACACTAACTAGCTGTGTGACCCTGGGGAAGTCACTTAACCTCATTTGCTTCAGTTTCCTCTTCTGTAAAATGAACTGAAGAAGGAAATGGCAAACTATACCAGTATTTTTGCTAAGAAAACCAAAATGGGGTCACAAAATGTGGGATATGATTCAACAAAAACAAATGGCTTTATTAACTATTTTGTTGATTGTCTAGACTTAGACCAACATAAAAAAGTGATGGAGAAATGATTAAACTTAAAAGTGTGTCACATATATTTTTTTTTCCCCAAAGAGATGGTGATTAAACATTTATCAGTATACCTGACTACATGGGCTATTGCCTATCATTCAGTTCAGATCTCCGATTTTTACAAATGAGAAGCTCGAGCACACACCTGAATGTATCTACCCTCATCTTTCACTACATAATTCTCTTATTGGGTTCAAATATTGACTCTGTTACTTCCAAACAGTGGGTCCTTGTCAAAGCACTTAATCAGCTGGTTCTTAATTTTTTTCCTGATTTTAAAATGAGAGGTTTGGACTAAATGATCTTTATGCTCTATCTCAGATCTATGATTTCAGTATCATTCCTAGTACCTTGAATGAATTGGTAGTAGAATCATACATTGTGTTATCTGTAAGGTTACTTAGATATCATTTGCTTATTTGACATTTTATAGATGAAGACATTTGATTAATAGTTTGTAACTACCAATTCTGTGAATCTGCTGCAAAGTTTTCCAGGGAGTTGATAGAAATACTTATGCTACTTCTCTCTGAGGATTATTGAAAATGCAAATGATATTTACAATTCTATTCTTTTCCTTTCCTCTTTCTATTCTTTCCTTGTCATAGATGTAATGGCATGGTGGAAAGTATTCTTGCTCCTACTTAGGAGAAATTTGAATCTGGGTTTGATATTCACTAGCTGTGTGATCAGGGATAAGTAATTTGTTCTCTTATTTCCTCATTTCTTTTTTTTTTTTTTAAAGCAATTGGGGTTAAGTAACTTGCTCAAGGTTACACGGCTAGTCACTATTTATGTGTGGTTGCTCATTATCTGAGGCCGGTTTCGATCTCGGGTCATCCCAACTCTGAGGCCGGCGCTCTTACTCACTGCGCCACCTAGCCGCCCCTATTTCCTCATTTCTAAAGTGAGTTCAATAACTCTTGCACTGCCTACCTCAAAAGGTTGTTAAAATGGGGAGCTATAAGCTTGCCAAAAAGGTTTGCCACTGTACTGGAGGGGATTCAGGGTAACATCCACATTGAGGACAGATTGTCTATAGATGGTGAGCCCCTCCAGATGTTTCTATTTTTTGATGCTACTGTCCTTATCAGTGGTCATCAAACCCCAGGACAATGCAGAGCATCATGGAAAAGATTTGCCATTGTTCAAAGAAATTTGTATGCTTATCTAAACAGGTAAAGACAGGTGGTTGAAAAATGTTCATTTCCCAGGAATGTGCATGTGGATGGATGCTCTGTAGACCTTGTCCAACAGCATGTATATCTGAGAAACATTTTTGACCTTTTATTCCTCCAGATGAATTTTATCATTTCTTGTAGATCCATAAAGTGATACTTTGATAGTATGACAATAAATTTTGTAAATCATTTTATGTTTATTGTAATTTTTATTACATTAGCATAGCTCAACCATTAGTAATTAACCCTCCCCCCCCCCAGTAAATTTGTTTACCTTTATTTCTGTAAAGGGAGTTTTGTAGTTATAATCTTATAATTCTTCATAGCAGGGTTTTCAGATATTTTGTACATTTTGTAGTTGTTTTGAAGGGAATGTCTCAGTCTATTTCTGCTGGGTTTTGTTGGCAATATACAGAAAACAATGCTTTCTGTGGGCGTATTTTATATCTTGCTAATTTATTTAGGTGACTATTTTAAAAATTAACTTTAGTTGACTATCTAAGGTACTCTATGCAAAACATCATGTTATCTCCAAAACATTATCATTCTGTTTCTTCTTTGCCCACGGATGTTCCCTCAATATGGTTTTCTTGCCTTATTGATATATCTAATATTTGTAGAATGACATCAAATAAGAGTGGTAACAGTGGACAACCTTGCTTTTTTGGAAAGTATTTCTTCATTTTAAAGAAAATTATCCCTTGGTTTTAAATAAATATCATTTACTATATTTAAAAAATTATTCCTATACTTTTTAATGTTTTAGCATAAAACATGGTTATCAAAATCTTTTTGTGTACCTATTGATATAATTGTATTCTTTTTAATTTTATTATCAATATGCTTATTTATTTTTATATTTTCATTTAAATTTCTATATATGTCTTTAGAGTTTTATTAATTATTATTATTAATATTTTTATTTTTCTTGCTATAGAACTGACTCTACTTTCTTGGTATAAATACAACCTGGTCATGGTGAATAATATTTTTTAACATGTTATAACTTCTTTGCCATCATATTCTGTTCCTCAGGAGATTTTTAATGTCAAAGTATGCTGGTTCTTTTACTTTGTGCTGTGTTGGGTACAAATATATATATATATATATATATATATATGTATGTATATATGATATATATGTGTATATATATGATATATGTATATATATGATATATAAAATATGTATGTATGTATGTTACTGATCAATGGTCTTTCTTAGTAGAAAATAAATCAGCAGTTTTGAAAGACAGCATGGTATAAAGGAAAGAACATCAGAATTACAGTTAGAAAATATGAGCTCCAGTCCTGGTTTGTCTAGTCATCAATTGTAATACCTTGAGCCAGTCACTTCATCCCTCTAGGTCCTAATTTTCTCCTCTGTAATTAAAGGGAAAGAATCAAATGATCCAAAGGTTACTACCAACCCTGTGATTCCAGCCATTTACTCTCACAATTTTCAGATTTAATTTACATAGGTGATAGGAACTCTATATATGCTCACCTAGTAATGAAAGTAGGAATAATAATTGAGAGGATGAAGCCCTTGAGCCTGGTGACCTGATGTTGATTACATGACTAACCACTTCCTGCTTATTCAAAACCAGTGAGTTTCAAAGGTCTTCTTGCCTAGTCTTTTAGGAACTTTGCATTTATTTGAGTAGAGTTTATTTTACCTCACAATTTTCTATTTCATTTAAACCTGTGATTTCATTTGTGGAGGTAAACTCTTTGCCATCTCTTCTGTAATCTATGGTTATAGGGTGTTGCCTTGGACATTGAGATGTTAAGCAGCTTATTCAGATTCATACAATACCAGTCTGGGCAGAATTTGAACCCCAAGTCTTCCTGACTCCATTTCATCACCTGGGCTTTCAATTTAAGATCTGACAGGTCAGATACCCTGGTAATACTCTTTCTTCACCATCATCATCACCACTATTAGCAGTATTCTTATCATTGTTATTATTAATAGTCTAAATCTATGAATTAATTAGTATAAAACTCCTTGTGCAGAGATTTCATCCACTGATGCTGATTGAATTTTTTACATTCAGAGAGTTTGCCTGAGAACTGTGATATTAAATGAGTTACTCATAGTCACACAATTAGTATATATTGGAAAAAGATCTTGAGTGGAAGAAGAAGGCATGACATACTAGTACCTACTAGGTGCTAGAGACTATTTTTATTTTTCTTTATAATTATAATCTCATGTGATCTGTATAACAATCCTGCAAGGTAGGTGTTACTGTACAAATATTCCTATTTTACAGTTGAGAAAACTGAGGCTAAGTTAAATAATTTGCCCAGGGTCACAAAACTAGGACCCTTGAACCTACCTTCAACTAACTTGAAGATCTGTTCTACATTATGCTTCCTCTAATGGATTTTGGTCTTGTTACTGTATCTATCTTCCCTCTTAAATTCCTAGTATGTGCTCTTGATTCTATAACCTGAACCATAAGCATGACCTTGAACATTTCCCCTAGCTGACTGTTTCCCAGTGAGATCTCTCTAAAATTATTTTCTCAAGTCTATTAATGCAGTACTCTTTGCTGTTTCACATCTTTACTGCTCTAGTTACACTTGGCTACATACTGACAATTTGAGTTAGTTCCAATGAATGGAATGTGAAAACTCTGATTTACTATGTATGCCTGTCTAAAATAGTCCTGGCACTGCATCAGTGGAAGCACCACTTCATATGTTTTCCCCCCAATTGATTTTGAGATCAGAAATACTGGAACATTTATCAAAAGATTAAAAGTAGCTTAAACTCAATCCCTTGAGTTGTCTTCCTTGGGGGGATTCCACTGACATAATTATGTTCTTCGTAGGACATATGGACTGAGAGATCCTTGATCCATAAGTGCTCATTCATTTTCTTTCCCTGGAGTTAAAGACTGGGAAAGGCATTAAGACATTTTTAAGTTTGAAAAATTATCAATATTTTTCCTTTATTTGTTTTATTCTTGTTCTTATTGGAAGGCTGGGGAGTTAGGTTTCATGTTGGCTTTGCTCTAAACCAGCATTTGTTAAGCTCCAATCAAAATAAGCATTCAGTTAGGGCTATTAGTCCAATTGATATAAACATCTGGTTGAGCCCAAAAAGGCAAAGTATTTCCTAAACTGAATCAAAACATGGCAGAACTTCCAAGGAATAAATTGAGGTTGAGAAGTAAAATAGGAAGAAAAGGTGAGAGGGGTAAGTGTGCTAGAGGCACACTTGAGTCAGCTAAGTGGTGTAATCTGAGTATGAGCCTGGAGACAGAAAAACCTGATTACAAATCCTGCCTCAAACAGTTACTAGCTGTGTGACCTTGGGCAAGTCATTTAAACTCCATCTCAGTTTCCTCAACTATAAAATGGGGATTCTAATAGCATGTAGAACCCCGGGTTGTGAGAAGAAATGAGATGATATTTGTAAAGCTCTTAGCACAATGCCTGGCACATAGCAGGAGACTAATAAATGTCTCTTTTCTTCCTTCCAGTAGAAAGAGTCCTGGACTCTTTGTCAAACATATGACCTTTGGCAAATTCCTTTACCTCTCTAGATCTCAGTCTTTTTCCTCCATAAAATGAGTATCATAGATAGTAATACATATTTAGAGCTAAACGGTACTGTAGAGTCCATCTGGTTCGATCCCCTCTTTGGAAATGGTTAGGGCTGAGTGACTGATTTCTAAGGTCCCTTTCACTTTGAACATGCTGGGGTTTTGTGGGTTAAGAGAACAACTTCATCTATGTAGCAAAGAATGCTGAGAATTCAAGAATTTTTTCAACATATTCATTTTCATCAAAGGAAACTTCAGCCAATGCTTAAGTTTCTTAAGGAAAACAGACTTCCCTGTTTGAGAACCAGAAAGCAAGTAGAATTGATATAGACATCTAGATGTAAACAAAGAGGATGTGGTTTAGTTTCATAGATCAAATAAAGGTGGAGTTAATAGAAAATCATGATAGAGTGAAGATAATGATATCAAAAGATTGAAGATGTTTTTGTAGAATGGGGGCAATGAAATAAGAAAGAAGATAAATGACATTCGAAGTTAAGCTTGAGTATAATTAGAAAGATAAGCATTGAAATTTTTTTGAAAATTTATTAAATTATCAGAAGCACCTCTCATAATAAAATTTCCCTTACTGAGAATGGTTTATTGTATGTCTGTAGTATGAAAAGATACTGAGATTCTCCACAAACTATGTAAAAAAGGACTCTGAAAATCTTCTGGAGCCCCAGCACCCACAGAACGACACAGAGAAGCTAACCTCCCGCTGAGGACAGCCCAGCACCCTGCAGGAAGGACCAGCGCAGTGGTCTGGGAGCCTGCAGCGCGCAGAGCACAGGAGCCTAGCGGAGCCCAGGTCCACGTGAGCCGAGGTTTTAGCCCCAGGGCGGCAGGGCCAGCAGCCGGCTGGAGGAACCCCAGAACACCAGGAACTGTGGAGACTCCAGAATTATCAACATAGACTTGCCTAGGACAAAGTAAGAGGTTAGTGTCCTATGGACTTTGGGACCTATATTTGGGGAATGCGTCAGCTCCCTCCCCTGGGGGCTAGAAGCTGCTGAGGAGACAAGCCACTGTGTAGTTTTCAGAGGCATTTCCGGCTCCCAGCCTACAAATCGTGGGGAGATCCAGCGATCAGTCTTGGGGGGTAATCGCTCTTGCTTTAACCTCCCTGGATCTGGATTGTGATCTAGGGTAGAAGTTGTGGGTGGGTTTACAGCTTGCCAGAAACGGAAGTTGCCCCCCCACACGTTCGGGACGAAAATTCCTCTAGCTGGCCTTAAAGCCATAGTGTGGCAACAAGCCCAAAAGTCAAGCAATTAAGTGGCAACATGCCAAGGCAAAGGAAACAGAAAAATGCAACCCTAGACTCCTATTTTGGGGGCATAGAGCGGGAAAAGGACTGTGAGGTCAGAAGTCCTGCTCCAAAAGCCCCAGGGGAAAACATGAGTGGGTTGCAGGCCATAGAGGACCTTAAGAAGGACTTTAAAAATCAAATAAGAGAAGTGGAGGAAAAATTGGAAAGAGAAATGAGAAGGATGCAGGAAAAGTATGAAATGAGGGTCAACAGCCTGACTGAGGAAACAACACCTTAAAAAATAGACTAACTCAAATGGCAAAGGAGGCCCAAAAGGGCAATGAGGAGAAGAATGCCTTAAAAAGTCGAATTTGCCAGATGGAAAAAGAATCTCAAAAGTTCACTGAGGAGATTCATTCCTTCAGAGTTAGACTGGAGCAAATGGAAGCTAGTGACTTTATGAGAAATCAAGATGCTGTTAAGCAGATCCAAACAAACGAAAGATTAGAAGGCAATGTGAAATATCTCATGGGAAAAACCACTGACCTGGAAAATAGATCCAGGAGAGACAATTTAAAAATTATTGGACTACCTGAAAGCCATGATCAAAGAAAGAACCTAGAAATCACCCTTCAAGAAATTCTCAAGGAAAACTGCCCTGATGTTTTAGATCCAGAGGGCAAAATAGAGGTTGAAAGAATCCACCGATCACCTCCTGAAAAAGATCCCAAAAAGAAAACTCCCAGGAATATTATAGCCAGGTTCCAGAATCCCCAGATCAAGGAGAAAATACTACAAGCAGCCAGGAAGAAACAATTTCAATATTGTGGAAACACAATCAGAATAGCCCAGGACCTGGCAGCTTCTACACTGAGGGAGAGAAGGGCATGGAATATGATATTCCAGAGGGCAAAAGACCTGGGAATGAACCCAAGGGTCACCTACCCAGCAAAACTGAGTATTTTGTTTCAGGGGAAAATATGGTCATTCAGAAAAGATACTATATCTGACATCTCATATTCTCAACCTTATCTGCACACTATAACATAGACAGAATACTAGGTTGGACACAGGAAAGACCTGAATTTGAATCACATTTCTAGAAATTTCTTATATCATGTCCATGTGCAAATGTAGCCATCTTTCCAAAACTTAGTTTCTTCATCTGTAAAATAGTGAAAATAGGGGGCAGAGTAAGATGGTGGAGTAGAAACAGCTCTTCTGCTCAACTCTGGCTACCACAATTTCCAAATTCATGTAAAAGGGGACTGTAAACCACCTCTGGAGCTCCAGAACCCACAAAATGACACAGAGAAGCTAATCTCCCACTGAAGACAGCCCAGCAGTCCAGCAGGGAGTGGCCAGCGAAGCACTCTGTGAGCCAAGCACAGGCCCACTTGAGTCGAGGTTTTAGCCCCAGGGCAGCCGGACCAGCAGCCAGCTGAAGAGACTCTGGAACACCAGCAGCTGTGGCATTTCCAGAATTACCAACAGATATATGCCATGGACAAAGTGAGAGGGTACTGCAGTATGGACTTTGGGATTCATTAGTTGGGAGAGTGCATGGCCTCTTTCCCTAGGGGCAAGAAGCTGCTGAGAAGCTTCAGCACCGCTACTGACACACTTGGCAGCTTCAGTTCCTGCCCTGCAGACTGTAGGGGGATTCGGCGATCAGTCTGCAGGGTAATCATTTTTGATTTAACCTTCTTGGATCTGGATTGCTATCTGGGGTGGAGGTCTTGGGTTGTGTGACCAGCTTGCCAGAGTGTGTGGAGGCTTCAGAGAGGCCACCCAACTAATACCTCCAGCAGCTGGGAAAACCCCAGCATTTGGGATGGCTGCTCCCCTGGGTGGTGGCAGAGTCCTACTGTGGTAACAAGTGCAAAAGTCAAGTAATTGAGCAGCAACATGCATAGGCAAAGGAAACAAAATAAACAGAAAAATTCAACATTAGACTCCTATTCTGAGGGCAAAGACGATCTAAGCATGGAACAGGAGGAGGACTGGGAGGTCAGAATTCCTGCACCAAAAGCCCCAAATGAAAATACGAGTTGGATAAAGGCCATAGAGGACCTTAAGAAGGATTTTGAAAATCAAATGAGAGAAGTGGAGGAAAAATTGGAAAGAAAAATGAAAATGATGCAAGAAAATTGTGAAAGGAGAGTCAACAGCCTTACTGAGGAAAATAACACCCTAAAATTAGACTAACTCAAATGGCAAACGAGGCTGAAAAAGCAATGAGGAGAGGAATGCCTTAAAAAGCCAAATTTGCCAGATGGAAAAAAGAATTTCAAAAGCTCACTGAGGAGAATCTTTCCGTTGAATTTAGAATGCACCAAAGGGAAGCTAGTGCTGTTAAACAGATCCAAACAAATGAAAGAATAGAAGGCAATGTGAAATATCTCATGGGAAAAATCACTGACCTGGAAAATAGATCCAGGAGAGATAATTTAAAAATTATTGGACTACCTGAAAACCATGATCAAAGAAAGAACCTAGAAATCATACTTCAAGAAATTCTCCAGGAAAAATGCCCTGATGTTTTAGAACCAGAGGGTAGAATAGAGGTTGAAAGATTTCACCAATCACCTCCTGAAAAAGATCCAAAAAAGAAAACTCCTAGGAATATTATAGCCAGGTTCCAGAATTCCCAGATCAAGGAGAGAATATTACAAGCAGCCAGGAAGAAACAATTTGAATACCGTGGAAATGAAATCAGGATAGTGTAGGATCTGGCAGCTTCTACACTGAGGGACTGAAGGGCTTGGAATATGATATTCTGGAGGGCAAAGGAGCTGGGATTAAAACCAAGAATCTCCTACCCAGCAAAACTGAATATCATGTTTCAGGGGAAAATTTGGTTATTCAGTGGAATAGAGGACTTTCAACCATTCTTGATGAAAAAACCAGAGTTGAATAAGAAACTTGACATTCAGATACAAGAAGCAAGAGATGCTTGAGAAGTAAACAGGGAAAAGAAATCATTATGAACTTATAGAAGTTGAACTGTTTACATTCCTACATGGAAAGACAATAACTGTAACTGATGAAACTTTTCTTAGTATGAAAATTGTTGAAGAAAGGTATATAGGCATATGAATACATATGTGAATGTGTGTGTATATATGTTTACAGGCATACATAGATAGAGTCCACAGGTTGAATTTAATAGGAAGTGATGATACTTAAAAGGTCAAATTAAGAGGTGAGAGAGGAATATAAGAAGAGGAAATCGGGAGAGAGAGAGAATGGGGTAAACTCTCTCATAGAGAAGAGGCAAAGGAAAATGGTTACAAGGGAGGTGAAGAACAGGAAGGCAAAAAGGCAAAACCTTATTCTCATTGAATTTGGATCAGGGAGAGAATGACATACGTACTAAATAGAATATCTTACCCTACAGGAGAGTAGGGGGAAAGGGGATGAGAGGGTAGATGATGGAAGGGAGGGTGGGAGGGAAGTTGGAAGCACCCACTTTTGAAACGGGACAGGATCAAAGTAGGGAATAGACCAAGTGGGAGGTGGGATAGGAGGGAGGGAAATATAGCCAGTCTTTTACAATATATATATATATACTATGGTGATGTTTTGCATAGCTACACATGCACAACATATACTGATTTGTTTATCTTCCCAGTAAGGGTGAGTGACAAGGGAGGAAGGGAATGAATCTGGAATTTAAAGTTTTAAAATCAAATGTGTAAAAATATATAAATACTATTATAACACTATTTTACATATAATTGGGAAATAATATATACAGGCATTGTGGCACAGAGATTCACCTGAAAAAGTTGAGAGGGGTATGGGAGATGATATGGGAGAGAGCAGATTCGATGAGGGGATATCCTGTGGGACTGCTATTCTGGAGTGGTGGGTAGGGAAAAATGGGGAAAAAAATTCTAACTCACAATCTGGCAGAAATGAATGATTTAATTCACAATTTAATAAAGCATGTGGGAAAAACAAAAAACAAAAACAGTGAAAATATCTACAGTACTTTTTTTTTCAACAGGGTTGCATTTCAAAATCAAATGATTATATATGTAAAGTACTATGCTGACTTTAATGTGATATAAATCTATCAATTTATTCAAGAAACAGTTTCTGGTAGATAATTCAAGCATCACAACATCACAATTATATCTTAGAATCAAAGAGTTAGCAGGGACTTAAGAGATCATCTAATTCAACATATTCATTAAATAAGAAAGCTGGAGTCTAGAGGGGTATAATGATTTCCCTAAGGTCACGCAGTTAAGAAGTGCCCAAATCTGAACTGAAATGTAGATCTAGGTAGTGGTGGTAGTTGTTTACATATGCAGTGTATACTGCATTTTATTGACTTAAAAAAATTCTTAAGTTAAACACCAAATAAACAGAACATTTTCATATATACAGTAGCATGAAAAGAAAGGATTATGCATGAAATTGCAGGTTTGTATTACATGCAGCTTGTATTTTTTTTTTTTGAGGACATTGGGGTTAAGTAACTTGCCCAAGGTCACATGGCTAGGTTTTTTGTTTGTTTGTGTGTTAAGTGTCTGAGGCCATATCTGAACTCAGGTCCTTCTGACTCCAGGGCCGATGCTCTACTCACTGCGCCACCTAGCCGCCCCCAGCTTGTATTTTTTAAAAGCATATATAATAAGTTCAACTTGGAGCTTTCTTAGGTATCCTTGTCTGTACTTCTTTCTGGCCTTCCTTGTTTATTTAAAAAAAAAAAAAGATTCCTCCAAAGTCCTCTTCTCTTTTTGTCAGTTTCTTCTTGTTGTCTTCTTTCTTTCCCTATCTCTATCTCCCCATCTTCCTCCCACCCAACTCTCTTTGAAATACAAACAAACAACCCTTTAAACAAATGTGCCTAATCAAGCAATGAAAATTCCCATATTGTCTGTGTCTAAAATGTATGCTTTAATCTATATCTGAAGTCCACTGCTTCACTGTCATGGGATGGCTAGTATGCTTTATCATTGATTCTATAAAGTCATTAAACATCTGATGGTGGCAGTTCCCCCAGACCAAAATTCCTGCTTCTAGCCTAACCCTCACAACCATTATGAATGGAAACAACTCCTGTGGAAAAGAGACCAGTCATCCCTGTCTATTGCCACATACAAGTCAGTGAAGCTAGGTTAGTTGAAAGAGCAAGGCACCCTAAGGGAGAGATATACCTTGCAAGTCAAACTACCATTACCACCTTGAACACTATCTTCCACAGACCATGATTGGAACAGCCTAGGACTCTGAACCCAAGAGCCTCAGAAACAACAATACATTCAACCCAGTTCCTTGAGACATTATCCTGAAGAGCAATCCTGGTGGAGAAGCAGTCTCACAATTGTCCCTGTGTGTGTTATATAACCACAATTACTGAAAATCTAGAAAAGAAAGATTTTGCCATTAAAGTCCTTACCACCTCAAATGGTTCAAATAAAAAAAAATATAATTTTATCAGTGGAAATGACATTAAAGAAGAGGTATTAATAGCCACTAAACCTCTAAGGACCACGGGGCTTTTCCATGTGACTTGCAACTGAAAATTTCCGTGTGTGTTGTCTTCCCCAATCCACATGAGCTCCTTGAGAGCAGAGATTGTCTTAGTTTTCTGCTGTTATCTTGACACTTCGAACAGTGTCAAGATAACAGTAGTAAGATACATAGTAAGCTCTTAATAAAGTCTTTATTCATTACTCAGAGTTCTGTAGTCTTTCAAAATTTTTAATTTTTAAAATGTTATTGTATAAATTGTTTTGTTGGTTCTTCTCACTTTACTCTGTATCCATTATATAGGTCTTCCTAAGTTTCTCTGAAAATGTCAATTTCATAATGTCTTATGGTGCAATAATACTCCATTACATTCATATACCAAAATGTATTTAGTCCTTCTCCAATAAATGTTTGTCAACTTTTTAGTTTCCAACTGAATGCAAATATTTTTACTTAAAGTCTAGGACTCCTTCCATTACATATGCAAAGTGACTATATAGAAGATTTAGGGATAGATAAATTATCTTTATATATTTTCTAGGCAGTTCTGCAGGCTACTAGTGGGACAAATAAAGAATTCTGGGGACCTTACTCATCCCTCCCATTGTCTGCCACTTCACTATTTCTGATTCATTTTTCCTTAATCATAGAAGTGAGAAATCAATAACAATGGTTACAAAAGGCAATTCATATTTTGAAGGCAGCATGGCATGGTAGACTGGGATCTAGACCATAGAGAACTCTGTTAAAATGTTGCTTTATATAGTTACTAACTATATAACTGCATAAAGCTTTTAACTGCTCTGGGCCTCAATTTCTTCATGTCCAAAATGAGGAGGTTTGCACTATTTGCCTCTAAGAGCCATTCAAGCTTTAATTCTTATATCCCAGAATCATATAGACATGAAAGAAAATAAAAATCAAGAAAGAAACTAACTTCAAGCTGATATTATTTCAATTCTAACTGCATAAGAAATGGTAAGATTTATACAAAGTTATGCAAAATAAGGCAAGCAGAATCAGAAAAGCAGGAATGAAAATGGAAAGAATTAAGTGGTATGTTGCAAAAACATGATTTTCCAAGGTTTCCCCAAAGAAGAGAGATCAATCACAAAGCTAGTTACTGACAAGAGGAAACCTCAAACCTTAGACTGCCTTTTTGCCTCTCTTTCCATTTCTTCAGACTGCCTCTCATTATTAGTTCTAGTTGCACTGAAATCTGGAAATGTCAGTTTCCAAAGACTTGAATTCTAGTCCTACCCCTCACACATGCTGGCTGCATGACCATAATAGCTCTCTATGCTTCAGCCAACTCTTTAAAAATAGAAGTTTCAATGAACTGCTAATTTGTAATTATGGAGAAAGTTTCCATACTTGGAATTCTTCTCATAGGTGAAATCACATGTTGGAACCAAATACAGTTTCAGTTGATCTCTAAGAGCCATTCCCACTCTACCCCAGCAACCCAAGTTTTTACTGACCATCGATCTCAACTCATTGTAAAAATCCTTCCCATCTGATGGTGGCTCTCAAGAAACCCAAGCAACTGAGGAATTACCACCCAGATGAAGCACAATCCATCTCTAGTACCCCTTTAGGAATAAAGATCAAGGTAATGACCATAAACCTAGACAAATAAATTATCTTGAATGGAGAACAAATCTAGTGAGGTAAGAATATGTTAACTTTACACCTTGTTGGGAAGTAACTCACAAAATAAAGCCTTAATTTTAAAATGTCTATCTACTGAGAAGACGGGAGAGTTTGAAGAATCACAATTTAGGGAGGATGGTGAATAATAGAGGAAGGAGAAGCAAGTAACCAAGATCCTGGGATCCTAAGCTTTTAATAAGCAATGACTAACTAGGCAGCTCTATGAATTAAGCAGGTGATGTGGAAGTGTGTCAAGATAGAAAAAGAAGTGGCAAACCCATGCCACTGTTTAAATACTGTAAAAGTCTATAAAGGTTTTAATGATGAATGAAAGAGTCCATTTTCATCCCAAGGAGGAGTCTATATTTTAGACAGAAATATCGATTAGCTCTCAACTCAGTATGTTATATGGAGCTATTTTTCTGAAATTGATTAAAGTTTTTCTTTTAAATGACCTTGGCTTGGCCTGAAATAATACAGGTGTCTTAAGCTTGATAGGTCAACAAAGAAGGAATGATGTTCATACAGTAATATGCATTGTGGTTATATGTATATATACATATATATAATCTATGAATATAATTGTGTACAGAGAGCTATAAATTCTTCATTTGTATGATATATCTATATTTATATCTGCAACTACATCTATCTGTAAATGTTTCTACATAAATATTTCTATCTCTCTCTGTTTATATGGATACATATATTTAATTCATTCATATGCGGGAATATGTGTATATACATCCATATATATGCTATGGTTATCTGGAATGCTGGCACAGGGTAGAGTCAGTAAAAGCTGGCTGCTCTACTGAAAGATCAGTGCCTTGGGGAGACAGTTTGATTTAGGCAAATGATTAATTTCTCATACTTATACATACACACACATATATACACACATAAATATATGTGTGTATATATATATAAAACACCAATGAAAATTTGCATAGGGAACACAGTGAGGAAACTATTTGCCAATATAAAGTTTCAACTGCTTTGTACCTTCTAGACATGGAGAGTTGCTCAAGGCAAGTAAAGGTAAATGATTTGCCAGAGTCACACAAGTAGTATGTTTAAGAGGCAAGATTTGAATACAGGTCTTCTTGACTCTGAGGCGAGTTTGCTAGCCATTCTGCCACCCTCATAAAAGAATATGATATAAATAGTAAAACAAAATCATAAATTTATTTTAAAAAGACATGTTAATTGGCTTAATTTCTTTGTAACTTGCTTTTCTGTATTTAAAAAATGAATGATACAATTTAGTGTCTGGGTAGTTTGGCAAAAATTACAACAAAAAGCTAATATGATTTACAAGAAAAGCATTCATCTTTTGGATGAACTATTTCAATTTTCATAGGTTAGGCCTTTGTGATACCAACATCAGAACTGTAGAACTGGTTAAATCTGCCTTCATACTGTCTTTTGAATTTGTTTCCTTTCCATTGTCAATGTACCTTCATTCTTTCCACCTATACCTACTCTCTCCAATTCATCTTATACACTATGATTAGGTTAATTAACCTGAAATATAATTGTTCCTATTCCATTTCACTAACTTCTCAAAAACTTCTAATAATTTTTCCATTGCCTTATGGGTAACAAAACAAAACAGCAAAATACAACAGAACCAAAAAATTGACTTAGCAAGACATTTAAAGCTTTAAGTTCACTTTCTAACCTTATCTCATACTGGAGGAAGAAGATGGGTTGTGAGAATGTAAGGCACTTGAGCCCAAGGTGTTGGACTTTCTGCTGAGCCCAACTGCAGACACTGATGATTTAGGTGACTCAGTAGTCATAGGAAGCTTGTGATGAGTGACTTCACAATGGTATTTTTCTAGGCCTATGAAAGCTCTTATATTCATCCTTCTATCCTTGTAATATTTAATAAATTCCTTCTATTGCTCCAACTCATTTACAGCACATAGCATCATCATCAATGTCCTTATTTTAGGATCAGGTGGCACTTTTAATATAAAAGAAGCCCTCATGGGAATTTAATTCTAACAATTTTCATCAGGGTGAAGCCAAGATGAGGCATAGAAGCAGGAAAACTCCCTGCACTCCCCTCATAACCACCTCAAATACCTATAAAAATGACTCTAAACAAACTTTAGGGCTACAGAACTCACAAAGTGACAGAGAGAAACAAATCTCCTGGTGAAGGCAACCTGGCAGGAGGATAGGAAGGGTCCATCACAGCACATTGGGAGTAGCACCCAGCCCTGTGTGAGCCTGTGGTTTTAGCTCCAGGGCACTCTGACCATCCCTGGCTGCAGGGACTTCTGGAGAGTGGATCACCAGCAGCTGTGATGGTTTCCAGAATTATCAGCCCATAGATGCCAAAGACAAAGTAAAAGGTCAGTGTGTACTCTATAGGAAGGGGGGGTCTGGGAGTATGGTTCAGCCTCTACCCCCAGGGGGAGAAGTGGCTGAGGAGTGGTGGCTACGGCTGTGTGGCTGCTTCAGAGCTCCTGGACTGCAGATTTTAGGGGGACCAAACAACCATTCTGAGGGGTAATTACTCTTGCTTTAACCTTCTTGGATCTGGATCACTGTCTTGTGTGGAGGTCCTGTGGTGTGTGAGCAATGAGCCAGAGTGTGTGGAGGCTTCAGAGAGGACAGCCAACTAATAGCTCCAGAAGCTGTGAAAACCCAGACTATTTGGGACAAAGCTCTCCTCTCTGGAAGCAGAGTTCTACTGTGGCAAAAAGCTCAAAAGTCAAGTAATTGAATGGCAACATGAGCAAACAAAGGAAGCAAAGCAAGCACAGCAACCTGACTCTAGATTCCTTTTTTTAGGACAGAAAGAATCAAAGCATGGAACAGGAGAGAGACAACAATGTAGGAACTCCTGCAAAAATAGCTTCCAAGAAAAATATGAACTGGTTACAGGCCATAAAGAAGCTTAAGAAGGATTTTGAAAACAAAATAAGAGAAGTGGAGGAAAAATTGGGAAGAGAAAATAGAATGATGCAAGAAAATCATGAAAAGAGAGTCAACAACCTAACTAAAGAAAATAACACCTTAAAATTAGACTAACTCAAATGGCAAAAGAGGCTCAATAAGGCAATGAGAAGAAGAATGCCCTAAAAAGGCAAATTTGCCAGATGGAAAAAGAATCTCAAAAGCTCACTGAAGAGAATCATTCCTTCAGAATTAGATTGGAGCAAATGGAAACTAATGACTTTATGAGAAATCAAGATACTATTAAACAGATCCAAAGAAATGAAAAAATAGAAAGCAATGTGAAATATCTCATTAGGAAAACCACTGACTTGGAAAATAGATCCAGGAGAGATTATTGGACTACCTGAAAGCCAGCATCAAAAAGAAAAAAAAAGAACCTAGAAATCATCCTTCAAGAAATTCTCAAGGAAAATTGCCTTGACATTTTAGAACCAGAGGGCAAAATAGAGGTTGAAGGAATCCACTGATAGCCTCTTGAAAAACAAACTCCTAGGAATATTATAGCCAGGTTCAAGAGTTCCCAGGTCTAGGAGAAAACATTACAAGTAGCCAGGAAGAAATAATTTCAATAGTGTGGAAACACAATCAGTATAATACAGGATCTGGCTTCTACACTGAGGGATTGAAGGGCTTGGAATATGATATTCCAGAGGTCAAAGGAGCATGGATAAAAATCAAGAATCACCTACCCAGCAAACCTAAGTACAATGCTTCAGGGTAAAGCATGGTAATTCATTGAAATAGAGGACTTTCAAGCATTTTTTATCATAAAAACAGAGTTGAATAGAAAATCTGACATTCAAATACAAGAAGCAAGAGAAGCATGAGAAGGTAAACAGGGAAAAGAAATTATAATGAACTTATCAAATTTGAACTATTTCCATTCCTACATGGAAAAACTATAATTGTAGCTTAAATGTACATATATATATATATATATACACACACACACACATACACACATACATACATACATATGTACATACATATATATGTCTATATAGGAGGGAGTATGGGTATATGAATACATATGTGAGGGCATGTATATATGTGTACAGATATACATAGACAGAGGGCACAGGACCAACTGAATAGCAAGGGATAATACTTAAAAGGTTAAATTGAGAGGTGAGAGAGGAATATAATGAGAGGAGATGGGGAGAGACAGAATGGGGTAAATTATCTCATATAAAAGATGTAAGGGCAAACTGTTACAATTGAGGGAAAGAACAGGAAGGGAAAAAAGAATGAGTCAACCTTATTCACATTGAATTTGGCTTAGGGAGGAAATGACATATACATTAAATAGGGTATCTCACCCTACAGGAGAGTAGGGGGGAAGGGGATATGAGGGGATGATGGAGGACAGGGCAGGTTGGCAGGGAGGGAAGTTAGAAGCACACACTTTTGAAAAGGGACAGGGTCAAAATAGAGAATAGAACAAATGGGAGGCGGGATAGGATGGAGGGAAATATAGTCAGTCTTTCACAATAAATCCACTATGGAAATGTTTTGTGTAGCTACACGTGTACAGCCTATATTGAATTGCTTATCTTCCCAGTAAGAGTGGGTGACGAAGGAGGAAGGGAAAGAATCTGGAATTCAAAGTTTTAAAATCAAACATTTAAAAAAATTTCATCAATGTTTAAAAATTTTTATAGCTTTGATTTTAGTTTAAATAATAGTCCTAGTGCACACTGTAATGCAGTAGTAGACCTCAGCAGATATCAGTAGTTAAGTATAAAACCATGCAAATGCAATAGGTAAGAGTATACAACATTAGCCTAAAATTAGAGGCATAATGTATTACTGTATATCTGTTCAAAAGAAAGTCTCAGTAGAAATGACAGAACAAACAAAAATTATTTTATAAACATTAAAACAAATTGCGACCAAGGAAATATTCCTGTGCTTGCAACTTAAAAACAAAATTCATGCTCAGATGTTCCCTAGACAAGCTCCCAAGTTGGATGCTATGTGTGGAAGACTATATGCTTAATCTACCTATACCTGCTCATGAAAGGTTTGACTGAAACTGAGTTAATTTTGTGAAACATATCATGTGAACATTCAAATATAGTTTCCTTCATTATTATATAAGTTTACAATGTATACAGGCATGAATAAGATGGATATATCATAACCTGAGGAGGCATGATCAACTGGAATTTTGGGATATTGTCAAGTCAGGAAATGCCAGCAGCTACAATGAAAAGATCAGTGCTTTGGGGAAACAGCTTGATTCATGTCAATGGTCATCTCAATACTACTGGAATTCGACCTCCTAATCTAATACTGAATCCATTAATTTAAATCCCTGTTTCTTTACCTCATCTTTTTAAAAGCCTTTGGATTTGATACTTATTTTTACCTTGCCCCCAAATACATCTGAAGCTATCTGAAAAAATATAATATACTTCAATATTTCAAGGATACATGATTGTTTCATCTGTATACTCCTATCAATAGAGATACCACCTTTTCCATCCAGATAGACTGCCTTTGTGAGCTGCTCTGTCTGGGGGAAAAATCATTATATATGTATGAGGCTGACTGAAACAGTGACACTCTGGCCAATAGGAGGGAGGATTTGGGTTCAGATATTATCTGTAGACAATTATTAGCTGTATGACCCTGGGCAAATTATTTAACCTCTTTGTGCCTTAGTTTTTCCATCTGTTAAATGATAGGGCTGCCCTTGGTGGTTTGTAAAGATCCTTGTTGCTCTAATCCTATGACCCTATGGTCCTCCCATGCCACAGTTGACAGACTGACTTCTTGAGCTTCTTTTTTTTCCTTTTTCTGGAGGGGGGAAGCCTGGGCAATTGGTGTTAAGTAACTTGCCCAAGGTCACACGGTTAGTAAGTGTTAAGTGAAATAAAACATTTCTACTAATTTGGTATACTAAAATTTCTGAATGAGGATACAGCCACCAGTCAACTAAATAAATATATCATTTGGTTAAAAGCAAATGAAAATATAGCACAACCTATAAGTTCACTGATTTGGTTGACTGACATTTGCAACATGAACTTATGAAACCTAGAGTATAAATATATTTTCCCTGGGATACATTATGGTTAGAGCTATATTTAATATATTCACTCTCAGAAGTCAATATGCCCACCCTTTTAGGGAAGGTAACTTTTCTTAGGTCAGTAAATGTTTTGCTTCCATAGGGAAAGCATTCTTCTCACTATAAGAATAGAGAAAACATATTTTTTGTCAACAATTGTGGAATTGCAACATGTATGGTTTTCTTTCTTCTTTTCTGAGGTTCATTATTTGAGATAAGGGGAAAAACATTTTTAGAAGTAAAACAAATAGCAATTTTCACAGTCTCATTTTTATAATATTGAACTTTAAGGCTGTCCTTGGTCTTCAGTCTCCCACAAGCATGAACAGAATTATTAACTAGATTTTCACACAGCTTTGGTTTAGATTTGTGCAGCTTCAGTCTTTAAAAGTGTTCACTTCATGCTAATTGTGAGTGGGTTAAACCCTTCAGGATTCAATTCAGAGCAAAAATATCAATCAGAAATGAACATTTTGATCAGGTAATCAGGGTTTTCAGGAGACTTTTTAAATGCATTGAGTCAAAAGCTCTTAAAATTTTCAGAGGTATTGAATTTTTACTCTATCTACTAGGAGTATTCCTCACCCCTATCCCCCATCCTGATTTCTGGGCACCTGGAATAAATGATTTCTTAATAGTGAGAGTTAACATTGAGTGAATTAATAATATTGTGCTGCTTTACTAAGATAATTTGGCTTTTACATCCTCAAGGATTTTTTCCTTCTTGCTGAATCACTGGACTGAGATTGGGAATGAAGAAAAACTAACTACTTCACCCCCATCTTCCTCCCATTTTATTCCATCAACTTGGACATATGTACCAAAGAGAAAAACATATTGGATATGTCTAGATTATTTTGTATGTGTTTTTTATACATGGCATAAAATAACATTTCCACTTGAGTAACTCCCCTAGACACTAAGATCCTTATTATAAAAGGATATGAGATTATTACTGTATCTGCATATAATATTATATATGCATTGATATTAAAAATATGTATATATCTGTGTATACACACACAAACACAATACAAAGTGAAAAGTCCTGGGTTCAAATACTGTCTGTAATAAATATTTTTCGTCTGACTGTGGAAAAATTACTGAGCCTCTCAGGTCTCTTCGCAACTCTCAAAGAATATACATTTCTAAGAAAGTACTGATGTGAAGTAGTATGATTGATATAAAGGCTCAGATTGGGGGCCCTTATGCCAATGAAATCTATCTATCAATCATCTATCTACCATCTATACATATGACATATATCTGTATACATATGCATGTGTACATACATATACACAGATCATTCTATACAGAAAATCTCATTATCTCTTTATATTTATCTATATAAATACATATTTGTGGCTAAACTCCATGAGAAGGCACTCTAGAATAGTTACCTCCATTTCCCTTCCACTCACTCTTTTTAACTCTCTACAGTCTGACTTTTGACTGTATCATTCAACCTCAACTACTGTTTCCAAAATTACCAATGATCTCTCACTTCCTAAATTTAATGGCTTTTTTTCATCTTCTTGATCTCTCTGCCACCTTTTACACTTTTAATCACTGTTTTCTTCTAGACACCTTCTTTTTAGGTTTCCAGCACATCGTTATTCTGGTTCTCGTCCTACTTTTCTGACTACTCCTTCTCAGTCTCTTTTGCTTTGTTCTTTGTTCAGATCATGGCCACAAAACATGGGTGTTCCTCAGAGATGTCTTCTCCATCTATATTATTTCAATTTATAAACTCGTTAGCTCCCATTATCAATTATCATCTCAATGTTGATGATCCTCAGAGCTATTTTTCCAGCTGTAAAGTTTCCCTTGACATGTAGAGTTGAAGATTTAACTGCCTATTAGAAATCTCAAACTAGATGTCCTATGAACATGTTGAGATGTCCTCAACATGTGTAAAACCTAATCTTTCCCTCTCTTCTCCCTGAAAAACTACCTCCCCTTCTGAACTTTCCTATTGTTGTTGAGGGCACCACTATTCCCCCAGTCACAAAAGTTCATGTTCTTGACTACTAACTCACCCTCACCTCCCATATCCAATCTGTTGTGAAGTCTGCCTATTATCCTTTTGTAGCATCTCTTGCATATGCCCCTTCTCTCCCCTAACGCTGACCTCACCTTGATGCAGGCCTTATCAACTCACACTTTTAGAGTATTGCTATAAATTTCTAGTTGATCTTCCTGACTCAGATCTCTCCCCATTTCAATCTATCCTCTAAAAGTATGCCAAGTTAATCCTTCTAAAGGACAATGTCTGACCATTTTACTCCCCATTCAATAAATTTGAGTGATTCTCTCCTCCAGGAATCAAATGTAAAATATTCTGTTTAGCATTCAAAGCCTTTTATAACCTGGTCTCCTCCTACATTTCTAGTCTTTTTCTCATGCCTTACTCTGCCACATGCACTCTGTGGTCCAGTGACACTGGCTTTCTTGTTGTTCCTTGCACAAGATACTTCCTCTCCAGACTATGGGCATTTTTGCTGGCTGTTCCCCATGCTAAGAATTCTCTCCTTCCTCACTTCTGCCTTCTGATATCTTTTCCCTTTACATTCCAGTTATAAACCCATTTTATACAGGAAACCTTTCCTCATGCCCCTGAAATGAATATCTTCTGTCTGTTGGTATTTCCAATTTATCTTGTACATAATTTGTTTGTATGTAGCTGTTCATATGTTATATCCATTTATATTCCTTAAGATCGGGGATTGTATTTTGCCTTTCTTTGTATCCCTAGTACTCCGCATAGTATCTGGTACATAGTAGGCATTTAACAAATGTTTATTGACTGAATGGCTAATCTCATATATAAAACATATGTCCACGAATAGACATTATTGTTGTTCAGTTCTTTCAGTTGGGTCCAACTTTTAATGATCCCATTTAGGTTTTCCTTGGCAAAGATATTGGAGTGGTTTGCCATTTTCTTCTCTAGCTCATTTTACAGATGAGGAAAGTGAGGCCAACAGTGTTAAGTGACTTGCCTATGCCCAGGGTCACATATTACACATCTGAGACTGGATTTGAACTCAGGCCTTCCAGATTCCAGACCCAGCACTGTATCCACTATACTACCTAGCTGTTCTTACGTATGTGTATGTATATATACACATACATAGATACACATACATTTATATATACACATACATTTATATATACACATATGTACACACATATATACACAGAAACATGTGAAACTATTATATGGATTATAACCATATATATATACACACAGACACATAAAATTTGAGTGGATAGTTAGGTCACATTGAGTTGTTTTGGATCTCTTTCAAGATGCTCAACAGTATTGTGTTTCTGGATGCAACCTACTTTCTCCTCTTTTTGCTTGTAGGTACAACTTGTCTATTTGCACAGTCTGTCTGATTTCAGATATGTATATTGCTGGACAAGCTTTACAGATGATTCATTCAACCACATGTTAAAATATGAGAAATAACCATTCTTCATTCACTTGTTTTTTCTGTATGTATGGCACAATTCTTGATGTTCTCATAATTGTCTTTTTGGGTATTAATAAGGACTAAGTTTTAGATAACTTGTGAATCAACCCCACTATGAATTCATAATTGTTCCACCTAGCACATAGATTTCCTCATAAACTCTTTATGCCATTTCATTGTTTTTCTCTTGGTTCTCTTTAGTGCCATTTCTACCTCCTCTAAAAGCATAGACAAAGCTATAATGTCAGCCTCCAAGTTTATTATAAAACCCTTGCAGATCTTTTCCATTTTCTTCTGTTTGTTGTTCTATTTTCCTCCTCAAAAGCTCTTGGCATGACTTTGCTTAACTGGCTTTCTCAAGAAAACTTCTTTACATTGGTTTTACCTTCTCTTTCTTTATTTTAGAAGGTGTTATTGCTTTTAACCTTCCATCATTCTTGTATTTGATTTGATAAAGAACTTTTTATTTTAAACTGTATTGATTTAGCCTGCCATATCTCTCCTCTTGGGATGTAAGTCAAATATTTGCTGACTAAATAAAATGAACTATGTGATATAGCTTAGAGATATTCATTGTATACTTAATTTGAGGAATATAATCATAAAGTACTAAAAATAGTTCAATTTAAAGAGTTTGCCCATATTTATCTCTTGGCTAACACTGAAGGAAGCCCATATGTTTATTGTAAATCAAAAGAGTGAAGAATAAGTGGTGTTGCTAAAGCTAGATGAGTTATTCAATCTTGTGATGCTGTGATCCTGACAATATAAAATTGAAAACTCTTCTAATGTGAAGTGACATCTTATGGCTGTTGCAGAATATCAAAATGATTGCTAGATATTTTAGAATATTGATGCTAAGCCAAATCAAAGACCCTCTTGAATTTCAGGAGCTTAGAAATGATAAATATCAGAATGCTATTTGAATTTCAAAATATTGAAAAGAAACTATTCCTTAAAGAAGAGTTAACTTTCTCATGCATGAAAACACACAAAACACACACATATACATGCATATGTAGGCATAAATGTATACATTGTAGATATATACATATGTGCATACACATGGGTATATGCAATGATATGATGACTCTATGGGTGGGGAGTGGTGGGGCTGGAACCTATGATTGTTCAAGTATGGACATTCCATCCAGCACTTAGAGTAATTTATTAAATACTTGCCACATGTGGACAAATATTTCAAAAATTAGTCTTAGTAAGTTGTCTGGGTCACTAAGAAGTTAATCGATTTGCCTAGAATCACAGAGACAGTGTGTACCATAGGTGAGACTTGAATCCACAACTTCATTACTCCAAGAAAAGCCCTCTATCCAATATACACAATAACTATTCACATATATCTGATTTGTTAAAAAACAAAAAAAAAATATGATACATGAAAGTACAATAAACCAATGAGTCCAATGCCTAAGTGTTTTAAGAAGACATATTCTTGTGTTTATTTCCAGAAAATATAAATGACTTATTTCAGGAAAGTTCTAGAAAATAAACAGCTTTTCATTGTCCAGATATACTTTTTGATCTCTCTTAATGACCTCACTTTGATTTGAAGCTTTGAAGAGATGCCTCAAGTACATTTTATAGGAACAAGACAACATTTTCAGTTAAGATGTCAATGTGAAGGGTCACAATGGAGTCTGGCTCTCCCATATATACTCCAGGTAAGATCTATAAAGAGATCCACACTTCATAATGATAAAAATAAAATCCAAAGAGAAACTCATAAACACCTTTCAGACTAGAGATTTTCCAGGATCACTTGAAGCCTGAAGCACTCACTACTGGGTGGAAAGGATCCCTGAGGAAATAGATGCAGTCTCAGGGGGAACAGAAACCCATACCACTCTGACCATAGGTGAGGGGATGAGAACAGGGAGTGTTCCTTGGGGGTAGGATATGGGAATCCATTGCACTCTGATCTAATAGAGGAATTGAAGCCTACTGTATTCAGTTATTTATTGTTTTTGTTTGCCCTTTGTTTTTGAAGATAACCAGTGACATCATGGGTGATGTCTTGACTTGTGTGTGAATTGGATTTAAATGAGGCAAAGTTGCACAGAGCTGTCAAACTCACTCTTTTTCGGAGTCATTTTAGTTTAGTTGCAGGACAAAAGTCAATATAACTGGTGATGGCCCAGGATGCAGTGGGTGACTTGGGTGTCTTTGATGCCAGACCAAACTCTAAGCATGTCACAGTGCCTGCTTCTTTATGGTCATTGGAACAAACTGTTCTCACCCATTAATTCTTTCAGGGAATGCCTTCACATGCTTAGGTTAGACTTCCTGTAACTCACCAATGAGTTTGAGTCCTATTGATTACCCTCAATCTGGTTTAACCAGTCTGCCAAGATGGTTTACTGTGGTGTGGCTGCCTTCTTAGAGCCACAGAAGAGAGTTGAGGGAATCAGGTGGACACCAAAGGTGTATGAGCAGCCCTGAAAAGGGCTTAGCAAGCCTTCACACCAGAGGTGCTAGTCATTCTGACTACCCCCTATAGAACTGTGTCCTGTACTGAGTTTAGGAAATCAAAGTGCTTGGATGGAGTAGCTTCTGGGAACTTGTATACCTATAGCACTCTGACTTAATTGAGGCAAGGGCTAGAAGTTAGAGGTGCTCTATATAGAACACTACCGGGGGAACAGAAATCTACAGCAATATTAGGTGTTCCAGATACCCCTGGACATCACAGCACTTTGAATCTCAATGATCAGTGGGTAGGGGTAAGGAGAGTACTGAAACTTACTAGCTCTCTGGGCACAGACATATCAGGTGAAGAAGAAATCAGCAGCAGGAGTGTAGGTAATTAAGGTCAGAGTAATAAAGGACTGATTACCCCATCCAGAAGAAGGAAAAGGAAGCAGAATCTCTCCATGACACTATGTTTCAAATTAGCAACTAAAACTGAGTATTTGAAACAAGACAGAATTCTGAATACTGAAGAAATATAATGGATCAAGTGATGCCCAAGTATAATAGTAATGGAATTTGAAGATTCCCTTGTATTGGCCAGCTAACAGGTACTTAGCACTTAGTTCCAATCTCGTTATTGTGTCAAGTATTGGGACCCAGAACTCATGAATCCCCCACAGTGGGATCTACTTCCTGGTGTAAAAGGAAGGGGCTGGAACAGGAAGGAGCTAATACCTTATATAAGGAAAGGCACAAACTGGAGGGTCAGAACTTCTTGAAACAAGCCACGTGTAGGTTGAGGAGGAGAGGCCCAGGATGGAGAAAGTGATTTTGATTTTGAGAATGGAGCTTATGGTGGTGGAGCTTCTTCCAGAACCAGCTGTAACTTCAAGGAGAAAGTGATTTTAAAAAGGGAGCTTGTGGTAGCAGAGCTTCTTCTGAAAGTCAGCCAAACTCCTGCTGAGAGCTTCCAAGAACCAGCCAGAGCTACTGAAGACTTCTGAGAGCCAGCTGGAGCTGCCAAAGATTTCTGAGGGCCAGCTGGAGCTGCTGAGGACTTCTGAAGGCCAGCCAGAGCTGCCAGAGGAAGCATGACTGTGGTGTCAGTACTTTGTCTGTTCTGGGTCTATGTTGATTTCACAGGCAAAAAGTGACATTTGATAATGCCAGCAAAAGTGGCTTTGTTAAACCTTGTCTTCCCAGGAACAGAAACTATGAGGGACTTGAGGTGGACTGGACACTGTGAGTTCAATATGAAGTGGGAACTGGACAAGGAACTGGGAGGTGCCTGCCTTTGAGCCCAAATGACAGTTTGGTGGATTCAGGTAGGAGCTGGGACCATGGAAGAGGAACCATGGAAGCTGAGAGCCTGTTTCAAGTCAAGATGAAATTTAATGCTGACAGGTGAGATTGTAACTTAATTGTGACCTAGGGGTGGATGGCCTTTGTACTTTCCACTACCCCTCAAGAGGGTACTTAGTAGTGACTGATGATATTGTAACTTAATTACACCCCATGTGTGGATGACTCTGACTTTTGTACTTTGTGTCAATTAAGGAGGCTTGCCTCCTTAAGGGTAATTGACTTAAGGATTTACTAAATGAATGTTATCTTTTGCTTAAAACTATGTGACCACTTTGGTGAAAACTATGTGGCCATTTTAATGGTAAGTTGTTAAGTTATAACATTCAGAATGCTGTACTTTGTTTTGTGAATGTTTTGCTCTGATTTGTTACTGAATAAACAGACAGTTCACTATACTGTGTAATCAGAACCTTGAAAGGAGCTGTTCTGTGGAAAGCTGTTTGTGCTTGGCTTTACACCAAGAGACTCACCTAGATGAGAGCAGCTCTACAACAATTATACATAAAAACTCGGAGAGAAAAAAATGGCTTGGATACAAGAATTTCAAGAGTATGTGGAAGAAACACAAGAGATATTAAAAAGGGACTTAATAAAATAAGAGTTCTGGAGGGAAAAGTTGAATGTAGAATAAAAATCTTAGAAAGTAAGGTAGAAAACTTTAGCCAAGTGGTTCTCTGAAAATTAGAATAAAGCAAACATGAATCAGTGACTACAGGGGACAACATGATGTAGAAGAAAATAAAAATATTTTTAATAGAAGAAAATGTAAGCTATCACAACCAACTAATGTGGGAAATGGATTAAGAAGTGATTTTGAAATTATAAGACTCCATGAAAGTCACAAACAAATAAACAAAAATATGAAAACCTTATCTTTAAAAACTATATGAAAACTGGCCATATCTATTAGAACTATAGGGCAAAGTAAAAATGAAAGAATTTTTAGGTCACATCAAGAAAGAAAAATGAAAAATCCCAAGAATACCTTTGGCAAAATCCAGAGCTTCTAGGTCAATTAAAAAGTACTACAAGCAGCCTTAAAGAAAGAATTCCAGTACTATGGTATAATAGTCAAAAATCACATAGAATTTTACTACTACTATAAAGGAGAGCAAATCTTGAAAGATAATATTACAAAAGGGAAGAGATTAAGTCTTATAAATGGAGAATAATTAACCCTGTAAGACTGCAAAAGAGATGGGGCATTTTGTCTGAGGTTTTTTTAAAGTCTAAATTCTGTGTCCTATAATATGATGATGCCTATTTTTTTAAAATAAGGAAAGTGAGATTGTGTGGTTAGAGGATTTGCCCAAGGTAGTAGAAAATAAATTCCCTTATGGTAAGGATCATTTTTTCTCTTAATATTCATATTGCCTAGCTTGAGATCTGGAGCATACCAGAAGCTTAATAGAGAAATGCTTGTTAAATTGAATTGAATTGAATAGCAGAATGTAACAGGGCCAATATAAATGTTTGAAATCACAGAAATTATATCTGTAGAGATTTTCTTGCACATTATCCTAAAGTTATATTGTAATTTCATTTTAATTTAATATTTTAAATGTTCATATCATATTGAGCTATGATGTGATCAATTTGGAAGTTCACTATAAGTATACCGTTTGTAACTTATCTATATCTGACTATTCTGTGCAAATATTGTCCACATCCTACCAAAATTTGCCACAGGGAATCTACCAAATGAAGTCTTTCCTAATTTACTTCCAAAATTGTGAGCTTATCACTTTGGATGAGCGCTTGTCATTCCTTGCCTTCATCACTTGATCAGTCCATCTTGTCTACATATCTTACAATTGCTTTTTTGTATATCCCTAGCTTTAAACTCAGTGCCTGGCATATAGCTGCTTAATAAATGTTTATGGATTTACTTTGTAGAATTCCTTTTGAAAGTAAATTTTTTAAAAAGCAGCAGTATCCTTGCTACAATTAAATAGTATTTCAGTCTGTACATGTTTATGTAGACTAGAAACTAGATCACTTTTAGTATTATGAAAGGCACTGGAGACAAAGCCAAAATCTGTGGTTTGGTTTACTCAATTGAGTGTAAGGCATGTGAAAATATGCAATGTTGTTAAGCAAATTGTAACAGTGAAGAGTCCTTTTGTATAAAAAGGGGAATTGCAAAGGGCTGGCTAGAAAGATTTTTTTTTCTTTTTAAGCAATTAAAGGACAGAAAGTGACAAAGTAACTCTTAAGGCAGCCTAACTTTGATTTTATGATTATTTTTGCTTTTGATTTACTGTTAGGTAAATGTTTTAAGAGTTGGTAGTGTCACGGTGACTGATTTCATGCAAATAGAATACAAACAAAAGAAAAATCAGGAACTATAGGGCTATATAATATTAGTATGTTTCACTTCCCCAAACTGCGTTGCCACTTAGACCCTGGGAAAGTTAGACCATGTAGCTACATGGTCATAGTCTTTCTTTGGAAACACTAGACTTACTGATGTGATAGTTGGATATGATACCCAGCTCAGAGATCAAGAATAGGGGTGCTCTGTGCCTATGTAAACTACAGTAGTATTATAGGACCATAATTTGCTTAGCACTTGTCAGGAAATACTAAACTTTTAAGATAAAATGATTGAAGTACTGTCAGCATTTCGATCCTTCCCTAAAAACAAAACAAAACAAAACAAAAAAGCAAGTAACCAAACATTGCATGTTCACTCTTTAATGGACATGTGATCTCCCCAATAATTAGCTCCAGCAGTTCACCTTAAACACACCTTCTAATCCAATGTAACTCTTGTACATGTATTTTTCCTTAAATTCTCTCCAGCTGATATACTGGGATCCTTTTTCTACATCTTTTGATATAGATTACATACTGAGGTAACTTGCAGACTACCAAAAGTTTTCCCGCAATGTCACTACATGTAAAATCATAGTGTCTTTGAAGAGAGTGGGCACCTAGCGCCTTTTCTGCTCTTTGATTATACATTTATAACCCAGTTCTGTACAATACTTCACCAGTACTATGCTGTGGCCTATTCTCACTTACCATAGGACCCTTGAGTGCATTTTGTTTTGCAGAGATTGAGATATTCTGTGATTCAAGACACATAACATTAGTGGAGTGATATTTTTTCGGAAAAGTTTTTTTTTCTCTTTCAGACAGTAGTTTAAGGTCATTAAATGAAATGCAGGTGACTTTCCATCCTATTCAGCTTTTAGCCTAGTTCATTCTAAAGCTTTAGTTTCATTTTGTTTAATTTAGTTCATTTCCAAGCTATATATGTCAGCTTTATGCACTGTTTATTTAATTACATAATGGGAAACAACTGATAGTCTCATTGTGAAAATAGAAGAGATGGGGGTGGCTAGGTGGCTCAGTGAATAGAGCACTGGCCCTGGAATCAGGAGGACCTGAGTTCATATCTGGCCTCAGACACTTAACACACACAAAAAATAGCTGTGTGACCTTGGGCAAATCACTTAACCCCCATTGCCCTACCTTCCCCCACCTCTAAAAAGCAAAAAGAAAAGAAAAGAAAAGAAAATAGAAGAGATATTAGTGGCGCTTCTAACCTATATATGGATATAACCACCTATATTCTTGCACCTGAATATATGAGACATAAATCACGGTCAAAATGCTCATGAATACTTTGAGGTTGAAAAGCTAGAAGAACAAATCTTAGTAGTTTGTGTCTGAGATATTGCATACTGTTTTCAATAAAGTTATGCACTTCAGGCATACATATTAATGTACTTTAAAATATTCACCAAATTAAGAGTTCAGTGTGAGTGGATGATTCATTTCCAGATGATACAAATATCACCTTAATCCTTACTGAGAGTTGTAATTATTAATATTTTATTTTCAAAATTTTCAGCCACCCTGAAAATATGGGTTAAATTTCTGGTTTTTAAACACTTTTAATCATGTGTGAAATACATTCTGGAAACCATGCATTATTATAAATAGGTCCTGTGTTACAATTACAAAAACCAATTTCCTTTAACATTTCTAAAGCCAAACATGCTTATAAAAAATGATAACTATAATTTGCATAGCATCCCTTTGCTTGTACTAAAAGCCTTCACCGAGGCATCAATACACACAAATTTGAAACCCACCAAAGAAATTAAACTTCTAAAATGATTAAAAGAAAATATAGTAAATATTTTAGGCCTGGGGTTAATGAATAGATAAAATAGTTTTAAGGGACAAACTATAAACTTTTTATGGCTTGAAAATACATTTTAAAATGTTTCAAATCTATACATAGGTAGACTAGCAGTTCCTAAGCTTTTTTTTGCTCCTTCGAGAGAGCTACAATGAGTTATCTCAAATTTTGATGGCACTGTCAACATAAAATATACTAAATTGAAAGTTCAGGCCTTAATTTTATAATCATTGGGGTGGCCAGGTGGCACAATGAATAGAGCACCAACCCTGGAGTCAGGAGGACCTGAATTTGAATTCAGCCTCAGGCACTTAACACTTACTACCTGTGTGACCTTGGACAAGTCACTTAACTCCCACTGCCCTGCCTTCCCCCTCCAAAAAGCTAAGTTTTTTTTTAATTAAAAAGAAATTTTATAATCATCTAAACCAGGCATATAGCAAAATTATGCTAGTTTCCATCCATGTCTTACCTGTGGTGACTTTCCTTTCAGAGATAGAAAATCATTTTTGTAATTGGTTAACTCCTCTCATATATGCTTCAAACATTGGGCAATAATATATGGTAAGATGCTACAGACCTAGGTATAAGGCGAGGTGCCTGTGCAAAATACCATATTTCCATCATCCTTGTAGTCTCACTTATTGGAGAACACTGTCTTTGGACTACACATCCCAGCAGCTTGAGGGTGGCCTACACAGCATGATAGCACCACTCATTTACCTTACTCCAACCAAACTCCAATTGGGTAGACTTGCTTACAACATATGCTGTTAAAAATGAGTAGGAGGTCCTAAGAAGCAGGCTGTTATGGAGAGACAAGAGAGAGGAGGGATGGTGACAGCTGCTCCTTAACTATACCAGAATTAAAATTAATAGCTGAAGTGATTCGAGAACTGAGGTCAGCCTGCCTTAGACTGCTGCTGGATACTGAGAGGAAGCACCCCTAAAGCTGACAAAAAGTTCACCTAGTACATTTCCATGAGTAAAGATGTGTCCATCTTCTGCTGCACTGTGTTATTTAGAAGTCCATCTCTGCTCCTGGGAGAACTGGCATTTGGGAATAGATCCAGAAAGTCTTTATTACAGTATTTAATTCCTTACAATTGCCTTGATTTCATCAAATGCCTCTGCAATGAATTCAGACATTTTACTAGCATTTATGAAGTGCCTACTATATTCCAGGAGCTGTGCTAAGATCTGGATATACAAAGGAAGGCAGAGGACAGTCCTCTCAAAGTGCTACCAAAGAGCTCACAGTCTAATATGGGAGACAACATGCCAACAGTTATGTACAAAGAATTGATATATAGGAGAAATAGGAGATAATCAACAGAGGGAAAGCACTAGTATTAAGGGACATCAGAACAGGTGTTTTTTTTTTTTTTAATAGAAACTGAGCTTTATATGGGACTTGAAGGAAGTCAGGGAAGGTGAGAGGAAGAGAGAGTAAGGGACAGAATTCCAGGCATGGGCATCAGTGGGCTGGGGGTTGGGGTGGGGTGGAAGCAGTCAATGAAAAAAAAGACATTAGTCTGCTGATGGAATATTTTATGCAAGAAACAATAAGGAATCTAATGTCATGGGATAGGCAAGTATGTGAAGGTGAATAAATTGGAAGAAGACTGGGAAGGTATGGGGAGGGCAGGTTCTGGAAGACCTTAATTATCACACACACAGGACTTTAGATTTCTTCATGGAGGTGATAGGGAATCACTGGAATTTGTTGAATGGGGGAGAAAGGGAGGTCATGGATAATGGTCACAAAATGAGCTTTAGGAAGATTAATTTGACAGATGAGTGGAGAATGGACTGGAATGGAGAAATATTTGTCAAAAGGAAACCAACCAGCTGGCTATCACAATAGTCCAGGTGTGCAAGGTTGAAGGCCTGAATGAAAGTTGCATCAATGTAAAAGGAGAGATGGGGACATATACAGGAGTTGTTATAAAGGAAAAATCAACAAGACTTGTCAAAAAATGAGTTAAGGAGTATGTGTGAGAAAGTGAGGGATCAGTTATGACATCTAGGATATGAGCCTGAGTGACTAGAAAGATGACAGTTTCCTCAACAAGAAGAGGGAAATTTAGAAGTGGGGAGGGTTTGGGGGAAGAGAGGAGTTCAATTTGGGACATGTTGAATTTAAGATATTCATGGGACATCCACTTTGAGAGGTCCAAAAGGAAGTTAGAGAAGTAGAACTGGAGGTCAGCAAAGAAGTTAGGACTAGATAAGTACATTTCAAAGTCACCAACTTAAAGATGATAATTAAATTGATGCAAGCTTTTAATCACTATGCAAAATAGTAGAGATGGAGAAGAAAAGGGGCCTAGGATAGCAAATGGTTTTCCTCCCCTTCCCCCATAGGCAGGAAAAGGCCAAATGAGCTGACCAGTACAGGATAGAGTAGAGATTCTCCCCTTACCCTGGATGGCAAAAATTGCAAGGAGAACAGGATGAAATGCAGTGGAATTTATCTGCTGTCTGACTTGGTCTGGTAGAAAGAGATATAGCAGTGGAAAGTTGGAATTATGAATTTAATAGATGACTGTCTCAACATTTCCATGTACCTGGCCAATGCTAAGAGGGTACTACATTGTTAGACCCCTGGGAGACACAATGGACTGCCCAGACCATATAATTCAATGTATTTGCATTAGTTCAGGGCCTAGTACAGCCAAATACATAGAATGTAGGATCTGAAAGGACTCAGGAATTATGTTGTCCAAATCCTTTATTTTATGCATGAGAAAACTAAGACCTAAAACAAGTGAAATGATTTCTCCAAGGTGATGAAGCCAGAACTAGCAAACGTCTTCTGAATTCAATTTCACTGACCTTTACTACATAAAATCCTGCCAGTCAGAATTTAACAATATCATTTGCTGTTGCTGCTATTGATGTGAGAATCAAAGATTACAAAATTATTCAGGCCAGAGTTAGTAAGACTTTTCAAATTCTGTGTCAAGGTTCTGAGCCCTTTCATTTATGTGGACTGATTGGAATAGAGAGGTGTGAACAGTTTTGGTTGATCTGAATGAGTACTTGTGTTGGAAATGGAGTATCGAGTTGAATGTATAAAGTTGAGCTAGCAACTCAGTCACCAAGAAGAAGAAATTAATGCACCCGATTTATCTTCATGCATTGTAGCTGTCATGGAAGCTGGAAGGAACCTTGGAATACATATAGCCAACTTCTATCATTTTAAGATGAGGAAATAAAAATTAAGTGAGGATAAATGACTTGCCCAAGGTCATGTAGTTCATTAATGGGAATTGAACTCAAGCATTCTGAATCAAAAATATGTCACTCTATCCACTGTATTTTGTTACCTTCATAGTCAGAAGGAAGATGAGTGAATCAGAGGCCAGAAGTCCATTTGCTGAGGAAAATCAGCTTTCATGTCATTGTTGTCTGTCAAACCCTGAGCTTGGACATGTCACATCAGAACTTTCAATATGCCAGAAAAGGGCACAGTTCACTCTGGGGAAAATAAGTCTGTGTTAGTTAGCTCTATGGAACATTTTTGCACACATATTAACTCTCAATTATCCATTCTAGGGAAAGGATATACTATTATTGAAGGCATGCAAAATAAAGAGATAACCTACCTGCTTGTATCAGGGCTATTGAAAAACTTGCCAAGGAAAACCAGCACTATATCCCCCACTGCTCTTAACTGGATGGCAGGGAATTCTGCTAAGGAGGTTTAATTTTTGAGAGTTAACCATCATCCAAAATTGTTGTGGCCCATATATCTGGGATCGCTTTGTAACATGCATTATGCTACAGCATACCTGATGAAAATGTCTGCCTAATGGACACAGCATGTAAATTAGATTCAGGATGACTGGATGTCAGTCCTGGCTCAAATGTAAACTAATTTCTAGACCCTTAGGCAGTGTCAAACTGAGAACAAATAAACATCTGGAGAAGAAATTAACAGGTACTATGCGAAATATTAATGTGGGAACTATTTTTGCCCCAAAAAAATCTTTGTTGCAAAATATCTGAAGGGAGATTTCCTAAGGAAATATATTGAGTGATGAGTGTGATGAGTCATATTAGGTCAGATCAAGTTACCTAAATCTGTTTATCAGTAAAGTTTATTTCCTATAGTAAACTTTAATGTTCTTTATAGCTCCCCATAGACAAACAGCATGGAAAGGGTACAATTTAGAAATGAAATACTTCTCTCCTATAAGACAAGATGTTAATCAAACCTGTGCCTGTTTCTCAAGACATTAAAAAGAGGAAAAAAAGAATTTCTCATCTGTCTTTATGAATGCCAAAATGGGAAAAAACTATATATATTCATATACATGCATATGTATACATATATTTGTATGTACACAGATATATAAATATATGCAAATATACTTATATTACAGATATGTTAATATATAGGTATGTGTAATATATTGCATCCATTAGAAAGTATAGAAAAATGTATAAAGTGATCTGGTAACTTTTAGGAGTAAAATGAAATTAAATAAAGGATATTTTTGATGTCATAATTATTATGGTTGCTAATTATCAGGGCAATATTTTTACACTGTAGGAGATAGAATAGTTCTTTCAGTAATACAATATGGCCTTGAATCTCTGCCCTATGCTTTTGGAAATACACCTGGACCTTTGGACAGAAAATTTTAAAACCATCTGGAGCTTATGCACATCAGGAGTTGTATCAGTACAATAGGAACCTTGTCCAGAAGGTGATAACACTCATTATTCAGTATGTTCTACCCTAGAAATGTTTACATAAGCAAATATACATCAATGGGCATTATGTATTTGCTAGTAGTTTGAGTCTGATTTCATTATGAGGCTGCTAAAATGTAATTGCAAAAAGAGATTAGCACATTTGCAATGGTGATTCAGAGTTGGGGGGTGGGGGGCAGAGAGCAGAAACTTCTGAACCCTGGGAATGATTATTCTTCACTGGGGGAGAGGGCAGGGGCAGGAATGGAATGAAAGAGCATTCTTTGTCATAGACAGAAATAAACCAAGTCATGGTAGATATATATTCTTTCTCTCCTTCCTTCTTTCCTCCTTCCATTTCTCCTCACCTTCCTTCCTTCCTTCCTTCCTTCCTTCCTTCCTTCCTTCCTTCCTTCCTTCCTTCCTTCCTTCCTTCCTTCCTTCCCTCTGTCCTTTCTTCCTTCCCTCCTTCCTTGTACCCTTCCCTCCTTCTTTCCTTTTTCTCTTCTTCCTACCTTCTTTCCTTCTCTTTCCTTTCTTCCTTCCCTCCTTCCTTCCATCCTTCCCTCCTTCTTTCCTTTGTCTCTTCTTCCTACCTTCTTTCCTTTCTTCCTTCTATATTCAGAGTAGGGCACATAATACAGCAGCAAAGTTGAAAGGTCACCACAACCAGAAACACCAACTTAAACAAGAACACTTGTCTAAATAGTGTGTGGGGTGGTGGTGTACACAGCAAGGGTGAACACGCTTATTCCAGGAAGCTTGAAAATACACATTCAGTTAATTGTTTTAAAACTGTAATTTAAAGATAAATATTTGCGAATGTAAGTTGGAGCCCCTCCATGATTTAGGCAATTTCATTCATTTAAATGGACAAACATAAGGACAGGTGTGAGAGAGGAATCAGGTGTGACTGATATGAAGATTTCAAGGTAAATTGCTGAGAATTCCTTACATATAGAACAATTTGGCGACTATAAGAAAATTGTGCATTGCCTAATTGTTGTTCAGTCATTTTTCAGTTATATCTGACTCTTCATGATCCCATTTGTGGTTTTCTTGGCAAAGATACTTGGAGTGGTTTGCTATGTCCTTCTCCAGCTCATTTTTCAGATGAGGAAACTGAGGCAAATGGGGTTAAGTAATTTGTCCCCTGTTACACAGCTAGTAAGTGTCTGAGGTCAGACGTGAACTCAGGAAAATGAGCCTTTCTGACTTTGTGCTCTGTTCACAGTGTCTTCTAGCTGTTCCATTTCACCTAGTTATAACTTTATGTATAGTTGTGAATATTTTGCTTTCTTATTATAAGAAAGAAATGAATCATTTCACACAAGAGAACAAAATTCGGTGTTAGAGGGTTGGTCAAAACCCGAGCTCAAGTGGATCAGAATAAACCTCAGAACTAAGTATGAAAAGAATCTTCAGTGTTGAGAATTAGAGAAACCTCCAGTTTAGGCTAGACCTCAGAGCCCACACTGCTTCTGAGAGCCAAGATGATTTTAGGACTCCTGGGGAAAAAAAAGACCTTGAAGTAGAATAGAGCTTAACTAGGTTGAAAGCTTAGAGCTTGGAAGAGACCTCTGGTTTCATTTGGTAACAGACTCCAGAGCTTTAATTGTCACTGAGAGGTGAAAACCCCTTGGAGTCCAGTGAAGCCTATAGGTCCAAAGAGGTTTTGTAGATCTTAGGTATAAGGTTTATGGGTTTGTTTGTTTGTTTTCTGAAAGACCTTAACACTGACTCAGCAAATCATAAGAAAAATGACCCAGACTCCACAGGCAGCAGAGAAGTGTCTTTGCCTAGTAGGAGTACAGAGAGGCTAAGAAGAGGAGTAACCTTCCCCAACATGAATTATTATTTATGCTGTCACTAAAGCACACATCAGATTCATTGAGGCCTCAGTCTAGAGATTAGTTGCCCTACTCATGTGCCTCTCTGCTATGGTTTATTAAATCTGTCCCCACTCTCATCTGTAGATATTATGTGTATTGGTGGGGTTTTCTGTCACAGGGGTGAGATGTTACATTTTAGTTATATTATTTTGCTTTTTTGTTTAATACATATTTCTGATTGAAAATTAATGATGTCATCTTGGTTGATTTATTAAAAACATATTAGAGAGAGATCAAAAGTTACAATGTATGATAGCAGGAGTATATTTCCCCCACCAGGGTTTTGCCCAGGATATCGAAAGAGTGGACATCCCACTCTGGAAACCTCTTTTCTTCCTTTCCCAACCTGCCAGAATGTAAAGTAGTTAGCAAGTCATTCAATAAACATTTATTAAACACTTACTGTATACCAAGAACTGTACTAAGTGCTGGAGATAGAAAGAAACATTAAAGATGGTCCTTACTGTTAGGAGCTCACAATTTTTTTTTGGGGGGGGGGGAGACAACATGCAAATAACTATGTGTAAAAAAAGTTATATAAGGAAATTAGAAATAATAACAGACGGGAGGCACTTAAGAGAGAATAGAGGGGCAGCTAGGTGTTGCAGTGAATAGAGCACCGGAGTCAGAAGGACCTGAGTTCAAATTTGACCTCAGACACTTGATACTTTCTATCTGTGTAACCTTGGGCAAGTGACTTAATCACAATTGCCTTGCCTTCCCCACTTCAAAGAGAGAGAGAGAGAGAGAGAGAGAGAGAGAGAGAGAGAGAGAGAGAGAGAAAGAGAGAAACAGAGACAGAGACAGAGACATAGAGAGACACACACAGAGACAGAGAATAGGAAAGGTTACCTATAGAAGGTAGGATTTTTGATGAGACTCAAAGTGATCCAGGCAATCCAGGAGGCAGAGATCAGGAAGGTGGACATTCCATGTGTAGGGGAGAGCCAGTGAAAATGCTCAGAATGGGGAAGATGTAATGTTTTGTTCAAAGAATAGCAAGGAGGCCAGTGTCATTGAATTCAGGGTATAAGGTATAAGAAGGCTGGAAATGTAGGGAGTAGGTTATTAAAGTCTTTTTATGCCAAATAGGATTTCTATTTGATCCTGAAGGTTATAGGGAGCCACTGGAGTTTATTGAGAAGGCTATTGCAATAGTCCAGGCATGAGGTGATGAGGGCCTACTTTAGGGTAGTGGCAGTATCAGAGGAGAGAAGCATGTATTTGAGAGATGTTACGATGGTAAAATTGACAGACTTTTAGCAACAGATGGTATACGAGGGGCTAAGAGGCAATGAGGAACCTAGGATGACACCTAGGTGGTGAGCCTGGGTGATTAGGAGGATGGTGGCCCCTTTCATTAGTGAAAGGGAAATTTGGAAGGGTTAGGTGGCACAGTGAATCGAGCCTAACCTCAGAGTCAGGAGGACTTGAGTTCAAATCTGACCTCACTCACTTGCCGCTTACTAGCTGTGTGTACCTGGATAAGTCACTCAACCCCAAAATCCTTGCCAAAAAAAGAAAAAAGAAAAAAATTGTGTGACCTTGGGCAAATCATTTAACTTCTCCACACCTCAGGTTTTTCTTCTGTGAAAATAAATGGGTATGATATATATGAGGTGTGGAGATTTTAGTGGATTAGATGTTCTCTAAGGTTCCTTGTAATCCTATAGAGCTTCCATTCCTGAATGTTCCCAACTGGAACAATTGAAGAAATGAATTATTATACAGAAGGTGCAAAAGCATCCCAAGCATGGAAGAAAATATGACTGTAGGCTAACCTTTCTTCTAAATATCACATCTCCTTCCACTCAAGAGAAGAGAGTAAGATAAATAAAATGAAAATAGTATATCTTTATTTTAGAAAAGGGGCACATCTGTTCTGAATTCTTAAAAATGGAAAATTTTGGACTGCAAAGGGGGAAAAAAGCAAGTACTGAAAAATGATCGTCTCTAACCAGCTGAGAAGGCCAGGCAGCAGATGTCTGCCATCACTAATGGGAAGTGTAGAACATGATAGCTTGAGAAAGATTGGTAGTAAATGAACATACCAAATGAATGTGACTGTGTTCTATGGCTTCATTTTCTGATCTGAGTTTGAAGTAGTTGTGCAATTAACATTGAATGGCACATGCAAATATAAGGAAATATTTGTTTCCAGAGACCAATTTAAATATCTAGAGCAATTAAATATGCATAATTCTGCAGGTCCCAACTCTGCTCCTGATGATAAGCTGCTTAGTTGAACATGGAAACATGAGTTTAGAAAATAAACAGGGAAAGATTTTTATGGTCATCATTTCCTTCTGATAAGTTTTATGCTGATCATTATTTTATGAGCTCCTGGCATTTTTTAGTCTAGGCCAAGGGGACAATGTAAATATAAAATTTAGAATTCTCTTTCATTGTTCACATTTCATTGCAGGGCTCCATCTGTAATCTGTGATGGCTAAGCAGAGAAAGGCAGAAATAACCTCCAAATTGTCATGAATGTGCCCTTGTCCAGTGACTGGTGTTCATTTGGGTTTTGCAAGCAGTTTCCATAGGCAATGTAGTTTTGCCATCTGTAGCATCAGTTAATTACCAGAAAGAAGTCCTGTTTAGATAGTGCTAACTCCAATCACCTTTCCCCACTAAATCCTGCCTTTCAGTAATCCAGAATACTCATGCTTATAAATTGACATTTTAATTATGTTTAAAGACTCTATAAACAACCAAAATACCAATGCCTCTAACTCCTTTCCCTTTTTTCCAGAGTGTGATTCTTATGGATTTTCTGAGAAATACATTTCCCTAGCATAAGGAAAAGGGATTTCCTCTAAGGCCTCTAGTCTGTGATCTCTTCTGGGGGTGAAATACCTTCTTTCAAATGTTAATTGCTACCCCTAGCTGATGGCTCCTAGGGGTCTGAGAAACATGAAGAAAAAGTATTATCACTAATAATAGTTATATAGTGTTTTAAGATTTTAAAGTATTATCTCATTTAACTCACAACAGTTCTAGAGTAAAATAGTTATTAACCCCATTTTATACATGAAAAAAAGGGGTAGCTAGGTTATGCAGTGGATAGAACACTGAGCCTGGGGTTAGGAAGACTTTGTGAATTTTTGTGAATTCAAATCCAGTGTCAGACATGTACTAGCTTCGTGGCCCTGGGCAGGTCACTTAGCCCTGTTTAAAAAAACCGAAAAAACACAAAACAACTGAGGTTCAGAAGAGTTCAGTTATTTGCCAATCGTCTCACAGAGTATCAAAGGTGGGATACATAGAATATTAGTTCCCATTCCTACATTTTAAGGGCAAATCCTGACAGTATATCTTTAAGTTCTAGTCCATAACCTTTAGCTAAATTCCTTGCATTTAACTATATAGATTTGTATTTAACTATTTACATAGATTTATATTTAACTATTTATATAGATTTGTCAACCTTATATTTATACATATATTAAAATGTAAGCTCTTTGAAGGCAACTATATAGTTTTTGCCTTGCTTTATAAACCCAGTGCTTAGTATCATTCCTGGAACACTGTAAATTCATAGATGATTGCTGGTTGATTATCTTTCTGGAGGCAATTTAACTTCTTTCAACCCCCTGAGAGGAGTAAAGATGAAGTTCTAGAGACTCCTCAAGGAATGAATTTTTTATTAATAGTTTTGTTTTTTCATGTAGTTGATTTCTTACCCATGTGAACACTAGTACTTTTTTTTATTTTAAATATTTTGGACAGTAGTTTCTAAGATCTTTACTCTTCAGGCATTATCCTTTAAAGAGGTTAGTTTGTACATAGTTTAACTTTTCTTTGATGTTACTAGAGTATAATTTGCACATCATTTGCTACAATGTGCAGACTTACTTGTGTCTGAATTAAATAGTCCCAGACTGCTGCCTTTTGAGCCCCTGAATGTGATTTTTTGCCTTTTATCTTTTTTTTTTTCCCAGGCCTATGGAAAAAAATGCTCTCACCCTGCCTGCCTGTCATAACCTCCCTTCCCACTTTGAATTTACTGCTCCTTGCTTTCTCTGGTTTTGAAAGTCACATACACAAAGTGATGAGTACTGTTTATAAAGGAAGAGTAAATAGGTTCTGAATGAAGATCTCAGGAGCTTTCTGAACTTTTGTGTATAGACTTGTTTACATCTATTTTGGTTATTCTGATGTCTTTTTTGCTTGCTTTCTGGTTTTCAGCAGTGGTTGGAGTAGTTAAGGTTGCCAAATAGAAAGTTCTGGAGGGGGTAATATGGTACTACATATTGATATCACAATGAGTAGAACAACAAAAATGTGGTACTACAGAAGGAAAAGTGCTAAATTTGTAGTCAGCATACCTTAATTATAATCCTACCTCTGTCACTTACTACCTATATAACCTTGGGAAAACTGTTCAATATCTATGGGCCTCAGTTTCCTCATCTATAAAATAAAGTGGTTGTATTGATATCTTCTAATGTTCTCATCAAGTTCTAACCCTATGATTCCATCAATTACTGTTCACATTTACTTAGCTCTTTAAAGTCTATGACAGGTTGTGAGGCTTAATCAGGTCAACAAGCATTTGTTAAGCTCCTACTGTATACCAGGTGCTGTGCTGAGTGCTGGTGATACAAAGAAAAGAGATAATAACCATAATTGTTGCACAGCATCATAATAATAACCCAGTCCATGTTAATGAAGAACTCACTGTATAATGGGGGAGACAACACATAAATAGCTATGAACAATCATTATATATGCATATATTTACACATGTACAAATGTATATACATCTACATATATGCATGTCTATGCACATTTGTGTATGCAGTGAGTGTATGCTCAGACATATAATTAGAGATAATCTTGGAGAAAAGGCACCATAATTAAGGGAAATTAGGAAAGGCTCCTTGCAGAAAGTGAACTCAAAGAAGTTAAATAACCTGACACATGACAAATATTTTTGTGTTTCAAGATTTTCTTTGTACTACTCCAAGCTGCTTCTTTAACAGTATAAGAATAATTCTCCAATTTATACTCTGGGAAATGGTAAGCAACTCTTTTATTTTTCCTTCAGGGTCATCATCAACTCATAGTAAAATCAGTGAAGGTCTACATAGAATTTTTAAAGAGCAATTTAATTTTATAGTTTAAAGTTTTATTTTAATCTTACGATAACTATATAACATGTTAAAATCAATTATATATAAATATATTCTTGTAATTCAATAAATATTTTGAAATAAGTTTTAATTTCATTTTGTGCTCAACTAAGAAGGCATGGATAGAGAAGGAAATTGGAATCAGAAGAAGAGGAAAAAGGAGAGGGAGAAAAGACAGAGAAGAAAAACTGAAATGGAGAGAAAAGGAGAAAGAGCGGACGAAAATTGTCATAGAGAAGGTAAGAATCCTATTAGCAGATTTAAAGAAGGAAGTAAAAAAAATAAAAGAAAGAAGGAAGAAAGGAAGGATGGAAGAAAGAAAAAGAAGAGGGAGAGAGGAAGGAAGGAAGAAGACAGAGATATTGAAGGAGTAAAAGACATGAAACTGTGGAGGAAGTGAAAAAGGTGAGGTGGAGAGAGGGACGGGTTTAGTAGATTCTAAAGTATGTTGGGTAAATTGTTCTGGTCACACTTTGCTAGTCACCTGTGTACAGGGTTTCAGAGTAGTGTGACCTTTTATCACTGCCTTTTTTGGAATGCTGATTAGCTGATAGCTGATTAAGAGCTTGAAAAGTGATCTTTGCCCTTACCTCTTCAAAGATCCATTCTGATCAATACAGACATATCTTCCAAGAGGAAGGAAATTATTTCTGAGCTCCAGTGACATTGCTTAGAACTGGCTATATTACATACAGCCAAAGATCAAATCCAGCTGAGCATGGGATCCCCATTACAACTCTACAGTTTTGCAATTAATAGCTTTGTGACTTTGACCAAGGCACAACCTCTCTATGACTCAGTTTCCTCATCTATAAAATAGGGATATTAATACTTTACCTACCACACAGTTTTGTTGACAGAACATTGCTTTGTAAAAGTTAAGGAATTTTATAAATGAAATATTAAGATTATCATTATCCCTTAAAGTGTCTGATTTATGTAGATAGAATAAATAAGGTACTATTCAGAATTGGTCCTGATAAATGATTATTAACAGAATAAATGCATATGGAAACATTGGAGCTAATTATGACTTATGTAAATTTTGAGTGTCATAATTTGATGTAGGTTTGAATTTTGTATTTTAACACATTTCTGCTTTATCAACTCATACTGAAATCCTGGAATCACTAAAGGCTTTCAATCACAATTCTAATGAATATCCCAAACATTAAACCACAGTTTCACCTTTTATTGCCTTTGGGAAGCGTGTGACCACTTGTATGATCTAAGACACTTACTTCTGTATACAACTAATTGGATATTATTTGTTATTAACCTTAGTTTTATTGAAAAGTTAGTGAATATTCTGGACATAATCTTGAACAGGCACCTTAATTACAGTAATAGAAGCAACAAACTACAAGTTACTTGTCTCCATTTGTAAGAGCAGAACTAAACTAGTCACTAATGTGACACCCTTTGCTGGAGATAAGATATAGAAAATATCCCAATTGCTGTTACTGCTTTCTTAGACCAGCAGTCACATGTAGCATTTTTTTTTTCAGGGCTTTTCCTGGACAGCTCCCCAATGATTGTTAAGAGTAGTAGAAAAGGTCTACTTCTACAGCTGGTAGATTTCTTGGTCTTTGATTTTAATTCACACAGTTCTCCTCAAACCCAAATTCTACCAGTTTTTTGGGCCAAGAAGTAACATTTAACTACTTTCTAAATCAAGTTTCCACTTCTGGTTAATTATAACTCTGGCATGTAGTTTGTTCTGCCTTCTCCCCCTATTCCTTCCTTTTTCCTTTCCTCTTCTGTATCTCCAAACCTCTCTCTCCCCTGCTTCAGTCTCATTTAATGAGGACAACCAAATCTTTCTTGAAAACACATTGGTTTCTGTAGCAATCTACCTGGTGTAGCTTTCCTTTCAGCAGTAAAAAAAGGGGCTCTCAATTCCAGGACTTGAAATACTTGAAATATGAACATAAACTAATCAATTTTTGCAATGGTGGAGGGGCTGTTGTGATATATGAGACGCATATTTCCACAGAAAGGCAATATAGTGTATAGAAAGTGTATATATAGTGTATAGAAAGTGTATAGAAAGGTGGCCCAAGAGTCAAAAACCTGTTCAAGCCTTGCCTCTGACACTTACTTGTAGTGTGACCCTGGACAAGTCACCTAAACTCTAGGTACTGTACTCTGTCCACAGGCTCCTCCAAGGCTACAGAAAAGTTCCTGACTTCCTTTGATAAGTAAATTTCCTCACATGGTGTTTCCTATGAGGATGAAATCACAGACAAAATATTTCCCAGTATGTTTAAAGTTAATAATTACTAGTACTTCCTCTGTGACCTATCTGCCTCCCTTCACCCAGGAAGTAACATGTACCAAGATTATCCATTATACCTATCAGAAATGGAATTCCAAGTTCTATAGCTTAGAATGTCATTGATTGAAATAGAAACACATAGATGGATAAGTATATAAAGAACTCTATTCAGCATCTTCTACTATGCAGTTCCTGCCTACCCTGTATATGCTCATGGGATCAGATTCCTTCAGCACGTGCCACAGGCTTTTAGAAAAGGGCTGGCAACCAACACTAGTAAACCTTTACTTCTAAAGTCCCGTGGCTTTAGTCTCTGCTAACTTTCAGGGTTGGTTGGTCACCCAGGCTCCAAGGCGTTCATTTACAGCACAACTAAAAGGCGCCGATGATTTTGAGGAATGTGTACTCCCCGGAAGGAACAGCTCGCGAGACAGACTAAGCAGCTTGCAAAAGTCAGGTGGTCACTAGCGCCTGGGGGATATCTACTGTCTGAAAGCTAGTGATGCGGAGTCCTCCCCTCTCTGGCCTTTTCTCCTCCAATTCAATCCCCAGCGGGGTTTGGAATCCTCTAGCTTTGAAACAGAGGCTATCCAGGTATAAAAATATCCATGGTTGCTTCTACAAATCCTCCTAAACTCCTTTCTCTTTACTAGGAAAGACATAGAAGCTTCTGTAGGCAGCCTCTAAGGCAAGATCTGAATTTGTTCTTAGAGCAAAAAAGAGCTTAATTGAGGGAGAAGGCGCGAACCCTGGCCCCAGAGAAAGGACTCTGCTGTAAGTCCCTATTGCTCCCTCCTTCACTGTCCCAGCCAATTCTTGAATTTCGTTCTCTCGCCCCACTTGGGGAGACCTTGGAGAGAGGAAGAGCATTTCACGCCTTTCCCACCTCACCCAGCCAGTGCTTCCTTCAGCTGCCCAGAAAGAAGGTTTTGGAATGTCTAATTCCCACTTCAGGTCTGAGCTCTCAACAGTGCACCACGCTCCCTTGACGGGGTCGCCTCTTTCGGAATGCCTGACACCAAGGCAACCTGTGATCTGAGAAGGCGAGCATCTATTATGGGGTTTATTGCCCAGTAGTCAAAAATGAGCGGGATTTAGTCAGATCATTAAAGCGGAGTTTGGCTAGCCCTCCTCCTTTACCCGCTTGTCTCTGCCAGTTTCACTCTCCCTTCCTTCTTGGACGCACTTGTTGAGCTCGGGGCTCACTGGCTCCCTGCAAACTTTAGGGAAGGAAATAACCAAACGAGACGGGTGTGACAGTAATTGAAGGGCAGCTAGTCTGCGGATGTACAGGCAAACTGGATATCTAATGAAAGTAAATGCAGCTGGGCAAAAATGTATATAAAGGATGACATATATTAGATTTATAAAATAAAGATGGTAGGCTTAAATACATATATCTATATCAAGAGAGATTTATAAGATAAATATGGAGGCTATGGATGCACACTTATGGTATATTTATATTTTGTACTTTTTAAATATTAAAACTTTTAAAGTATAGAACTGATGCGTGGGATTAAATGGGACTCTCCAGTGAATTCTGGGAAAATTTAATGTGTTACCTGTGTGTGTATGATGTGTGTGTGTGTGTGTGTGTGTGTGTGTGTGTGTGTGTGTGAGAGAGAGAGAGAGAGAGAGAGAGAGAGAGAGAGAAGAGAGAGAGATGGGAGGGGAGGGGGTTAAGAATCTTTCAGCGTATCAAAAGCAATCCATAAGAGGAGGACTGAGCCAATTGTCCAGATTGTACACAGCCTTCCACTGCTTTCTGGATAGGATGGCACAAATAGATGTCACCCAAGACACTTTCGGCATAGATAAAACTTGTGCTTTTTCTAGTCTTTCTCCTGCACAGAACAAAACAATGGAAGGTGGACCCAGACAACACCTCATCCCCTAGGCATTGATGACCCCTCCTTTTCCATGCCCCCTCGCTCTTTAGGAGGGCTGACTCCGCAGAGGTTCACAACCCCCACAGGAGTCCAAGACTAATCAAGGAATAGCCAACCCGTCTGGGATTCCCAACAAATTTTGTCCCTTCAGAATTTGCCTACAGCTGAGCAAAGCTGCAGTTGTTTGTGAAGAGCTACTGTCTTCTGATTTTGCCCCTGAATCAGTAGAAACTGACCAAACAAGGCATACAGTAAGTACCGGCAAACGCTAAGTGAGAGACTGGGCGGTGGGGGCGAGGGAGGAGAAGGGTGTTGTTTCAAAGGGAGTAGAGGGAGTGATGATCTCGTGAGCCCATTCCTGACACCTTTTTATCCCCCTTCTATAAATATATAGATAGCCTTGACCTGACCTCCAAATGATATAAGCAGCCAGTCCTTTCATTAGGTGGTAGTTTAATGTCTTTATTTTAAGCCAGTGTTCTTGATAAGATCTTAAGTTTTTCAGTCTAATTATACTTCTACCCAGTCTTTCTCCCCCACCTCTCCACCTTCACTGCAGCCTAAGTACTTAATAAATGCTTTTTGATGAGCTGGATGAAGATAATGAAGACGAAGAAGCTGCAAGTGACACAAGCTATGCTTACTCCTGCAAACTGATTCACTGTTACGTCTCCTTTATCTTAACTATAGGCTCCGTTAGAAAGTATGCTTATAGTCTTAGTGTATTGTTTTAAAATATCCTGAAAGAAACGCTGAGGAAACTTGAGAAAGAAATGTTCATTTAATTACAGGAATGATTGACCTTGTTCAATAGAGACTGATTTTGCTTTATTGTTAAACGGGGCTGTGCCTGAATGAAAGGTGCACGTTGTTATGCAAGATTCAATTGCGGGGGGAGGGATAATCTTTATTGAACAAGCAGTTGTGCTAGGCTTAATCATTTCCTCACACCCAATTAAATGCGTTGATTTAATTAGGAAATTTCACATATTGGATTTAATCCTCCGGTCATATCTCCCTACTCTCTCCCCACTTGCCTCTTCGCTATTCCTGTTTCCACCGTTTGCCTCCCCTCTAGGGTGGGGCTGCAGGGTTGGGTGATACCCCGCAGGTTGGGGTGGGCTAGACATTTCGTCTTATGGGGGTTTTCGGAATACCTAGGCACAGTCCTAGGGAGGGAGGACCTTGGGAGAGGGGAGTAAAGCTGGAGCGCTTTATTCGAGCTGTGTGGAGCCATAGGTGTGGAGGGCGTGAGTCTAAAAGAGACTAGAAAATATTAAGGGGTGAGAAGGGGGGCCTGCACTAAAACTAGTAACGCTGCGGTTGCCTCCTGGGTTAGGATATAGGCTCTAGGGGGAAGTGGGTGGGGAATGCTTTTTGTTCGGCTTTAGGACCCTGCGGCAGCCTCCTGGGGAGACTAGAGAGGGAGGGAGATCAGGAAAATGGGAGGGCGCTGGGGGCGGGGACCCTGAGTCCGCACTCCAGCGGCGGCGGCAGCACGAGTTGCCAGGCTAGGGCTTGAGCAGGCTAGCGCAGGACTCTATATAAGGAGGGCGGACAGCGCTGCTGTTCACATACTATACTCTGTCTTCACTTGCTCCTGCAGGCACCTGCACCAGCACAAAGCACTAACACCACAGCCCCAGGTCTCCCTGACCCGGTGAGAGGACTGGTGGGATGGCACGGAACAGTGCCCACAGGGTGGAGTCAACCGCGGAGCCAGAGCCCGGGCCCCGGTCTCGGCCCCCTTCACCTTCCACCAGCTGCAGTTTTTTTGAGGGTCAAGTGGCTCCTGTCACGGGTGTGTGAAGAGAAATCGAGAAGGGAGTGGAGAGGTACTGGGGCAACCTAGGGAGAAGCAACTCAGGCAACCTCCCTCTTGGGCATACTTCCACCCAGCTTCAAAGGCAGCAGTGCCCTCGCCTCGGGGCTTCTCCTCTCGGATTTCTGGACCTTGCACGAGAGATGGAGGAGGACAGACGGGACGGGCTGGAAGATGATGCTGTGTGACTTGAAACTCCAGTGATCAGAGCAGGGAGTGCTTTGAAGCGTTTGGGTTAAGAAACACTTCTGGGGTGGGGAAGATCAGGGGTGAGAGTGGGGAGAGGGAAAGGAAGAAAAGAAACCAAGCTGAGTAACCAAAAACCGCGCCTGAACGCACGCTCGGAGGATTCGGGTAGCGAAGTAGAAGTACGCCTTCTCCTAGGATCACACAAACTGGGGTCTCCAAGACTGCCTGCTAGAAGAGCTGAGGGCTGGAGACTTACTGACTGTACCTAGGGTTGAACGCAAGGTGCGGTCAAGATCGAAAGGTACTCAACTGCTTCTCAAGGGTTGGGTAAGGAGAGGTGATCGATCGAGGGTATGGGGACAGTGTATATGGGGACGCGCCCTACTTGGCTGGTCTGCCTGCCGCACCCGTGACCTCCTTCGGACTCCCGCGGCAGCTGGGCGTCTGGGTTGTCCCAGTGGCAGAGGAATTCCTGGATACGATTGGCTGTCAGGGAGAGCTCATTTATCCCTCCCCACAAAAAGATACTCCGCGGACCCAACCTCCCTACTTCAGTCTCCACCCTCCTGGCTAGCCTGCTCTATAGTCAGTCCATGATTAGAAGCCGTGCACCACCTGCTCTGGAAGCAGGGCGAGGGGCGCAATGGAACAGCCTAGCAGTCAGTGCTCCCCACCTGCGTCCGACCCCCTGACCTCCCCGCAGACTAATCATTCTACCTTCCCGAATCCCAATTGTAGCTCTCCGGGTCTGGAGCCATACCAGGACTCGATTGCACTCCCTTGGAAGGTGGTCCTGGCCACATTCCTTGCACTCATCACCTTGGCCACCACGCTCTCCAATGCTTTTGTGATCGCCACCGTTTCTCGGACTAGGAAGCTGCACACTCCTGCCAATTATCTGATCGCCTCCCTGGCAGTGACTGACTTGCTTGTGTCTATCCTGGTGATGCCCATCAGCACCATGTACACGGTCACCGGTAGGTGGACGCTGGGCCAGGTTGTCTGCGATTTCTGGCTGTCCTCGGACATTACCTGTTGCACAGCTTCCATCCTGCATCTTTGTGCCATCGCTCTGGACCGCTACTGGGCCATTACCGACGCGGTGGAGTATTCAGCTAAAAGGACTCCCAAGCGAGCAGCAGGCATGATTGCCATGGTGTGGGTCTTCTCTGTGTCCATCTCCATGCCCCCATTCTTCTGGCGCCAGGCCAAGGCTGAGGAGGCAGCGGACTGCTTGGTGAACACAGATCATATCCTCTACACCGTCTACTCCACTGTAGGCGCCTTCTACTTCCCCACCCTGCTGCTTATTGCCCTCTATGGCCGAATCTATGTGGAAGCTCGTTCTCGGATTTTGAAACAGACTCCCAACAGGACCGGCAAACGTCTGACCCGGGCCCAGCTGATCACCGACTCCCCAGGGTCCTCTTCCTCTGCCACCTCCATAAACTCTCGAGCCCCGGAGGGATCCAGTGAATCAGGGTCCCCAGTGCACGTGAACCAAGTAAAGGTGAAAGTCTCTGATGCTCTCTTGGAAAAGAAGAAGCTCATGGCCGCTAGGGAGCGAAAAGCCACCAAAACGCTTGGGATAATTTTAGGAGCCTTCATCGTCTGTTGGCTGCCTTTCTTTATCATCTCCTTGGCATTGCCTATCTGCGAAGATGCCTGCTGGTTCCACCTGGCCATCTTTGACTTCTTTACTTGGCTAGGCTATCTCAACTCCCTTATCAACCCCATCATCTATACCATGTCCAATGAAGATTTCAAACAAGCTTTTCATAAACTGTTACGGTTTAGGCGCACGAGCTGAATCTTGAAGTGGCAGAGCGTTCACCAAGGCGCCTCTGGGGAACGTGCTTGTCTTGTGTCTGATTCCACAGGTAAGGTGGACTCTTCTTATGCTGGTGCTGTCTCAGAGAGAGGCTCTCCAGGGCCAGAGAAAGCGGTGCTGAGAAACCAGTAGAGTCCAGAGGGGGCTCTGGAAGGAGAACCGTGCATAAAAAGGGTAGAGCAAGAAGAATCTATCTGCTCCCCACACTCCCAGCTCCCCACACTTCCTGCCTTGCTATTGACACTGCTGCTTTCCAGCGCCTATGGGGCTGTAACTTTATTTTTTTTTAAATAAGCATTTAAATGGGAGATACTTACCCATTAATGACCATTGTGTGGAGTCACTGTCAGTCTATAGTCTTGGGTACCTGGAAACCTGCCGAGCTCCTATCTCCTACCTGCAGGCAGTGCTTATAATAGAAGTTTATCCTCCTGTGCTAGTGGGGGGAAAAGCTTGATATCACTCCTCTCTCCTCCAATACAATGAAACTGGCAAGCGTTTACTTCTCTCAACTTTCTCTCTTTTAAGTATTTAAACACAGTCAGAGGAGCATATGGATTTAGTTTCCTGGACCTTAATTTTGTCTCTGACAGAGAAGAAAGCCTGAAGAGTTACCTTCGTTGAGGAATTCTGCTGTGAACAATCCCTATTGTTTTGCTTATACTTAAAACTAGTTGGGGGATGGGCAGATTTGACCAGGAGGACAGAACTCCTTGGGTGTTTGTTTTCTGCAGATGTGTAATTTTATATTCCTGTTTAGCAATTGTCAAGCCACAAGTAACAAAGCAAACTATTATGTGTGCTAGTGCCAAAGTCTGAAAACTGCTTTAGTTTTATTCTTAATTCATGTACCTGTCACTTTACATATTTAAATCCTGGGTAAATGGAGAGTATGATGGGTGACTCAGCCCAAACTGCTGCTATCTTACTTATGAATGCAATCCTTTAGTGTTAGATAAATCCCTCCTTCACCTTTAACTAGACAGCTGTCTTTGTCTTTACTCTCTAGTCGAATTCAGTGAAACTGACTTGCAGAAGAGAGATGAAATAGCAACTCCTATTGGTTAAGGAGTGGGGGGAGGGGTAAGGGGAGGGGAAATATATAACCTTGACTTGTACAAAATTCTTAAAATGCATGAGATAGTTATTTGCACATTCTTTTCACCTGAAGTTCCCTTGTGAACAAGCCTATGAAGTCACTAAGGGGACTAGCCCCCCCAGGTACAGAAACACTTAACATGGAATAAGAGCCCTAACATCAGTGTTACTATTGAATATTTGCTTCCTCATCTTTTATATTTTGAATGCTGTAAAAACAAAGATTATTAGAAAAAGACACCTGAGGCCACTGGGGATAGCAAAAGAAAAAAAAAGCAAAGATAGAAATACTTTCTGTTTTTAATAGGGACCATCCTAGAGAGAGCCCTTCATGTAACTCTTAGGGATAAAAAGATGTCACTCTACAAAGTCATTACTGGGTGCAGTAAATTATATTGAGAAGTGGTTTAAACTAATATTCTTAAACTTTGGTCCTGACTATGATACTCAGCTGTAACAATTTGAATATTCTAAAGTTACAAATCTTTATAAATTCTGTTTTAGTACTTTGGTGGTCTCAGATTAGCTCTTAAGATCCATTTTTTTTCTAGACATGGCAAATTGAAGGATGGAATATCCGTAATCTCAGTAAATTAAAAAAAAAAAACCTACAAGAGAATCCATCTTTGTAGAAACAAACAAAAACCCTGTCCCACCCATCACTTAATATGTTAGGTAAGATCTATATTGAACTACTTTCTGCAAGTCTCCTTGTTTAAGATCTCCCTTACTGCTTGAAACTCAGGCAAAGGAGATTTTTGAATTGAATTATCAAAATACACCCCATACCTTCCTATTTTTGCATTCTTTCACTGAGATAATAGTCTTACTATTACAATATTCAGAATGTCATATATTCTAAATACAAAGGGAAACTAAATGGTGTTGTTGACACCTTATCTTGGGGCTGGATTATAAACTTCAGGGCATTAAAAAAAAACCCATCAGTCTTAGTAGGTTTCTCAAGTACATTACTCTGGGGTTTCTCCCATGGAGAAATCAAACTTGAAATGTTCATAGGGCTCAATCATTTGTGTTGATGTTATTAATCTATTTGTATTTGTATATGCCGTTGTAAATGCTGTTGTGCTCTTGTTGGGCATAAATGACAGTTAAGTCAAATTTTAGCAGCCACAGAGAAGCTATATATTTGAACATATGTTGTTGACACCCACACAGGGAATGACCTTGGTTTTATCCAAGTACTGTCAGAACATATGGTCAGTTTAGTCAGAGTTGGTTACTTACCACCATGTAGATGTGATTATTTGTCTGAATTTATTGGACATTTAATTATTGTGGGATAAGTGAGTGTATGCCAAAATTGTAGTAATAAGAATTCTCACTTCATCAATCCACATTGCACTTGATTATGCAAAATTTATTGCCAGTAATCAGAGGGGTATACACCCCTTTTCAGTTACTACTTCCTGTAGAACAGTCATGTACTTGTATGATAGTTTAGGCCATAAACTAGTCACTTTAAAATATATATAAGGGGAGAGAAACATGAAAACTTTGTGACCTTTCAGCCAAAGTAGAATGAACATATTCGTTGGATGTTGTAAGAAATACTGTCCACATTTGTATTGAATTGCACATCCATCTACATGACTATATATGTAAGCATCCAAAATACCTATACTGTCTTGTGTTTTCAGAGATTTAAAATTTGCTTTCCCCCCAAAAAACAGCCACAATGACCCATAAAGAATGGCTGTTGACTTGGACAGACTTTACAATGAAACAATAATCTCTGACTTCGCTATATTTCATCTTGGTTGTCTTTAAACAAAGTACAGTTAAGAGATATGTAACTCATTTCAGCAGCAGCAACCCAGAACACATGCATTTGATGGAGTTGCTGTGATTGCATTGCTTTTGGCATCCCTCCTTTCAATAAATGTGTAATTGGAAATGGAATTTAGAAAAAAAATAAATAAAAGTTTTACTGTGTTCTAAGGAAGTGTTTGTTAATGACTATCATTATTATTATTATTATTATTATTTTGCTTTTTGGGGAGCAGAAGGTAGGGCAATTGGGGTTAAGTGACTTGCCCAAGGTCACATGGCTAGTTTTTGTGTTAAGCATCTGAGGCCAGATTTGAACTCAGGTCCTCCTGACTCCAGGCCAGGTGCTCTATTCACTGTGCTACTTAGCCACCCCTGTTACTGACTATTATTAACTGTAAGACTAGTTCACTTGATTTTTCCAGTGTTATGCTTTGGAGTTTGAGACACCAGAAAAGGATATTTAATATTAGTTGTTGATACTTGTAGCCACAGTCATCAGGCAGATACTTAGCATAACTATTCAATTTTCTTCTGGCATTCCAGAAGAATATGGTATTTTTGTGAATATTTTCTTGATTAATCCAGTTAAACTGTACAGTGGATTCTCAATAAAAGGATGTGCTATGGTTGTAATACTATGTACATATCTATTTAATAAATCTATCCAGGTAAATTCATTTAATAAAACCAGAGCAATGATATCTGGTACTGGCATTGGTATGGGTAAGAATAAACACAGGGACAATATAATTAATTCCACTGCTAAATTTTTGGAGAATTTATCCACTTTGAGAGTCTACTATGACTCAGCTACCATAAGTTAACTATTGAAAATAAGATGATGCTGTATCTGAAGGCTTGTCTAATATAACCTTCTCCAGGATTAAAGGTAGGAATCTCTAGGGTGGAAAGGAAAATCCAAAAGAATAATGTGTCTGTAATAAAGAGGATGAGAATGAGGATGTGGGAGGAGCCAAGCAGAAGGGTCACAAGGAAGTAGTAGTCTGACCTACTTTAGTATAGGAGTTATGTATATCATTTCTATCTCGTTTTGCCTCTTGTATGTCTTAGTTCTAGAAAAGCAAAGGGAGTTGGTCATGGATCCATTGAACTGGAGAATGAAACTAGAGGCTGGATAAGATGGGAAGAGAAGGGCTGGGCTAAACTGGGTATAGTGATATTTTGAGCCTTCTTAATTAATCATGAGATTTTTTTTTGCCCTGAAAGGCATCTTGAACATAATTTTCAGTAACATACCAACTTTGACTTAGGACTTAAGCCAAATTAGAAAAGAGCTGGTTTTTGTTTTTGTTTTTTTCCCCCTGCAAGAACCTTTTTTCTATGAACTTCATTCCCCCATTCTGCCTTCTTTTCAATGATTCCATGTCACCACACCCTCTTGTGGTACTTTGCTTTTTCCACAATCTAGAAAAGAATCATAGATACTCTCTCTAGTACAACCCTTCATTTTACTGATGAGGAAACTGAGACCTAGAAAAACCAAGGTCACACAGATGGTGCTTAGTTCATCCATACTGAATTAATGCATTCAATAAGAATATTTTGACTCTGAGGTCAAGGATATTTCTCTATCTCATCTATGTTTATTTTTATCTCATCTCACACCTCAAACATTTCTCTTTGTGTCTGTTTCTTACTGTCTGTCTCTGCCTCTGACTTTGTCTCTTTCTACTTCTGTCTCTCTCCTGATGACTCAATATTTTCAAAGTGCCCATACCCTAAAATTACTACTATTGTTTCCCCATCTAATTAACCAATTCCTAGGCTATTACTAATGTCAGGTATATATGGATGGATTATTTTATTAGACTAGTTTTTTTTTAAATTTTTATTATACTAGCTCAGGTTTGAATGGTTGCCAGGTATTCCAGGCTATTTTTGCATTAAAAAAAAAGAGGATTTAATTAATCCAAGTGAATTTTCAATTGGAGAAGGAGGTGTTAGCAATGGTAGAGATGTTGTTAGGGCAGGAGGGGCTATAGTGGAAATGGTTTTCAGCAGGTGGACCTTTTAGTATTTCTCATCTACTTGGGTTAGAGTTGGTATGGGGGTTTCTTCTCTGCCCAAGGCATTGAGTCTCTGTAATCCACTCAATAACAATTGAAGTATCTTCATATTAATTAGAAGTCAGTTAAAACAGAATTAACAGCTTGGTGGATTGTGGGTTGATGATTATTCAGAAATAAAAAGGCAGAGGATCACCTATATATCAAGTAACCAACGCCAGAATGGTTTTTCCAGGAAATTTTGTAATATAGTTGGACTTTACATTGCCTGTAAATTCCTTGAGATTAGGAACTGCCTTTTGCCTTTCTTTGCATCCCCAGCACTTAGTATGATGTCAGGCATATAGAAAGAACTTACTAAAAGTTTGATGATTTGACAGCGTGTCCCTGGGTTAATTTACATTAATACAAGTGTGTATTGCATCAATGTGGTTGAGAGGAGAGGGAGGGTGGCTTTTCAGAGGTTAAAACTTGCATTCAAAAATAAAGATAATTCAGGGTTCCAGATTAGAAAACATCCATTTGAATTTAGCCAGCAGGTGGCATAGTGAACAGAACACTGGGCTGTTGTCAGGAAGGCCTGAGTTCAAATTTGCCCTCAGAAATTTATTAGCTCTATGACTTTGGGCAAATCACTTCATCTGTATTTGCCTGTTTCCTTAACTATAAAACAGAGATGATAATAATGCCACCTATTTCACAAGATTGTTGTGAGGATCTAATGAGATAATATCTGTAAAAATGCTTAGCATAGTGTGCAGCACATAGTAGGTACTACATAAATGCTTATTTCCTTCTACTTTCTCCTCTTTTCCATTTCTCAACTAAGAGACCTGAGAGATCATCTATTCCACATCTTTTATTTTACATATCATATAATCACAGAACTAGAGTTGAATGGCATGTTAGATGCCATCTAGTTCCTCATTTTCCATATGAGGAAACTAAGGCCCTGGAGGTTAACTGGCTTTTCCAAGATTGTACATAGAGTAATTTAGTAGAGCCAAGATTCAAACCTAAATCCTTAGATTGCAAATCATGAGCTCTTTCCCCTAAATCACAGATAGCAGTTTTGGTATATCATGAAAATACTTGTGCATATGCCAGTTCCTCTAGGAAGATGGAATTTTACCCATCTGCATTGTTTTGCAATTGTGTTGAAAAAAGTCCTATTATTAAATATGGATCTATGTCACAAAAGCACCTGATGGTATTAGAAAAGGGAAGCTGCATGTTGGAAAGATAATTGAAGTAGCATTAATAGTCATCCATAATAAACCTAATTGGGATTCTCTTATTCTCTAGCATTTGGGTTTTCAAATATGTTGGATAAATTAGACTTCCAAGGGATAACTCCAGAGAAGCATGGATCTATTTACATGAATTGGCATAGTGAAGCAGAGCTAATAAAAACAACATACCTATGACTATGAATGTAACTGGAAAGGACAACCAGCACAAGCCAGTGAGAAATTAATATTGCAAAATTTAAGCTAATAGGCATGGACCCAAAGAGACATGAGAAGACATCCCTCCCCACTACTTTGTTGGTAGTGTTTGTGGGGTTTATGAGTATGTAACCTTGCATACATTGTCAGATTTTTTTCAATATATTGCTTGGTTTAGTGGATTTTTTATTTTTCCTTTAAAAGTTATGTCTTATAGAAGATGGCTCCTTTGAAAGCAAAATATAACAATAAAATATATTTAAAACAAATTCGGTATCCATTCCCCCCTTATGCCCCTTCCCTGTCTTCCCTTTCCTCCTCAAAGTAGAAAAAATTATCTATGAGGATTGTGGCATGGATTCTGAGCAGAGCTTCTTGATAAAACAAAACAAAACAAACAAACAACAACAACTTAATCTTACTCCATTTAGGGTTTGAAAGACAATTTGTGCCCACATCTAGTGGCCCAGTTCTCATAAGTTTCAGAAGAAAAAAATATTTCATTATAAATAAGTGGGAATAGATGTGACGGATATGGCCTTATAATATCACATACTCTTAAAATGAGCAGATGGTGATGGAGGGATTCATTTATGGGAAAAGTTTAAAGGAATTTACTCATGACTCGGTTAAATGATGCATGAAACAGTGAGTCATATCCTCTGTGCCTTTATAGAAAGATTCCATACCCAAGACTTGTTACCAGTCCTATATTGGGAGAGCCAGAGTGAAGGATGGCTCTGGGTTTACAACAGGTGATCTGAAAATGGGAAGATACATCTAGTAATGGGACTGAGCAGAAGAGTTAACTGTAGCCACATACTTAAGTTCTCTTTCAAGACTTGGGCCAGGAATATTTTTGCCCATGCACAAATTTGCCTTTTTGGACTTTTCTGAGAAGCTAAAATATGCATTATAAGGGTTCCTTCTCTCCAAGGGGATAGAGACTTCTGGGAATTCCATTCATTTTTGTGCCTGGTTGATTTCCCTGTCTTCTTTCCTTCCCCTTCCCCTTCCCCTTCCCCTATGCCAATAGATCTGGAGAGAGGATTCTGCCTGGCCTGTATGCAGAGGTGCCTTGGTGGATGGGTTATCAGACTTTTGTGCTAGGGAAAGCAATAAATCACATCCCAAACCTCTCCCCTCAATTTCCTTTGAGTAATTTGGAGTCTCAACTAGTCTTATTGTAGGTATCCCTGGCCAGGTCACATGTTTATTATCCACAATAGACAGACATTAAGTTAGAACATTTTAAAATATTAAGCCAATAGAGCAGTACTTCTTGACCCCTACAGAAGCAAACAAGGTTTGTTTGTTTATTATATACCCAACTGAATCAGGTCCCAGACTTTATAGGCACCACTGGACTGCACCCTTCACAATCAGAGCTCACATTTACACAGTACCTTTCCATTTACAAAACACTTTTCTTACTCTCAGAGGGAGATAAGTGCCAGGATTATCACTCCTGTTTTAGGGAGGGAGGAAGGAAGAAAGGAAACATGTATTTAATAAATTCCTACTGTGTACCAGGCACAGTGCTTAGTACTTTATAAATATTTTCTCATTTGATTCTTACAACAGCCCTGGGAGATAAATGCTATTGTTATTCCTATTTGGGAAAACGAGGCAGGTGGAGGTTAAGTAACTTTCCCAGGGTCAAACAGTGAGGATACAATTCAATATTTCATGTATCATTTAGTCAAGCTATGAGTAGATCCCTTTAGACTTTTCCCATAGATGTATCCATCTGCTCATTTTAGGAGTATGAAATATTATAAGGTAATGTTCATCACATCTATTTCCAATTATCCATAATGAAAGAGTTTTTTGTCTATTTGAGCTCTTGACTAGAGATCATAAGTGTCTGAGCCTGGGTTTGAACTCAGGTCTGACTCCATCTACTATACCACCAACTATCTCTTAGAGATGAATAAATTGAAGCAAGACTTGAATTGATTTAGCAATGGTCACAGATACACTGGAGCTGAGGTCAAATCTACCATTTAGTCAGTTAATAAGCATTTATTAAACACTCTGTGCCAGGCTTTCAACCCAGAATTCTTACCACTATATTACATTATCTCTCCTTGTCAGCAATGACATTTGTGAGCAGTTACTCTGCTAGTAGTATATAAAAGAATGGTGCTTTTAATTTAGGAAATAATGAGTGACCATATTATCAGAGAATAAACACAGAATGTAAGAACTGGAAGGAATATTAATGATCATCTAAATCGATAAAAAAAGAAATTTAGACCAAGAAAAATGATGTGATTTACTCAAGGTTGCACACAGCTCTGCAGTTAGTGCTGATTCTGTAGTTATTTCCTTGATTCTTGTGTTCCTACTACATGTTATGGAACTCACTGACTATATCATTTATTAAAACATTATTTGGGGGGCAGGGAGGAGAGAGTAAGATAGAATAAGTCCTATTTGTTGGTTGCTGGTATTCAGGCAAACCATAACATTTTATGGGGTTGCTTTGTGAATTACAATAACAGCTTCTCCTTTCATATATATATATATATATATATATATATGTATATATATATGTATATATATATATATATTAATAGCATCACGGAATCGTTGAATCTTCAGTTTGAAAGGAATGTCAGAGACTGTATTATCCAACTTCATGAGATTGTGGTGAGGCTCAAATGAAATCATGTATATAAAATTGTTTGCAAACACTAAAGCTATACTATTAAAAACTATATTATCGTTATTACTGGAATTGGTATATGACCAAGAATCCCCTCTATGATATGTCTCCAACTATTATAAAGCCTTTGCTTGAAGACCATCATATGCATGAGCTGATCCTCATAACAACAATGTGAGGTAGGTAAGGAAAGTATTATAAGCCCATTTTGAAGGTAAGGGGAACTGAAGCTCAGGGAATTTGAGTAACTTGAGGAAGGCTGAAAAATGTCAACATCAACTTGGGCCTTAGCCCCAAGGAGACTGGTTTGATGAAAACAAAAGGAGTAAAAAGTTAACTCTGGGTGTGTGCATGGAACAGAGGAAATACCTCTATTCTAAATCATTGACAAACTGATAAGAGTCAGCATACAAGTAAATAAGCAAAGTGATCAAGTGAAATTCCGCAGTGGAGCAAGTGCTTCAAATTTGTAGGCTGAGAGGATGTCAGACTGCCTAAGTTTGAAAACCATCTTGAAGGAAGTGGTGGCACAGTAATGGGCCTGGAGTCAGGAAGACCTGAGTTCAAATCTGGCTTACATACATACTAGCTGTGTGACCTTGGGCAAGTCATTTAGCTTCTGTTTGCCTCAGTTTCCTGAACTGTAAAGTGGAAATAATAGTACCTACCTTTCAGAGTTGTGAGGATCAAATGAGATAGCATTTGTTAAAACCACACCAAACCAAACAAAACCCTCAGCATAGTCCCTGGCATGACATAGGTGCTACGTATTATACTTATTTCCTTCTCATCTATGTGTGGAGATTATACAGCTCCTCTTGTAAAAGAGGCAGCCTATTGGCTAGAGAGCTGGCCTCATTAACAGGAAGAGCTGAGTTCAGGTCCACCTCTGAAATACTGGCACTGTGACCCTTAGCAAGTCACTTAACATCTCAGAGCTTTAGGCAATGCTGTAACATTAGTGAATTAAGGAGAAGATGCCAACCCACCTGGACAGAGGAAGTTTCTGCATCCCTATGTAAGAGGTTAACATGGTAGGTCTGGACCCATTCTAGTGTCTCATACCTTTCATGTCAATAGCTGGAAACCTACTTAGTCTATGGGTTGACTCACTATCTCTAACCTGTTCTCACACTGGCAAGTCAAGTTTACCAGAGAAGGACCACCATTACATAATTACACTCACCACTTTAGTTTTGCCTATGTGTTTCAATTTATGCACATCAATCATTCACTATAATGTTACATTTAGATCTTAAATATAATTGTTTAATAATTAGGCACAAGAAAAGTTGAAGACACTCATATATTAAAGGAAATGCATGAATAATAAAATACTTCACAACGAATCAGTCTTTCCTACCAATATACTCAATGTCTTTGGAGTAGAGTGCCACAAATGGGAAGCTAGCAGGGTATCACATGAGTCAGGAAAGCCCATATGCTTGAGGTATATCACCACTCTGGGCTGCTGCTAGTCCCTTTAGAGACATCTCTACCTCACGTGAACTTCTCTGCTAACTGCTTGCCTCTTCATTCTCACTACTTTCTTGCTGGTCAAATGCTCATGCTTTGGATTACTGAACTGATGTAGCATTTAGAAGCTTTTCCAACTCACAACCACCTTGAAAAGGGAATTGGAAAAGTATTACACTATGGAATTGGCTACCAGTTCCCTTTGAGCCAGTGAATTGCAAAACTTATCAGGCTGACTCTAAGTAAGACAAAGCAATCCAATCAAGTATTCACCTTCCAGTATGTTGTCTTGTCCAATCAAATTCTCTCAAATCTCAGAGTGAAACAGTCAAGTTGACTCTCTGGGCAAACCAAACCAGGCAGGCAAATCTTTACTCACCTGAATTCTGTGTCACCCAATTAAACTTCAGCAGAACAAAATAGCTGCAGAACATTTTCTCCTTTTCTGCTTTCCCTTCTCAAACCAAAGGAAGCAAGCAGGTACCTCTGAGAGGTTTTGCCTCTCTGAAGTTCACTGCATATTAATATCTGGAACCAATGAGGTAGATCCTCTTGACAACCAATTAAGAATCATATAGCTGAAACCTCACCCTTCTCCCACTAGTTTACTGCTCCAGTTAACTTCTTCACATAAAGCTTGGAAAGAGCTGGTTTTAGACTCCCTACTATATCTTTAACTTTTACTGGCCAGATTCATCTTTTCAGCATCAGCCTTAGCCTCCTATACATTTTAGTGGCCCCTATCAAAGCTTGTTGGCACTCAGTGGCTCACCTTTCACTTAAAAGGTAATAACTCCTAAAATCCCCCCCTATAAAATCAACAGATCCCATTTAACAATTCAATTCAATAAATATTTATTAAGTGCTTACTATATGCCAGGTACTGTACTAACTGCTAGAGATACAAATAATAAAAGAGATAGCCCTTGCCCTCTTGGGGGAATTTGTTATTGTTATTCAGTCATGTCCAATTCTTTGTGACCCCATTTGGAATTTTCTTGGCAAAAACACTGGAGTGGTTTGCTATTTCCTTTTCCAGATCATTTTACATATGAGGAAACTGGGCCAAGGAGGGATAAGTGACATACCCAAGGACACACAGATAGTCAAGTGTCTGAGGCTGCATTTGAATTACGGTCTTCCTGACTATAGTCCCAGGGCTCTGTCCACTGCACCAGCTCGCTGTCCAATGGTAAAGACAACATAAAAAAGGAAGGTGAAAAAGGGAAAGGAATGGGACCAACCACATGTATGGTGTTCCATGAATAGAGGCCAAGAACAGTGGTGATGGAATATGGAGCTACCTGAAAGCTTGTGAGCTCCCTATAGGGGTTTAGGAGGAGTTTAATGTTCTACTCTCCAGGCTGCCAGTCAGAGGGGTGAGGCAACTGATTGTGAGTTGAGAAGATGTTGAGTATCAATACTGAGACAATCTCAAGGGGATGAGATTTTAGGGGATCAATTTTTTTCTGGAATATCTCTGTCTTCAGATAATTATATGATTTCTCATGCTTTAGTTTTATCCTCTGAAATCTTAAAATAGTCATAAGCAAATGATCTGAAGGAGCAATGTATCCTGTAGCTTTAAAGTCTCAATAAGGTCCAAATCTCATTCTGTGTCCTTGAAATTGTACTTCATTGAACTCTTTTGTACTTTTTCTCAGTTTTCTAAAAAAATAAATATGAGTTCTTTGTCCCTTTAAACCATCAGATTCTTCATACATGAAGCATTACACTACATCTTTCACAGGGTAATATCTTTATAGTTACTCTATAGTACTTTTTCTGTTCTAACTACTCAAACCCCATCTGACAATTTCATTTCTTCTTATACATATTTTAGTAATTAAAGAAAAATTATTTTGCTATTCATTTCAGGAATAAACACGTTTGTGTATGACGGAGACAATATCTTACTTCCTTTGTCAATTGATAGAACTATTTTCCTCTATTCAAAAATGTTATTCTCCCTCTTACCACATTAAATTGCTTTATATGAAAATGATAGTACCTTTAAAGGGAAGTGCCTTTATACATATACAAATGAAATCACATGTCCAGTTACTCACTTTACCTCTTAAGGATTCACAATGTTGTTTACTTCATGGTTGCCTCATCCATGAAGCCTTCCTTGATACACTATATGCTCCTTCCCACAGTGATAACTGCTTTCCCCCATTCAGCTCATATAATTTGTCTTGCAACTCTAGTGTTACTCATGCAATAATAGAAGGCACACAACAAGCATTTAATGTATATTTGTTTAATTAATTATGAAATGGATCTTTGAATGTTAAGCAATGTAATGATAAATGCAGTGCTTAATCAGTTATTAGATTTTATTTTCTCCAGTCTCACGATGACCTCACAGTGAAAATGGGTCTTTTTTCCATATGAAGGTTGATATACCACTGTAGTTTATTGGAAAGAGTTACTATTATTATTATACATATATAAACATGTGTGCATGAGTCAGTGGTGTCAGGGGGAGTACTTAGAAAAATCAGATACAAAGTCAGGGATCAGAACTTACCAGTTCTTCTAGAAGGAGGCAAGGTATGACAATTTGCCAATTCTAGTAGAGGCAGTGAGAGATCAAGGATATGAAATGGATCCATTAATAATCATTTAGGAAACATTTTCTGTGTTTTTATATTCTAAAAAACCATGTTAAGTATGGGAAATACTAAGAAAGGCAAAGCACAAAAACAGTCCCTACTCTCATGGGGTTTGCACACTAATTGGAGCTGAGAATCTAGAGTGGGTTTCACAGTGAACTGGAAATTTGGTATAATGATCCACAGGTAGACTCTGACTATGGCTTCATTCCTGAGTCTCAGGTTTCACTCCAAAGGTACAGTAGTAAATAAGTTTGTGAAATGAACCCTTCAGTGTGCAGAAGGTCATGCATCCTAACTTGTTTACATGGTATTCATTCCTCAGCTCCAGTAGCTGTTAAATGTTTCCCCTCCAACATCTTGTCCCAGATGCTTCAAGTCTTCAGTCTACCTTGAAACAATAGCTCATTCCTGCCTCAAATGTAGCAGAGCATAACATTCAAAGTCAGCCTTCTGCTTTCTTGCCACCCTTAGATATGGACTTGGTAATTTGTGTGATATGGAGAAAAATACAGCACCACCCAAAGCAAAACAATGAAACAAGAATTCTCCAGCTTTTGGCAAATGGTTCAATTTTTGCAAAATTACAGAATTTCAGCATTACAGAGTACTTTAGAAGTTATCTACTCTAACTCATACTTACCTGAAGAGAAATGTCCTTTGCAAAAGTCCTGGTAAATGATCATCCAGTTTCAAGCCTCCAGTGAGAAGAAACTCACTACTAGCACTTTTGGAAAGCTCCTAATAATCTATTCCACTTCAACAATCAGGAAAACTAATACCATATACATACATATGGTTATTAGAATTTTCTGACCAAATTATATTCATTTGCAAGCCTGTATATTTAATGGTAAAGAGGCATATTTAGTAACAAAAGTATTTTACTGATACTTGTATCTCAGAAGCATATCTCATACACCAGTGATTTTGAACTTTTGGGAAGTTTTCTATACCAGTCTGATTTAATAAAAATACCTCCTCTCATTCTTAATGTCTTATGGGACACTGAATTTAAAAAAAAATGAAATTTATCTAAATGTTTTGAGACTTAAAGGATTTTATGACATCCTTTAATATAAGAGACTATATTATATATTACATATATATGGTATGATAATATTGATATGATATGATACTATTGGATAATATATGATAATATTGGAAATATTGGAAAACCAGATTGAGAATACCAATACAATGAATACTTGTAACACAGCCATTGTATTCAGAGCATTGTACTTGGTGTGACTGAGATCAAAAGTTAATCAGAAAGCATTTATTAAGCAATGACTATACACCAAACACTGTGCTGGGCACTGATATATGATATATAAACTTCTTATATGTGTTTATGTATGTGTGCACATATACATATGAACATGCATATATTTGCATATGTGTGTATGTGTGTGCATGTGTGTGTGCACTCACAAAAATATAATGTAATTTAGGGACAAGATAAAATTTCATCTTGTCCCTCAAGGAACTTAAAATTCATTGGGGGGGGGGTAAGCTGAAATGCAAAAAAAAAATGTTTAGGCAATCTTGTTTCAGAAAGAATGCTTTATCTTAATGTTTGTGTACAAATTGCTTATTGAAAGTTACAGTGTGAAAGTCATTGAAGGGCAATTTGGAAAAAGGGCAATCACAGTGGATTTTGAGTTGAAATGTCTGAAGTGATAAACTGACTTGTACAATTTCTAGGTCTGTAACTGAACAAATAACTTAATCTTTCTTTTCTGAAAGTTTTCTTATCTGTATGAGAGAATGCAGATTCGGGATTATGAAGAAAATGTTTTGTACAATCTTGAAATCTGTGGAACTCTGGGTTTTAGGATAGAACCAACAATTTCATTGATATAGAGAACTCCTATCAATACAAATTAGCCTCTTAGTACCCTAATCAATACAATTGATTAGGGTACTAAGAGGCTAAATGACTTGATGAGAGTCATATAGCCAGTACTTGTCAGAGGATGGATTTGGATTCTAATAGTTGGTTCTGTGATTATGATGATAATTATGATGATCAGAAATACAAATTAAATCCAAACCCCCTTCTGCTCTACAATATTATACACAAAACTCAAAATTACTCAGAATTCATATTTTAATTTCATAATTATACAATAACAATGTGTAATTTTATCTATCTTACAGCTTTTGAAATACACTCATATGTATTATGTCATTTGATCCTTATCACAGCTCTGTGAGATAAGTGGTTAAAGTATGATTGCTCCAACTATATAGAGAACTGAGGTTCAGAGGGTCTAAATAATAATAAGCATATAGTATGTTAAGGTGTATGAAGAACTTTATAAATATTATTTCATTTTTCCTCACAATTTCAGGAAGCATGTTATTTTTATCCTCACTTTACAGTTGAGGAAATTGAGGCACATTGATTTTAAGTGACTTGCTCAAGGTCACACAGCTAGCAAGTGTCTGAGGCAGTATTTGAACTGAGGTTTACCTAACTCTAGGTCCAGTGCTCTCCAGTTCACTTAGCTGTCTTAAAAACAAAACAAAGCAAAAAAACAACAGTCTAATTTAAAAGTGCTATGTGCATATTATCTCCTTGCTCTTTGAAATGATGTTGTGACATAGATATTATGGTCCTCATTTAAAAATATTTAAACTTTATTTTTTTTATTTTTAACATTTGTTTCTTAAAACTTTGCACTTCAAATTCCCTTCCTCCCTCTCTTGCTCCCCTCCACCCTCCTTGAGGAGTCAAGAAATTCTTTTTAAATTGTATATGTGCAGTCATGCAAAACATTTCCATATTAGCCATGTTGTGAAAAAAAAAACCCACAGGTAAAAAAACAAAAGAAATATAAAAATATTTTAAAAGGTATGCTTTGATCTGCATTCAGACTCCAACAGTTCTTTCTCTGGAGGTGAATAGCATTTTTCATCATAAGTTCTTTGGAATTGATTGGGATAATTGTATTCCTGAGAATAGCTAGGTCATTCACAGCTAATCATCATACAATAATACTGTTACTATATATACTGTTCTCCTGGTTCTGCTCACTTTAACCCAAATCAGTTCATACAAGTCTTCCCAGGTTTTTCTGAAGCCATCCTGTTCACCACTTCCTGTAGCACAATGGTTTTCCATCACAATTGTATACTATAACTTGTTCAGCCATTTCCCATCTGATGAGCATCCCTCAATGTCCAGTTCTTTGACACCACAAAAAGAATTGCTACATATATTTTTGTACATATAATATTATTTTTTCCTTTTTTAAAAAATAATCTCTTCTGGGGCAACTAGGTGGTACAGTAAATAGAGCACCAGCCCTAGAGTCAGGAGGACCTGAGTTCAAATCCAGCCTCAGACACTTAATGCTTACTAGCTGTGTGATCTTGGGCAAGTTACTTAACCCCAATTGCCCTGCATGCTCCTCTCCAAAAAGACGAAAAAAAATCTCTTTGGAGTACACATCTAGTATTGCTGGGCTAAAGAGTAGGCACAGTTTTTATAACATTTTGGGCTTAGTTCCAAATTGTTTCCAAAATGGTTGGATCAGTTCACAACTTCCCCAACAGTGCATTAGTGTTTTAATTTTTCCACATCCCCTCCAAATCTGTCGTTTTACTTTTCTGTCTTATCAGCCTATTTGATAGGTGGTACTTTGAAGTGATACCTCAGAGTTGTTTTAATTTGCATTTCTCTAATTAGTAGGGACTTAGAACATTTTTTTCATATGACGATAAATAGCTTTGATTTCTTTTCCTGAAAACTGTTCATATCCAATTTTGGATAAAAAAAACAACAACTGGGCTCAGAGAAATTTAGCTTTTTGCTCATGGTCACATGACAGCTCTCTTCAAATATCTTAAGGGACGATCGAAGAGTATTGAGAGACAAATTGATGAGGAATTCAACTTGTACTATTTGGCCTCAGAAGATAGAACCAAATTTGATTCCAATAAAAAAAATCCTGAGAATGATTCCTATCCAAATGTAGAAATGTGCTACCTCAGAAAGTAGTCAGTTCCCCCTCATTGGTGATCTTCAAGCAAAGGCTGAAACATCACTTGTCAGGTATTTTGTAAAGGGGCAAATCCTTTAACCTCTTTGGGTTTCAGTTTCCTCATCTGTAAAATGGAAGAATTGGATCTGACCTCAGATGTCCCTTCGATCTTTAAATATTTGATTTGAATATTTATGTGCAATAGGTAGAGCTCTGAGCCTGGACTCAGGAAGATCAGAGTTCAAATCCAGCTTTGTACTTACTAGCTGTGTGACCTTTCTGAGTTCTGTTCACATTTACTAGCTGGGTAAATCACTTAACCTCTGCCTTAATTTACTAAACTATAAAATGAGAGTAATAATAATACCTACCCCTCAGGATTGTTTTAAGTATTAAGTGAAATGTTTGTAAAGTATTTAGCACGGCGCCTTGCATGTAGTAGGCATGTAATAAAAGCTTCTTTACTTCTTTTAAAAGCATCAGATGCAGCATTTTCTGTAATTTTCACTTGATTTTCTCTGAGAGGGGAAGGTGAAGATTTCTGAGAAAACGCATTTCTCCACTCCAGCTTGAGAAGGAATATAAAAGGTTCCTGAAAAGAATTGAAGTGGGATTTGAACAGGTTTGGGGGTGGGATGAGGTGTGTGTGGGAGTTCTAAAGTGGAAGAAGGGAAACCATTTTTCAGGAGGCTGAGTTTTTGAAGAATGCCATACAGAAGATGAAGTGAAGGAAATTAACATTTGGAAATACTGTAATTGTAACTTAAAAAAAAATACATTTAGGGGTTTTCCTCAAGAGGAGTGAGGTACTCCTTTTTCCAAGTTATATAGAGAGATAAAGTGTGAGAAGACAAAGTCTACAAATCTTAGGCATTATGATAACATAAACTGTTACTTAGGAGATGGTTAACTCTTTGGACCAACTATCTGAACATAGTAGATGAAAGCATGCTTCTTGTTCTTTTGGTATGTTTAATGTGTTTTTATCCCATATCTGGCTAATAATAAAACCTAAATATGGGGGAAAAAAGAGGAGTGAACTAGATAGTGTAAGAAAGAAATAGCTATTTGTTATCCATGACATGATAAATCAGGGCCACAGAAATTTAGAGGTGATATCTCATCTCATAAGGAAAGAGGAGTGGCACTTAGGGACTCCTAAAACACAAGTTTGACCATATTATGCCTATCCTCTCCACTCAAAAGACTGGATCAAAAATAAAATTATTTGGCTTTCAAAGTCCTTTATAATCTAGTCTTTTTGGACCTTTCTCATCTTCTTTCTTATTCCCTTCCAGGTATTTTGTGATATATGACTTCTTACACTTTCTCTTACATCATAATCCACCTCTGAACTCTGAGCATTTTTACTCACTGTTGCTTAAGCCTGAAATGCTCTTATTCCTCATCTTTACCTTCTGTTTTCTTCCTTGGCTTCCTTCGGGGCTCAACTGAAGTCACTTTCTGTCAGAAGTCTTTTACAGTCCTCCTTAATCTTAGTGCTTTCTTTTGAGATTAACTCCCCTTCTCTCCCCAATTTATTCTGTACATATTCTTGTTTAGCAGGAACTGGGTTTTGCCTTTTGCATCCACAGTACCTGGAGCATAGTAAATGGTCATTAACTGAATGACTTAACTCTTTCTTCAGAGGTACAAAGGCAGCTGACCTGATAACAGTTATAGATATATTTGTTAACTGTTGCTTTTCTGATATATATATGATGTAATAGATGTCCTCCAAGATTTATCAAAATGGATGCTATCTGCCCTCTTCTGGTGATTCTCATGTGGGCACAAATGGTCCTGCCAAAAGGGATCTAGAAAGTATTAACAAATATTATTGTCTTAAGCAAGAATATGAAGGCCATGGGGCCCAGGTTGTGTTTTCCTCAAATTGCCCAGGAAAGGCAAGCAATGCAGAAGAGAAAAGTCAATTTGGGAAGTGAACAGCTGGTGAAGAAGGTGGTATCTGAGAATGAAATTTGGATTTTTGGACAACGGCTTAAAATATAGGGATGACAGACTCTTGGCCACAGATGGAATGTAACCAATGGGTTGGTTATAAGAATGTATCTGCTTGGCATTTTGCAAATCTACTAAAAAAGATTTGAAAAGAAGGATGACAAGTGAGTAGAGTATATTCTTATCACGAAGCTAGATGACAAAGAATAGGAGTTGTTGACCTCAGGTCCATGGATCCTTTAGGGGTATGTGGATAGATTTCAGAAGGTCCATTAAATTGGATATAAAAATACATATCTCTATTTTTACTAACCTCTAAATGAAATTTAGCATTTTCTTCAATTATTTAAAGACATTCTGAGAAGGGAGTCAATATGCTCACCAGACTCTCAAAGGATTTTATGTCACAAAAAGTTAATTATTCCTGCAATAGAGAGTAACTTCAAAGAAAGAAAAATCACTGTTGAGATACTCACATATTTACAGGAAACAAAAACCAAAAAAGGTGCCTATATTAAAGCAGATGGTCTACAATTTCCATATACAAATAACTAAACTTTGGACAACAGGAAAGAGGAAATGGGGATCCTAATGAGAGGAATCAAACTATGCCTTTTAGATATCACTGAAACTTGATAGGAGGAAATACATGAATGGAATATAAATTACTAAATGAGATTTTTTTCAAATGAAACAAGGGAAGTAAAGGGGTGGGATGGATTATTATAACATTGTATTTTAAGAAGGTATACAATATTTGGGGAAATCAAAAACCAGAGGGAGGAAGAATTGTGGTGAACATTGTGATACTGCTCAATGGAAGGAGCAACAGAACTGATTTCTATCACTGATGTACAAAGAGGAAAGAAATGGGAAGGCAGGACAACTGATTGCAAGGCTGAAAAGAGATATGGTCTAGTATTGATAGGTGAAGTCAGTTGTCTGGGGATCTGTTGAAGCTTACTCTACTAAAAGCAGAAAAGCTAATGACTTCTTGATTTGCTTTAATGAAAATTTCATGCATCAGAAGGTAGAAGAACCAGTGGGGAACATTCTATTCTGCAACTGATTCTCACTAAAGGAAGGGACTGATTGCTAGGGTTGAAATGATGGGTGCATGGAGGAAGGGAGGAGCACCTCTCTGCTAAGAACTGTGGTAGAAAAAGAGAGGAAACCTGGGCATAATATGAGATGCACTCTAGATGTGGATAAAATAGATTTCAAGGGATCCAGGGGTAGTATGAATAAGATCCTATGGAGTAAAATTTTAAAGGGAAATAGCTCAGAAGGATAGGAAACTATGCAAGAAAAAAATTCTGATGATACAAAGGAAAATAATTCCAGTGAAAAGGAAATTTTCAAGATGTCTGTAGATACTGCCATGAGTGTACAGGGAACTCCCCACTCAACTTAGATTTTTAAAATATATGTACAGAAGTTGTAAGCAAGGACAGGTAAAAGAAGATGAATACAAGTGTAAATATAGTGTTAAGTGTGTTAAAGCTCAGAGTGAGCTGAGATTGGTGAGGCAAGCTAAAAACAAATGGGCATTTTGGGAAGATGGTGGAGTAGGTCAGAAATTTTTAGACTTTCTATATTTCCTCCCCAAATACATAAAAATCTCTATGAAATGGATGTAGACCAGCAAAAATAAAGTGGTAAGGCTGTTGTCCTCTTAAGAATAACTTGAGAGGATCCCAGAAAAGACAGGACCTCCAGGGGCTGAGGTTTAGCCTGAGTAAAGTGTAGACCTCTCCAGGCTGACTCTAATGAATCAATAAACAGCAGGTCCTGGAGCAGTAGATTTTAGGCTTTATGTGTAATCATCTTTTAAATTATACTATGCTATAGAAATGCTTGTTTTACCAAAATTAAAAATAAAATAAATTAAAAAAATTAAAATTACAAGACAAATGAAATATATAGAGGAATGTAGGCATATCTATGCATATAATACATGTATAATATATGCATATTACATATTATGTTTCAAATATAATGTAATGTAAACATACATAATATATAATATACAATGTAAACATACATTACATAGATATTGGGAGAAATAGAAGGGATAAGACCCCTTTTTGGGATAGACAGGATGATGATAAATGACAACACAGAGAAAGAAGATCTTATTTTATTTCTGTTTTCCCTGCCAAGGAGGATGACCATCAACCTGGAAATGACTGGACAAAAATGGCTAATGAAATTGATAGCCATGATAAGTAAGGAGAAATTAAGAAAATATATAATTTACTTCAGATGAATTCATTACCTAGGCAAGCTGAACTTCATCCTCAGATGATGAATGGATTAATGGATATGATTGCTGAGTCATTGTTAGTGATATTTGATAGATCATGAAGAATGGAAGGGATATTTCAGAACTGAAGAAAAGCAATTATCTCAGATTTTTCTTTTAATTAAGAGGACAGAGTACAGACTATATAAGCCAGTCAGCTTTAATTCCTAAGGAAAAAATTATAATGGATTATTTAAAAGTAAATAATAACTGTATAGGAAAGGAAACTGTCATTTATAAGCAGGAAATCTGAATTCATCAGATCAGTCTATAGTATTCTGTTCATTTCTGGCCACCACGATTTAGGAAGAATGTCAATAAGCTGGATAATGTGCAGAGGAGGACACCTTTGGCAGTGAAGAGATGTGAGTGCATGTCATATGAGGATAAGCTCAAGGATTTAGTGATATTTAATTTGGAGAACAAAAGACATCAGGAGAATATTTGAAGGATTGCCATGGTGAGGAGGAATTGCACTTACTCTGTTTGTCTTCAGTGAGTAGATCATGGAAGAATGGGTGGAAGTCGTAGAGGCAAATTTGTTCTTTATTTTAAATTAAATTTTACGTTTATTTTTAGTTTTCATCATTCATTTCCACAAGATTTTGAGTTACAAATTTTCTCTGCACCTTTCTCCTACCTACCACCCCCAAACATCGATCCCATTATATACCCCCTCCCCCAATGTGCACTCTCCTATATCCTCCCCCATTTCCCCTCTGACTCTCCAGTAGGGCAAGATAGATCTCTATAACCCAGTGCCTGTATATCTTATTTCCCAGTTGCATGTAAAAAAACCTTTAATTCCAGATTCTTTCCCTTCCTCCCTCATTGCCCACGCTTACTGGGATAGGCTTTCAATTATTTTGATGATGGCTTTTAGGTTGTCCAATAATTTTTTAAAGGTTTTTCCAATGAGATATTTTACATTTTCTTCTATCTTTTTTGTTTTTTTTTCTCATTTTTTTATTTTTTCATTTGTTTGGATCTGTTTAATAGTATCTTGATATCTCATAAAGTCACTTGTTTCCATTTGCTCCAATCTAATTCTGAAGGAATGATTCTCTTCAGTGAGCTTTTGAGATTCTTTTTCCATCTGACAAATTTAACTTTTTAAGGCATTCTTCTCCTCATTGGCTTTTTGAGCCTCTTTTTCCATTTGTTAGTCTATTTTTAAGGTGTTATTTTCTTCAGTCAAGTTGTTGACTCTCTTTTCATGATTTTCTTGCATCATTCTCATTTCTCTTCCCAATTTTTCCTCCACTTCTCTTATTTGGTTTTCAAAATCCTTCTTAAGCTCCTCTATGTCCTGTAATCAGTTCATATTTTTCTTGGAAGCTTTTGGTGCAGGAGTTTTGACTTTATTGTCTCCCTCTCATTACATGCTTTGATCCTTTTTGTCCCCAAAAAAGGACTCTAAGATTTGACTGCTATGCTTGCTTTGCTTCCTTTGCTTTCTCACGTTGCCACTCAATTACTTGACTTTTAAGCTTTTTGCCACAATAGAACTCTGCTTCCAGAGAAGAGAGCTTTGTCTCAAAGTCCACACTGACCTCTCACTTTGTCTTTGGCATTTATGGGTTGATAATTCTGAAAACTGCCACAGTTGCTGGTGATCTACTCTCCCATAGTCCCTCCAGCCTTGGCTGATTTGGGTGCCCTGGGGCTAAAACTGCTGGCTCACATGGGCTGGGTGCTGTTCCCAGTGTATTGGGATGGACCCTTCCTGTCCACCTGCCAGGCTGACTTCAGTGGGAGATTTGTTTCTCTCTGTCACTTTGTGGTTTCTGTAGCCTTAAAGTTTTTTTAGAGTCATATATTATAGGTATTTGAGGTGCTTATCAGGGGAATGCAGGGAATTTTCCTGCTTCTACACTGACATCTTGGCCAGCAAATTTGTTCTTGGCATCAGGAAATTTTTCCTTACAATTAGAAATATCCAAAGGTAAACTGCCTCAGAGAAATGGTCGGCTTCCTCTGATGGGAGGCTAGAAGAGAGGGGTTTGATAACAAACCTTTGTTGGTATGTGTTGCAGTAGATGGCTTCTGAGGACCATTTCAACTCTAAAATCCTGTGATTTGGTAATGTCTGGTCTAGCCTTTTCCCTAATCCCACTAAATCATCCACATTCCCTTTATTATTTAGCAGCTCAATGTGGACTAAAACAAGGACATTTTTAATCTCCCTCAGTACTCTTGACTATGTTATCTTCCTTCTTCATTCAATTAAACCCATATTTGTCAAATACCTTCAACATTTAAGGCATCTCTAAAATTTTTAAGAATATTTTTTGGAAACATCTTGTTTTTAATATTGCCTAGATTCCTCCCTCCCCACCCCCCCAGCCCCATATCTTTACCCTTCCCATTTCCTCAAGAGACATCCCTCATAAAAATGATTGTTTTTAATTTTTAAAAAATATTTTATTGATTTCATTAAATATTTCCCAAGTACATGTAAAGATTTATAACATACCTTTCTTACATTTTGAGTTTCAAATTTTCTCCTTCCCTTCAATCTCTTTCCCACCCATCAAGAAGACAAAAAATTTGATATAGATTATATGTGCAACCATGCAAAACATTTCCATATTAGCCTGGTTGTGAAAGAAAACACAGACCAAAAAAAAAGAAAAACTAAATAAAAAAATTTTTTAAAAGTATGCTTTGATCTGCATTCATATGGCATCAGTTCTTTCTCTGGAGGTGAAGAGTATTATTCATCATAAGTCCTTTAGAATTGACTTGGATAATTGTATTGCTGAGACTAGCTAAGTCTTTCATATTTGATCATCATATAATATTGCTATTGCTGTGTACAATGTTCTCCTGGTCCTGCTTACTTCATTCAACATCAGTTCATGTAAGTCTTTCCAGGTTTTTCTGAAATATACCTGTTCATTATTTCTTATAGCCCAATAGTATTCTGTCACAATCATATACTACATCTTGTTTAGTCATTCCCCAATTTATGGTCATCCTCCCAATTTATAATTTTTGCTGCCACAGAAAGAGCAAAATAACTATTTTTTGTACAAATAGATCCTTTCTCCTTTTCTTTAATCTATTTGGGAAACAGATTTATTAGTGGTATTGTTGGATCAAAGGGAATTCACAGTTTTATAACCCGTTGGGCATAGTTCCAAATTGTTCTTTAGAATGGTTGGATCAATTCACAATTCCACAAATAGTGAAATAGTGTCCAAAATTTTTCACCTCTCCTCCAGAATTGATCATTTCCCTTTTCTTTCCTGTTAGCCAATATGATAGGTGTGAGATGTTACCTTAATTTGCATTTCTCTATAATCAACAATGAGCTAGAACATATTTATGTGGCTATTGATAGTTTTGGTTTCTTCTTCTGAAAACTGCCTATTTGTGTCCTTTTACCATTTATCAATTGGAAAATAACTATATAGGGAAAAATTCCCTAAATACTTGAGAAAAGAGGCCTTAATCAAATAAACTTGCTATAAATTTTTCTTTTTTTCCCCTTTTAATATATATACACACATATATGTATTTCCCCCAATTACATGTTAAAACAATTTTTAACATTTTAAAAAAGTTTTGAGTTTTAAATTCTATCACTCCTCCTCTCCCTACTCCCAGACAGATATATATTACATATATATATATTCAATTGTGTAAAACATTTACATATTAGTCATTTTGTATAAGAAGACTGGAATAAAAGAAAAAAAGGAAGAAAGAAAGTGAAAAATAGCATGCTTCAGTTTGTATTCAAATACTATCAGTTATATCTCTGGAAGCAGATAGTAGGATTCATCATTAGTCCTTTGAGATTTTCTTGGATTGTTGTATTGTTGAGAATTTGCTATAAATTTTTCTCCAGTTTCTTGTCTTCTTTTGAATTTTGGTTGTACCAGTTTTGCTTGTGCAAAAGGTTTTTTTTTAACTTTAATCAAAATAATCCATTTTTCTTTCTGTAATCCTCTCTATCTCTTCAACATTGTGTAAGAAATGATAGATATAGCAATAAGATATGAAAAAGTTGGAGGAATTAAAATAGGCATTGAGGAAACAGAAATATCACTCTTTGCAGATATGAATGTATATTTATTAAACAATAGAGAATCAACTAAAAACTAGTTGAAACAATAAATAATTTTAGCAAAGTTGCAGGATAATTGGGCAAAATGCTTCCTATTAATTGCCTTACTTTCATTTTCATTGGTAGTGCATTCCCTTTTTAATTTTTGATACTGGTAATTTGGTTCACTTTCTTTTAAAAAATCAAATTAATTAATGGTGTATTTATTTGTTGATATTTTTCTCCTGTAAAACCAGCTTCTAGTTTTATTTATTAGTTCAGTGTTTTGTTTTTGACTTTCAATTTTATTAATCTGTCCTTTGATTTTCAGGATTTCTATTTTTGTGTTTAACTGGGGATTTTTAATTTGTTTCTTTTGTAATTTTTTCAGTTGCACTCTAAATTCATTAGTCTATTTTCTCTCTCTCTCTCTCTCTCTCTCTCTCTCTCTCTCTCTCTGTCTCTCTCTGTCTCTCTTTATAAATGTAGGCATTTTTGAGATATACATTTTCCACTAAGTATTGCTTTGACTGTTTCCCACAAATTTTGGTATGTTGTCTCATTTTTGTCATTCTTTTCAATGAGATTATTGGTTGTTTCCATGATATACTAATTATGATTTTATTATTGAGTTCAAAAATTTTTTTCTTAATGTCTCATGAAGTCATTAGCTTCTACTTGCCCAATTCTTTTTTTGATTTTGTTTTTGTTTTGCTTTTGGAGGGGGGAGGGCAGGGCAATTGGGGTTAAGTGACTGCCCAAGGTCACAGGTCTAGTAAGTGTTAAGTGTCTGAGGTTGGATTTGAACTCAGGTCCTCTTGACTCCAGGGCTGGTGCTCTATTCACTGTGCCACCTAGCCAACCCCCCCAATTTTATTTTTTAAGGAATGATTTTTTTCAGTGAACTTTTGTACTTCTTTTCCCATTTGGCCAGCTTTTTCCGTAGTTATTTGCAACAGTGAATTTTGTGCTTCTTTTCCCATTTGGACAATTCTATTTTTAAGGTGCTATTTTCTTCAGTATTTTTTGTGCCTCTTTTATTAAACTGTTAATCATTTTCTTTCCTTACTCTTATTTCTTTACCCAATTATTCCTCTACGACTCTTTATTTAGAAATTCTTCTTATTATTATTTTTGGTTCTTCCTGTAACTCTTATGTGGCTTATGTCCAATTCCATTTGTTCCCTTGAGTATTTATTTGTAGTTGTTTTGACATCATTGTCTTCTTTAAGCTTGTTCCCTGATCTTCTTTGTCACCATAGTTAATTTTTATTGTAAGGTTATTTTTTGTTGTTCCAGCTCATTACTTGACTTTGAACTTTAAGTTAATGTCAAGCTCTGTTTCTGGTGTGTGTGTGTGTGTGTGTGTGTGTGTGTGTGTGTGTGTGTGTGTGTGTGTGTACAGAGGGGTCAACCATCAGATACTTTTGCACTGTTGTTTTCAGAACTAGTTCTAGGGGTTTGGAATTATTTGGTGCTTCCAAGTGTAATCCAGGGAGAGGTATGGTCACTGTTTTCTTGGTCTTTGCTCTGGTCCTTACCCAGGAAGGGCCCCAGATTCCTTGGGACTGCAATTAATAATGCCTCTTTAAAATCATTGGTCTCTTGGAACTGGGAGTGATATTGCTCCTCAGAGTCCCTGTTGTCTTATAACAGAAATTGCTTTTCTCCACCCTTGAACTATGACTTGGAAGAGGTTATAGGCAATGGAGCCTGTCAAACAACATCCAGTCCTATGCCCAGTGCTAGAACAGGTGCCTCCTGTAATTTCTTTCTGTCCAATTGCTTGTACCATTTTTGCCTTGAGAGCTCCTAAAGTTGTTGCTGCTGCTGTCACCACCACCAAGTCACACTACTGGTATTGCATCCACATGGGCTAGGGACCAACCTTCACCCTAATGTCACAGATGTCTCTTGACTTCCTAAATTATCTTGGGCAGCAAGAATGTCTTACCTTGACCTTTTATTGCCTCTGCCATTTGATAATTTTATGAGGCATTATTTTAGTGTTGTTTTGAGTGGAATGTTAGGAGAGCTTGATTGTAGTGCTTCCTCTACTCTAATATCTTGGTTCCACTTCTGGAAGTCCCCAAGGATTTTTTCCAAAAAAAGAAGAAAAGAAAAAAACCAATGATTCAAATCAACTTATAAGAAAAAAATTTATGCTGTAAGTAATATTCTGCCCCTAAAGATCTTTCCTTCCCACCTCTACAAAGGAAAAGGATAAGATGTCTTCTTCATCTCAGGTCTTCTATCCATCTTATCTTATTTTTATCTATCTATCAGTCAATTTAATCTTATATAGTTTTACAATATCTGTTATACTTATTTTGTAGTTATTGACGTGTCCAATAACATTTTTGTAGTTATTGTGTATTTTCTTTTCTGGGTTCTGATTATTTCAGTTTTCAATATAAGTTCATGTAAGTTTTGCATGTTTCTTTGCATTGTACTGCGATATAGGTATTGTAATTATTAGTCTCATTTTATAGAAGAGGAACCTACAGCTAAACGAGATTAAATAACTTCTTAAGGATCACTCAGACATTGTGTTAGAATCTGAACTTGAACCCACTTGTTTGTTGATTCCAAGTCAAGACCTCTTTCTACTATAGCACATTGCCTCTTTGATTGATAATAATATGTAAGGTTGTTTAATGAACTAGAAGTTTTGGTATTCTAGAGTACTTGGTTTAAACCTTTTTCTCATTCATTTAAAATAACAACAATATGAGAACATTCTTAGTATTTTATTGCTTATTTTTCTTATTCAGAGTCTGCTAGCCATTTTATTCAATTCAACTAGTCATTCACTGCAAAAATAGAAACTGTAGGATCTGACCTATATCCAGGGCAAATATCTCAACAGGAAGGGAGTTCTTTACATATTATTTGAGGGAAATCAATAGGCTTTAATGGCTTTAAAATATGGGTATAGGCCTCAACACACTTTTTGAAAGTCACTACAAAAGTTTCATTCCTTTGGGTTAAAAAGTGTCTTGTTTTAAAACATAAAACATAAATCTTGTTAACCAGTTATTCACACCTTAAGCTTAACTAATTTTGTTTTACAGTATATTTATTAATTGAGCCCTCAGGCTCTCTTTAGTAGGGTTTAGGGAGACACAAACTTTAGATAGGATATAATCCATGCCCATGAAATCCTGCTTTTTTTTGTGGATGGATATGGTAAATCCCCAGATAATTACAATACAAAATAATACATGACAAGTGACTATATCAAGGTACTGGAGGCAACTAAGTGACTCAGTGGATACAGAGTCAGGGAGACCTGAGTTCAAATCCAGCCTCAGATACTTATTAGCTGGGGAACCCTGGGTAAGGGGTTTGCCTTAATCTGTTTGCCTTAATCCACTGGATAAGGAAATGGTAAACCACTCTAGTACCTTTGCCAAGAAAACCCCATGGACAGCATTGGTGTGCTATGGTCCACAGAGTCACTAAAAGTCAGACACAACTGAATGACTGAACAACAAAAAACAATCAAAACAGATATTTTGGAGGAAATTGTTTCAATTTAACTTTGGAATTGATCTGATGAATTAAAGTTCAAGGAAATTAGCTGACCTGCTCAAAGTCGCACAAATAGCAACCTCAGAGTCGGGGTTTGAATCCAGACCATGGGGCTCCACAGCTTGTGGTTTTTCTACCTGTATTGTGTGGCTGCCTTTAGGAAAGGAAGAATATCTGTTTGAAGGATAAGGGGCATTTCAATTTAATGTAGTCTTTCAATAACTGTCAGTTCACAGTAAAAAACAAACCCACAACATTTTGGGAATGAGAACTTTGACTAGAGAAAGCATGGATGAAGAATAGTTTTAGAATGCAGGGTACTAATAGAAAGGGCAGGTCTAGGTAGGGGGTCAGTGTATGCTAATGTGAACAAGGACACTTAAAGGAAATAGAGTAGGATACTAAAATCAAACTTCACCCTGTTGACCAGAGCTATTCCCTTATATATCTTAATCTAATAGCTAGTAATAATAGCTAATATTTATATAACATTTATTACGTGCCAGGGGTTGTGCTAAGTGCTTTACAAATTTTATATCTTTTGATCCTCACAACGACCCTAAGAGGCAGATGCTATTATTACCCACATTTTACAGCTGAGGAAACTGAGGCAAATAGAGGTTTAAATGACTTGCCCAAGGTCACATAGCTATTATGTATCTGAGGTCAGATTTGAACTCAGGTCTTCTTGACTCCAGGTTTAGGACTCTATCTACCATACCATGTGACTGCTTCAAGACATTAATTCCAGGTGATATATGTTTCACAGTGTAAACAATCCAGCTATTCCATTTATTTTGAACTACTGTTTATTAAGCTCCTTCTACATGCAAAGTACTGTGTTAATCCTGGAGAATAAAAGTGAATAATATGCATTCCTTGCCCTCAAGTAGCTTATACTCTCCTAGAAAGAAAGGCAGTGAAGTAGATAGACAGCTGGGCCTTGGGTCAGGAAGACTTCAGTTCAAATATGGCCCTAGACACTTACTAGTTATATGACCCTAGGCAAGTCACTTAACTCTGTTTGCCTGTTTCTTTATCTGTAAAATAAGTTGGAGAAGGAAATGGCAGAGTGGGACACTATTGAAAAAAGACTCAACAACAATAGAGGGATAATATAGAGATACAAGGAGCTACAACATTAAGTCAGAATAAGTTCGAAATCATGGTGTGAATAAATTACTTTTATGGATTATAGGGTTAAGAATCACTTATGTCAGATAACAAAATGTCTGGCATGTAGACATAGCTCAGTAAGAGTTTGTTAATTCATTGAATAATTGATTCTGGCTGGAAAAGCTTCATGGAGATGTTGGCATCAGAGGTGAACCTTAGAGGTAGAGCTGGAGGTAGAGAGAGAAGGAAGAGTTGATTCTAGGCGTATGAGACAGCTTGAACACCTAATTTTATTTTTGGCATGATGTTCCCCTTCCCTTTTCTCCCTTTCTTTAGCAGAAGGAAATCTGTTTGAGGACAAGTACTGTTTTGTTTTAGATTCTGTTTTCCCAAGGTCTAACATAGTGCCTGGTGAATGGTACACGACTAATAAATGTTTGTTGAATTCAATTGAATTGAATTGAACAGAATTTTGAGGAGATGATGAATGTTGCAATTTGGTTGTATCATAGGGTATGTGCAGGGCAGTACTATGAGATGAGACAGAAAAACATAGTTTGAAGACAGATTGTAGAGGGTTCTGAATGCAAATTTCTATTCACTAAGCAAAAAGGAGTCACCAGAGATATGTTAGCAGGAAAAAATTTAATCAGAACTGTGCAATAAGAAGATTACTCTGACAGTAGAGTGAAGGATGAATTGGAGTGGGGAGAGAATGGAGGATAATGAGTCTTAGAATTAGAGAGAAAAATGGGAAAGGTTTGAAAAATGGTGCAGATATAACGTTGACAGGAGTTGGAAACTGATGGAGTGTTAGGGTGTGGGGAAAGGACAGAGACAGGGAGGGGGCAGATTCAAAGATGACTAGACTGGGTGGCTAGGAGAATGATGATGAAGTGTAATAGGGAAATTAGGTAAGGCAGGCCTTTGGGAAATGGGCTGTTTTGTTTTGGACACTGAACTCTGTGATCTAGCCAAATTGGCCTGTACTTCCCACCCCATGCATTACATCCCATCTTCCATCTCGATGCCCCTGTATGTTCCTGTTTCTCATACATGAAATGTAATTTTTCTTTACTTCTGCCAATTCTTATTCTTCTCATCATCAAAACACAGTCCAAGCACTACATTCTAGATGAAGCCTTTCCTGATCTGTGCAGCTAATTCCCTCTCTTCTGTCAACCCTGTCTTATATTTACCTACCTTTACATGTTTGTATTTATTCTCTTTACATTTTTTCTGTATATACTTATATATGTGCTTGTGTTCTCCCCAAGTAGAATCCAATCTCCTTTAGAATAGAGATTGTTTCATTCTTACATTTGTATTCTTAGCACCTTGTACCATGCCTGACACATAGTAGTTGATTAATTAATATGTAATTGATTGAAACATTGTGTTTGAGGTGACAGACATTCAGGTGAAAATGTTTGACAGAAAATTAGAAATAAGGGATTGTAGCTCAGGCAAGAGGCCCAGAGTGACAGAGATTTTGGAGTCATTTGTGTAGAAGTGATATTCCAAGAGATTGTAGAAGGTGAGATTCCAAAGGAAGAACAAGGGGAAAGAGAAGAGGCTTGAGGACAAGGACCAGAATAAGGGCTTTGGAAGAGGAAGAGGAAAGATGAAAGGAAATAGAATGGTTGGTTAAAGAGACAGGAAGAGAGCCATAGGAACTTAGTTTAATGGAAATCAAGGGAGGAAAGTGTGTGTGTGTGTGTGTGTGTGTGTGTGTGTGTGTGTAGGGGCATTTGGGGACAGGGAAGAAAGGTAAAAGGAAAAAAATATTTAGCCCCTACTATGTGCTAAGTACTTTACAAATATTATCTCATTTGATCCTCTCAACAACCCTGGGATGTAGGTATTTATTATTATTATTATTATTTCTTCTTTTTTGGAGGGAGGAAGGCAAGACAATTGGGGTTAAGTGACTTGCCCAAGGTCAAATGGCTAGTAAGTGTTAAGTATTTCAGGTGGGATTTGAACTCAGGTCCTCCTGACTCCAGGGCCGTGCTCTATTCACTGTGCCACCTAGCTGCCCCTGTACATACTATTATTAATCTCATTTTACACTTGAGGAAACAGAAATTAAATGACTTGCCTAGGGTCACATAGTCAATGAGTGTCTTTGCCATATTTGAATTTAGGTCTTCCAAATTATAGTCCCAGCCATTTATCTACTGTGCCATCCAATTACCTCCAGGGCAAAGGGTATTGATCAAGAATGTTTGATTATGAAGAGAGAGCAAGGGAAGTGAGGGCTTAAAAAACTCTATTGGATGGATTTGGTGATAATGAAGCCATTTGTAATCTTGAAAAGAATAGTTTCTTTGAAGTGTTATAGGACTAGGAGTAAGAAAGGTAAGTTGTAAAGGGCTAAGGAGTGGGTTGTGAGGAGATAGAGAGTGAGCGTTGTCTACTTTATTCAAGAAGTTTAGGAATGAAGGGGAAGAGAGGGAGAGGTTAACAGTTTGAGTAAGTATTGTGGCTGAGGTAAGAGTTTTCTCTGTCTCTTTTTTTTTCTGTCACTGTATGCTTGTCTCTCGGTATCCCTGTTTCTATCTCTCTCTTGGGTAGTAGAACCTGATCAGAGTAAGAAAATTAATTTCTAAATCTAAACCTCTGCTTATAGATAGAACAATGGAGCTAAGGTCAACGAAAGTGGCCTCCATATGTGGTTGTGTTTTGTACACACACACATACACATATACACACTCACATACATACTATGTATATATATACATATGTATATACATGTATATGTACACACATGCATACATATTACTAATTTCTGTGTTCTCTAAATTAACTATGAATATACAATCCATCATAACTAGAAGAGGTGGTTTGGCAGATAACATTGACTGATGTTGTTGTGTCATGGTTTATTTTCTGACTTCATATAGAAAGAAGAAAAAGTATTAGCAGTGTGTTTGGGGGCTGGGAGGGGAGAGTTGATTTGTTCCCAAAGCCCCCACTATATGGCACAAAGGTCCCTTTGTCTACATTTAATCAATACGGTTTTCATTTTTGACCACTCACATTATTCTGCAATATTCCTAAAACACAGATATTTACCATGGCAACTGCTACAGTCTCACACTGCCAGGCATACTGACTGACTAGATTATGTTTTCTTCCAGTGATGGCAATCCACCTTGTCTGAACATTGAGTTGTTGTATGTCCAATCTATTTTAAAGATTTAGGATATAGGAAATTCCAAATTTTTCAATTATTTTCTACTCTGATTCACTATGATAGCTAACTAAAGCGAAGAAGAAAATTATTATAGTGATATATACTTTCGTTGACATCTGAGGTCTTGCTTTTACTCTGAGGTGAAGGAATTCATATAATCTGTTTTTGTTGGGATAGATATGAATGATCTTTTTTGGTATTTAAGTAAAAGTGTCTTAATGGGATTTAATTAGGGAAATTAAACTACCTGTGCAATTATTGGGCTAATTTGATCAGTATACATGGTTGCTTAAAGAATCTTTCTAATTGGAATTAAAAATATAGATTAATATTTGAGATTCAGAAAGTTTTAGATTAAAACTTGTTTGATTACATTGGTTTTATTAACTAAATTATTGCCCATAATCTTCTTATTGTATATATATGAATAAAGTAACTCTGGGGTAACAACAACAACAACATCAACAATTTTTATTATCATGCAATGATATACCCTATAAAGCCCCAACACATCATCTGTAACAGGTGGAGGAGGTACATAAAGGAATGAAATGCCTTTCAGAGTGAGGAACAATAAGCATTTTTGTGCTGTTAGATTACTACAATAGCTGTGAAGGCCAAGAATAAAATCCAAAAATGACCTATTGGATTGGTGATAGCACTGATTAGTTTGCAGCTTCTTCTAGTATGACTCTATTGGTCCTATGATTCAAAGAAAAATATTTAGTAGTTTATTCTACTCAGATCTGCATGATAGTCATATTGATATGGGGTGGGTAGCACTCCTTCATGTGCTGGTGCCACAAGGAGCCAAAATACGGTGGATTGAATTGAAAATACCAATGCCCTGTCTGCCGGAAATATTTCATTGTAGATGGTGCTGTTTACTTAAAATTAACACATCATGAATGCACATGAAATGGACTGAAGATATGAATATTTCATTATATAGCAGAACTATAGCATAGGAAAATTGGAAATAAACCTTATCAGTTTTGAGCAAATATTTCTATTACTTTTTGTTAAAATTATCTTTAGCTCTAAGTTATATAACAACTTACTGTAGATCAATGCAGAAAAACCATAAGATATAACTTCATTTCTAATCCCAAATTATATAAAGTCATGAATTGAAGAGTTACTTAAATATGAAGAACAAAAAGTCTGAAAAACTTGAAGGTACTAAACATTTACACCACATTATATATTGTTGGTTTTGTCATGATAAGGACCAGTGGCCAAAAAGTAGGGATAACTGGGAATGTTTTAAAGGAAAGACATCATATACCAGTTGAAGTAGGTGAAAGATGAAATGACTGAGGAAGCAAAATTTTGATCTTCTGAGCATATTGATTTATTAAATAATACATGTTAATTGCATAAGAAACCTGGGCTAGATCTCTTTAGCTTAACTTTGGATCTAGAATATAGAGGGAGACAGAATTTTATACATTAAAAACAATTACTCAAATAAAACAAATTAATTAAAAGGAAACAATATAACATTAGGTAATCTGATTTTTAATTGGATGAAAGATTAGGGACTTTCCAAACTGGGAGGGGAAGAGTAAATAGGTGAAAGTTCCTGAAATCAGAAAAGGAGGTATCCCATTCCCCAAGTATCTATAAACAATCAAAGGAACATGGAAACAACAATTGATTGATCAATACTTGGCCAGTTTCAGATAAGACATATGGGATTCTTGAGATGAACAATTGTGAGAAAACTTTTTGTATCCATCTTTGGATCTGACTGAATTTCTGGTCCTTAGTTGAGGTTCTCTAACCAGCAGCTAGAGATGATCTAGTTTCTCAGTCACTCAGTGCTAGGATCAAACAGCATAATAAGGTTTTCTCCCAATTTTCACAATTGAATAAATTTTTCTCACAAGAGAGTTTGGATCAGTCCCATAATTGAATAGAAAGGGAACTGAGCTAGCTCCAGAATTGAATCACAAGATGGAATCAGTGTGGTTCCTTCAATTCCCACACTTAACCATTTGCTGTCCTATTCCCCTCAATTCTCTCAATTTTCTCACAGTATGACAGAAGTGGTTTGGGAAAATCAATGAAGATTTGCCTCAAGGTATTGGAATATTATATAATTATCTATTGCCATGGGCAATAGAAAATTTGGCTTAGTGCATGAATTATTATAAAAAATACAACTTTAACAGCTTTTCCTGTGATCCCTATTTCTCAATATAAAGAATTATATATTGGTTAGTAAAAGATAAAAAAGTTCAATGACTCCTCCAAATATAGACAGATTGTGTTTGTATGATTTATATAAAAACTTCCCATCTTATATCAGTTAAGATATCTATAAACACAAGAAAACTATATATGTTAAGGAGTAAAAAAATGCCAAAAATCTAAAATCATAAAAAAGAACAATAATGTATTCAGTGGTTAATGAACAGGCTTTCAAAAATGTCATAATGCTTAAACCATCTTTAAAGATTATCTTAAAGCCTTTGACTCAGTTCTGCACTCATGACATTGATATATTGCAAATATATAAAACAGAGGCAGACTATAGAGAATGTTAAAGTGTTTTATGTCCATGTAGAAAATTGTTTATTTAAAACATTTCATCAATACTATGATGTCAAGAACTTTTCATAAAAAGTGTTTTTTATGAAAATGATTTAACTACAATATGGTTTTGTCTTACCTTCAATGTGTTATCATTACTCCTAAATTGATTTGAGTATAGTTTTTAAGTCAAAGAAGGAGTCATACCAAAGCATCTGAAAAATGATTTTTAATCATCTGGATTTTATTTATTTATAATTTTTAAACCTTAAAAATTTTTGAGTTCCAAATTCTTTCTCTCCATTCAATTCCTTCTCAACTCATTATGGAAGCAAACAAAATGATATAAATTATACATGTAAAATCAAATTTCAGTGTTATCCATGTTGCAAAAAACACAATAAAAAGCAAGAAACAAAGAAAATGAGACAAGCATGCTTCAATCTACACTCACAGTTAATCAGTTCTCTTTGTAGGATAGCATTTTTCATTATGCATCCTTTGGAATTATCTTGTATCATTTTCTTGAATAGATTATCTAAGTCTTTTGCAGCGGACTATCATTCCAGTATTGCTGTTAACTGTGTAAAGGTCTAGTTTTGCTCACTTCACTTTGCATGAGTTCACATTAGTCTTCTCAGGATTTTTCTGAGAAAATGGCACTGAATAAATAAACTAATTCAGGTGGAATTGTAATTTTATAATATTGGTTTGGACAACCCATGAGCAATGAATATTTCTCCGATTTTTTAGATCTATTTTTACATGCATCATGAGTGTTTTATGATTGTGTTCACATAGTCAATTGTTTGTCTTGGGAGGTAGAACACCCAAGTATTTTGTATTGTCTGTCGTTAATTTTAAATGGAATGTCTGTATCTCTTCCTGCTGTGTTTTATTGGTAATATATAGAAATGCTGATGATTTATGTAGATTTATTTTATATCCTGTGACTTCGTTAAGGTTATTAATTGTTTCAAGTAGTTTTCTAATCAGTTCTCCAAGATTCTCTAAGTATAAGGATTCTCTAAGTATACCATCATATCATCCACAAAGAATTACAAATTTGTTTCCTCGTTGCCTCCTTTTATTCCTTCATTTTCTTTTTTTGTAACTGCTATAGCTAGCATTTGTAGTGAAACATTGAATAGTGGCAGTGATGATGGACATCCTTGTTTCCCTTCCTAATCTTACTGGGAAGGCTTATATTTTATCCTCATTACAGATAATTCTTGCTCTTGGTTTTAGATAGACTCCTTATCATTTTAAGAAAAAATTCATTCTTTCCTATGCTTTCTGGGGTTTCTGACAAATGATTTGATGTACATTTATGATATCAAGTTATACTACTACTCAAAAAAGACCTTAGACCCCTGCTTCATCTCATAGAAATGTCCTCCTATGATATCTAAGTGTCATTTGGATTCAATATTTGTAAAATTCTTATTGTACATGATGGAAGAATAGAGGCTGAAAGTTTTAAATTTGATTTTTTGGTGTCAAATTTAAAACATTAATGAAAACAGTACTTAAAAAACCCCTCTTTTCCTGAGCAAATGAACATAAAGTTTTCAGGAAAAAGCTGAGACTGTGAATATCAAGATACTGATTAACAAAAAAGGTTAAGTAAAAAAAATAAATTTACAGCATTAACACCTATACATTACTCTTTGTAATTTATACATTTGGCATGGCAAAATGGACAGCAAATCAAGAAGATATTAACAACAAAAGCAAAACAAAACATACAGTTTTCATAGAGCATAAGACTTATCATCCCAGGGCAATTACAGAAATATTAACAGTTATTCATGAAGAAATATGAAGAGGATTGAGAGAAGTTTTCAGAGCACTCTATACACAGAGTGAAAATTTACAGAATACTTTTGGGACAAATAGAAATGACTTCAGAAAGCAATAGTAAAGGTTAATAACTCATGTATACACCCCTGGCTTTGTCCAATGTAACAGAAAGTGATTTATCTCAAGAGAGAACTGAAAAATTTATGACCCCGGAGTGGAATCAAAAGATACTCTAGTAGCGAAATTCATATGAACTCAATCATAAATGTGTTTAAAAAGACATCTCCAAAAGTGGTTTTCATAAAAATTTGTTTATAGAAACAGAGGGACTTTTAATAATAATTCTGAATCAGTTCTTTGCCATCAGATATTACAGAAAGGTAATACTTAACAGATCCAGACTAATTGATTGACATAGATTATTTCATGATATGGTGAAAATTGTGTGTCATTACTACAGATTGCCAAATTTTGGATCTACCCAAAACTTAAAAAGATGTAACCAGGTGGGTTGAATTATACACTTAAAACTAATTAGCCTTCATTAATCTTTATATCACAAACCCCTACATTACAAATTCAGACCACAAAATATTGATATTTCAACTAGTAAGCTAAAGCATTGTCATAGTTTAAACTGTTGCTCACAGTGTCGCATAAATAATATTAATATGTAAAATAATAAGAACAATGATATTAATAGATATCTCTAGGCATGTACTAAAGGCAGTTAGTACCTACTCATGAGTCAATTGTTCACTTTTTAGAGTGATTATTTATACTTCAGAAATTGACAATTGCTATAAATCAAAGCTTGATTTTGCTTGTTTTGTTTTGTTAACTGGCTAGACTTAAAGTGATGGAGAAAATGTCAACAATTCTGATTAAACTTAAAAGTATGTCATTTGTACAGTTTTTTTCCCAAATATTTATCAGAATGCCCTTGGATTTTCCCATACCAAATACTTATAATCTCCAAGCTACAAGAAAATAAAAAGCTTCCAAAAAATAGAGGCATAAAAAATCCTAAATCATATGGGAACAAAATGAGGTGCATTTCATTGTTATAATTTCTTCTGCTGTCATAGTTATCTTGAAGATGCTTTCAGAGAGACCACTGATGATGAGCTTGCATCTCAATACAATTCAAGTAAATACATTCAAATACTAAAAAAAAAGAAGTTACTTTGACTTTACAATAGTCCATGGAACATTAAATACAAAAGAATAATAATAAGATAATTACTTGTCCTATGACTCTATTTGAATTTGATGGAAAGAAAAAACAAAGACAATAGGATGAACAATGATAATACTGTATCAATACATTCAGTCAACTAAATAATTTTTCTCATTTGTACAATAGTTTCCCAAATGCTAAGCTGAAAAGGAGCTTAGGAGGAAGATAGCACTAGAATCAATGTTCTGATATTGGATTTTATGAGAGCATCAGGATTTGTGATGGGTTCGATCACACATCATTTATGATAGAACTCATCTCTCATCAGATTTTGTCACATTCACAGAATTCTTAGAGACATTCTTATCTTATGAAGTAAGTAGCATCCCATTCTCATATAGAAACTTTTACTTCACTGGAATCCTAAGAATTTGGAACAAAGTTCTCCCCTTAGGCAGCAAATCATATAGTACTTCTATTCTCATCTGACCCATTTTTCATAAGGAAGTTTTTAATTGAGATGGTTAAACAGTATGGCATGGAATAGATAATTAAGAAACTTAACAGTTAATCAGTGTTCAACTACTGAAACTCATAAGTAATCAGCATTTTTTTTTTAGGTCAATGGTTGCACTCAGAGAGGTCAGTGAGATCTAATGCTCTTGAGACGACCCAACACTGCAATAAAGTTTGATGAAGGACTGTGATATATTTGTTTGACACCTAAGGGGACCTGAGAATACCTAGGGTTAAAAGGAGCTTTATGATTGGTCAACGAATTGACCATGGAGTTGTAAGCATGAACTTCTGAATGCTGTTGCATAGGTGAGGTGATGCTGGGAAGGAGAGATGAGGAAAAAGGAAAAGGGAAGAATTGGGAACAATAACCTGTTAGAACAAGTGACAGAAGGGGGAAAGAATTATTGAATGATGAGGAGCAAGGAGTATATGGGGGAGGAAGCAGGAAATGTCAGGGATAGAAATGTTAGTCAGGGGCAGGAAAAGTTGGAGGCAGGAAATGAGATAATTTGACAACTTGTTAGTGGTATTCTGAGAGTTAGAGGAATCTGCCAATTAAAAAAGAATCCATCAAAGCAAAATTTACATCCATAGAGTTTTAGAATTTATGGAATAATTTCTTTACAAAGGGAAAGTAGGAAGTTTAAGTATTAATATCATCATTTTATAGGTAGAGAACTTGAATCTCAGAGAAACTGTTAGATAGCACAACATAGAGACAGCACAACATACAGCAGCAGCAATCCATTCAATCCTTTGATCTTCCTATTCCATTAGTACCCAAAATATCTTTTCTAAGACTCATAGCCTCTTGGCAAGTATCATAATCCCCATTTTATAGATGAGGAAATTGAGGCTTAGAGGAGGTATAATTTGTCTAAATTCACACATCTTGTAAAAATGGTAATGCCAGGCTTTGACCCTGAATCTTTCAGTCCAATATCCTTTCTGTAACTCCTTTTGATGTATTTTTTAAAGCCTGAAAAATCTAAAAATAAGAACCACTTCTAGGTCCAGGGAGGTTGGGGCATCGCACCTACTCCCTTTCTGCTAATGTGATCTTCTCTTCTGGACCTATGCATTAGTGTAGATGGGGTTCAGATCTGAAAAAGACTGACTTTTAAAAATTGGACTTCAATGTAAAAAAAGAAAGGAAAAAGAGACTAAAACACTAAAGATTAAATAGAAAAAAAAGAAAAAAATCACCATGTGCGTAGCAGAACACGAGAGGATTCCAAACATAGAGCAATACATTTCCATTTTAAGAAAACCTACATAATAAATACTACACATTTTGTTCAGAACTGTCCATCTTTTCTTTGCTTCTCTGTAGAGTTTCTTTTGTTCTCCTCTGTGCACTTTTTTACTTTGTTCTTTCCCCCCCTTCCATCCTCCCTCCCCCAAGAAGGCTATTAAGCATGGGTACACACACACATTCATACACACACACGTGTATATATGTGTGTATGTGTGTATACATGATTATGTGCATGTGTATACACATAACCATGTATGCCTATATAAACATATGTGTACATATATTGACATATATAGCTATCCATATGCATATACACACATATACATTCATGTGAATCTATGCAAGACCATATTATACTTGTTTGTCCTCCTGTTCTCTGAAGGTGGATAACATCTTCCTTCCCAAGTTCTACATGCCAGCAATATTGCGAAATTATACTATTTAGTTATTTTAAATAGTCTAAAATAATATTGACTAATATAGCTGACATATAGCGGTTTCCCTATTTTTCTCTTTTGATTAAATCTATTTTAGCTTTAACCTTGTCTGAGATTATGATAACTGCCTCTGCTTTTTTTCCCTAATAAATTCTACTCCTGATCTTTATTTTATGTTTGTGCATATCTCTTATTTCCTATCCCTCCTGATTACTCTGCTTTAATTCTATTGGGTAGAATACCAATAATACCTTGCCCCCCCTTTTACTTAAACTACCCCCACTCCAAGGATTCCTCCCTTTTCCCCTCCTGCCCTCCCTTTTGCCTAGTCCTCTTGTTTCTATCTGCATTTAGAAGACTTTTATAGCCTTACACACACACACACACACACACACACACACACACACACACACACACACACTCTCACACACACAAACATACACACAACCTTCTAGATATATATGTATTGTTCCCTATTTAACCCATTCCCAATGACAGTAGGGTTCCAGAACTACCAGCCCTCCTTCCTTATCTAATTCCTCTGTGTCAGTTCTTCCTCTTGCATCTCATTTGTATTCTTTTTACGTTTTCCTAGATAGTATTACTTTTTAGAATCACATCATACTCAAATCCAATTTTTCTTTCAAACTATCTAATTACTAATTACAATTTTAGACATATGTTTTATATTTCCTCATATAAAAAATAAAGTCTGTCCTTATTGAGTACCTTATTATTAGTCTTTGATGTCAACCTTATATTTCTTTTGGATCTTGTATGTCAAATTTTCTTTCAAGTTCAGGTCTTTTTTGCAATAAAATCATGAAAGTCTGGCAACTCATTGCATGTTCTTTTTCTTTTTTTTCATTCAGGCTTATGCTTAATTTTGCTGAGTATGAAGACCAAATTCTAAAAAGAAGGATCAGACTCCATTTCCCCCACCTCCAATCTTTAGATTATGATGCATCCTACCTCATTGTCCTAGTGAATAATTGCTTAAGGCTTAGGTATTGGTTAATCTTTAATGTCTCTCCAAAAGGGAAGACAAAAAAGTACTCAGTGTACAACATGAATTAGGTATGGAACTGATATTTTTTTCCTTCATGTAAAGGAAATGTTAAACACAAAACACCCACATATTCATGTTTGACAAAAACAAACTAAATAAGAAGCATACTCTAAAAGGACGTTGGCAGTTAAAATCATTTAAACATGAGACAGTTTAGAGGAATGCTGATGAGATATGGGTATATTTCATCTTGGCTGTGCAATGTCTCCTCAAATTACATATGTGCCAGTGGTATCCTTTCTGATTTAGGAATTTCTAATGGTATGTTAGCTAAGTCTGATATACCCAGAACCTATCAAACTCAAAATGTCAACTCAAAAACTATACATATCATCTCAATAATAATGTTTGGTCATCTACCCTAAAAAAGAAAGCACAAAGTAGATAAGGTATATGAGTATATGTATGTATATATGTTTATATGTGTATGTATATTACACATGTATATACATATGTTTTCTATGTGTATAAATGCACATGTATATACATATATACAACATATGCACACACATATAAATACACACACCTTTTATACATATACATATACCTTTGGCAAACAGTTTTATTCTTTGATTGTCTCTAGAATTCAAAACCAAAGCTTGGAGTGAACTTGATCTAAAGAATTATTAAAATGTAACAACAATATAACATTTGTAGAATCATTTTTTGCAGAATAGATGAATATTTCAATCTTTTACATACATTTTTGTTTAATATACATTTAAGGGGATAAGGTAACATGGTTCCAATCTAAAGCAGAAATCAACATTGTTTTCCTTAGGTATGTATCAAATTTTGCTCATGGGGGAAGAAAAATGAACAAATGTTCCTTTGTGATTTCCCCCAATACTACTGCCAGTGGGGCAGGGATACATTTGAAGACACCAAAGTTGGGTCAATGGGTAGAGGCAAGTTTCAGAAACTTTGGAATCAATGTGAAGAAACCACCTATGAGAACCAGGCAAGTTCACATTTCCTTACATCTTTAGGCACAGGTGCTGCTGCTATTTATTCTCTAGTTACAAAACAAAACAAAATAAAACAAAACAAAATTATCATTCTCTAAGTTGGAAAGGGTTTCTGAAGTCTCCTTGTCCAATCCATTCCTGAATTGTACCTCTCTCTATGGCATTCTGCACAAGTGATTTTCCATTCTCTGAGAATGAGATCCTGACTCCTTAGTCTACCACAATGTTATTTGATCCTCTTTTGAGAATCATAGATTTGGAAAGAATCTAGGGGTCAAGTAGTTCAACATTTACTTGAAAGATGATTTCCTCACTGCAACATTTCTGCCAAATAGCTTCTAGTAGTGATGGTTTTACCTAGCTCCTGAAGTTGCCCATTGTATTTTTGGATTGTAAATGCTAGGGAGTTCCATTATGACTTTCACTTATCTACTATTTCCTTTTGTTACAACACCCTTCCCCAATACCATGTTGCACAGAATTCACAAAAAAAATTCTGATATGAATGGTGTTGGGTTTTTTTATGATAAGACCATAGATCTTTAGAAGACATCCAGTCTAAGACTCTTGTTTTGCAGATGAGCAAACTGAGGCTTATTGAACTTTAATAACTCACCCAAGATCACAGCGGAAGTTGAGAAAGTGACAGAACTTCAATATAAGTGAAGGTTCCTATCATTCCAAATTTAGCATTTTTACCAAGAATCACACTCCCTTTCTGTTTTTGGTGGTGACAGAAATGTAGGAATGAATATCTGCACCAAGTATTTATCACCAAAACACATCAGCAAGTCCATAAATCTCATTTGATCAATATGACAATGGGGAAACCACCCCATCTCAGTTATAAATTTGCACAGTGAGAATAAACATGTCGATGAACCTCAGAATGAATATTTATTAGACATATTTAGTCTGTGTTCATTCAGGCACCATAAAGTAAAGAGTTGGAACAGTTTTCCGAATGACTTAGGAGAAAAATGTAAAACAAAACAAGGAAAGTCACCAACAGGTTTTGGTGTCTTGCATAATTTAGCTTTGCTGTCTGCATTGATAAAATTCATCAGGTGAGTCCTTAACTAAGCTCCTCTCCTTGTCTTTTGCTATGTACAGCATTAAATCTCTAGATAAATGTTAAGTCATGGAGGAAATGTTGTTTATTATGTAATCCTATAGCCTAGTAAGGGAGTTGCTCATTAGGTGATTATGAGTAGAAAGGGAGAATTACCATCTACTAAAATAATATATACAATTATTAATATCTAAGATAATATATACAATTGGATCAATTAGTGAGACACTTAACTAGGGGGAAATTTAGAATGGAAGCCTTATCAGGAAATAACAAAATGCCAATTAGTGGAAGAAGCGGCATGAGAGAAAGAAAAAAGACCATGGTGAAGGTTCAGTCAATCAGTCAATCTATTATGATTTACCATGTGTCAAGCATTGTTCTAGGCATTAGAGGTATACATAGAAAGAATGAAGTTATGCCTATTCTCAAAAATCTTTTCTTTTGCACTAGAACACTGAGGGGTGGCTAGGTGGTGCAGTATATAGACCACCAGCACTGGAGTCAGGAGGACCTGAGTTCAAATCTGACCTCAGACACTTAATACTTACTAGCTGTGTGACCTTGGGCAAGTCACTTAACTCCTTCCTTCTCTCCTGCAAAAAGCAAAAAAAAAAGGAACATTTGTGGGTGATGGTTAGATCTAGGGTATGATCTTCCTTCTAGCAGGGATATGGGGCTATGGCTGAGGAGACAAAGGACTTGGGAAGTTAATGAGCTTACAGGAGCCTTCAGAGAACCCACAAAACTTTTTTGTGAGATTTAACTTGGGGGTCACTGAGTATATTTTTATTAAAGTAATTATTTATCTGATCCTCAGGCTCTAAGTTTTCCTTTTCTAAATTTTGGAAACTCTCCAAAGATATTGGTAAAAGCAGGCTCTGAAAGAGGCAGTGGGGAATAAGGGACATACATCTCAACTCTTTGTAGGACCTATGTGTAAGGGAATGTGTGTGAAGGGACAGCCAGTGTTGACCAGTATGACTAGAAATTCAGTCAGAGAAAGTAATAGAAAGGAATATGAGAATAGGTCCAGAATGAAAAGAAGTTTATTATAGAAATAATATTCCAGAGGGTAGAGTAGAAGGGGTAGGAAGTATTGGAGTGAGACATGTGTAGAGTGAGGTTGAGGAAGATAAAGGTGAGAGAACTGGAGGTGGGGTTAGGAGATAGTTTGCTCCTGGGTGACTGGAAATTAAAGATAGGGAGATCAACAGCTCATGAGAGTTTGTTATCTGTAGGTTTGTACTATGTCTCACTATGAATACTAACAATAATTTTAAAATTCTTGAAAGGATCTTGTTATTGGAAAAAGGTCAAGCATGCAGAACATTGCTCATAGTTGTTTCTCCAAGCTATATAGATGGGAATGGGGCACATGCTGTTGCAGCCAGGCACAAAAGATAAGAGGAAGGCAAATAGTAGAAGCCATCAAAAAAGAGGTTTAAATTGATTAAATATAATCCAATGATAAATTTTAATCATGATTAACAAGGAAATCACATTTTTTTCCCTTAAGCACAAAGTGTCCCATTCTCAAATCCCTGAAATTGAAAGAAAAACTCTGTCACTTTTCTGTATATCTCTTCCTTACAGTCAGCATCCTTCAAGGACAATGATTCTGACTAGGTTCCTAGGATAGGCTTCTTACTGGATTACAAAGGAAACATGTCTTCTATAGAGCTCGGAGTGATTCTGGTTCACTACAAGTTTCTCCTTTCAGAATTAAGCTCTCCTATGCAGAGATGAGTAGTTGGAAGGAAGTACCAGCAAGAATATAAAACAGAAAGATCAGCATGATGGAAACTGCAACATCCCAAGTCATTTATCACTGAAGCATTCAACATATTTGAGAATCAAATTATCTTGTCATTTCCCTTAGCATAGAGTTCAAAAGTAACGAAGGAAGAAGAAAATCGATAATCTCTTTTCCATAGGATCCTACTTGCTCTCTAAGCAAATACACTTTCTGTCTCTGATAATTCTGATGTGATTCAGGGATCTCTTTGAAATCAATGCACAGACTCCACACGGGGAAATCCCATAAATTTAGGGGCAAGGTTAGAAAAATCACCCATTAAATTTCAGGATAAAAAGAAACAAAACCAAGTGAGTGAGATTAGCCAGATAAATGACAGATGAAATGACAACTCTTAATTGATGCTTTATAAAATGGTCTTTATAAAATTGTTAAAACAAAGGTATCCCCAAATTAAAGGACAAAACTATCCAAAAATCCATCATGTAGGTATCAATAGAAAATGTAGCCAGTGGAAATATACTTCAATCTAATCAGTTTTAAGTGCTTAAGGCAATGTTATCATGAGAAAAAAGGTAGCATCCTGCATGAAGTCAAGAGAAAAGAATAACAAATCAGTCAGTCTCTATCCAGGACTACCTAAGAGAGAGAAATTATATCAGAAAGTATGAGTAATCTTATGTGGAATAATTCTCTAGGTTTTATCACAATTAAATATAGTTAAATTCTATAAGGCTATATACAACATTTCTCTTATCAATGCTCACACTCAGAAACTTTCTGACATGTGGTACAATTAGTGTGACAAATAGAGAAATGTATGTTGTGGTGGAGACTTTGAACCTTAAGTTAGGAGAGACCTAGGTTTGAATCCCATATCAGACAAAACTATATGGCAAAGGATAAATCTCTCAACTTCTCTAACCTTCAGTTTCCTCCTTGTTAAATTGGGGATATCCGTAAAATCTACCTCACAGGGCTGTTGGAAGACATCAAAGGGGAAAATGTAAATAATTTTTTTTCCAAATCTTAAAACATTATGTAAATTTAAGAAACATCACTATATGAAGAAATCTTCTATTATTATAGGCAGCAATGCTATTCAAAAGAGCTCAGAATTCAGAATCAGAACTGGGCTCAAGTCCTGGCTTTTTTTTGGTGTTTGCCTTTTGACAAATTTAAATAGCCCCACTGTGACTCTACAATGAGCCTTTTTGAGAGAATAATTAGGATCTAAATACTAGCCTACAAATATAAACATGGGGTTTTTCTTCCTCCCATCCTCCAAGTCGACCCTTTGCCAATAGATGGAGATGCTTATTAAGCACTTGCTGCATACCAGCACAGAGGATACAAAGTTAGGCTATTTTAAGGAAAATCCTCCATCTTGAATTCACTGGCAGGACCAATTTCTAATTATGCAGTATACAAAACACATTTATTGACAGAGTTGTATGACAATGAACAAATCACCTAGTCTGTGTGAGTCCTGCTTTCCTCAAATGTAAAAGTGGGGTAATAATACTAGCATTTTCACCTAACAGATTTGTGAGGGAGGTACTTTGTAAACCTTAAAGGATGATCAAAATATAAATTGTTACCTTCACTACTTCTACTGCAACCATTGCCTCTAGATTTTCTCTAGTATGATGATACTAGGAAAGAGATAGCTCAGGTAATAGTAAGGAATATTTTGGTCACTAGAAAAAAGAAAATCAGCATTCCAGTCTATAGATCAAAGTCCCTCATGATTTTGATTAGTATGAATCAATTTTCTAGAGCCTGCTCATCCTACATAATAGGATCATACAGAAGAGAATGTTAGAGCTGGCAGGAATTTGTCTCATTTGACATGTGGGGACATGAAGAGGAGGTGACTTTCTTATAGTTAAATGATAAAAATCAAATTTCTAAACTTTTAAAAGCTGTTGAACAGATTCTGGATACTTGTATTTTTTCTAGTCAACTATCAGCTTCTACAGGAAATCTTTGTGTTTCACCCCAACTCTCAGTGCCCACTCTCCCTAATTACCCTGTATTTAATTATATTTATGTTGAATTTGTTATACATACATACATACATACATATATATACATATATACACACATATATATATTCTGTATTATATGTACTACAGAATGAATTACACATGCAAATATCTTCCCTGATGGAATGAAAACTCCCCGTGAATAGAAAATTCCATTTTTTGTCTTTGTATTCCAAATATTCAGCAGGCACATAATAGGTATTTAGTAAATGCTTTTCAACTAAGTGGTTGAACTTTGCATTATGAAAATTGTTAAAGAAAGTAATTAGGAAAGTGAATTCAGAAAACATCATCAAGTGAAAGGTACTTTGGTAAAAGATTTTATACATCTATGTGTAAACAGTAATAACTTAGGAGGTGAAGAATATAGTGCCTTGATGGATGTGGTTAACCTCAGAGTCCCGGGGATATTTGATCATTCTAGGTTTCTAGCTTAGTTCAAAGTTTCACTTTCCTTAGTTCAGTAAAAATTCACCATTTTCAGCAGACTTGCCTCTACACATTGGCATTTATTGATTCCTATTAGTATCTGAGGGGGCTGGCATTTTAGTTTTATAGGATGCATTAATAAATTGTAGCTAACAGCTGCTTGAGCATTTTTACTGATATATTTCCATCTTGATTGTTCTAAAAGATTATTTTGAGCTTCAGAAGTGTTTTTTTTTCTTTAGGGTTTTGGGGAAACAAAAAGAAAAGCTAGAGATTTAATTTATTTGAAACAAAGCACTGATTATGGAAAAGCAGGGGGAAATGTATTCAATTCCACTTTGTCAAGACCAACATCATTAATACTGATGTCTATTCTTGACGAAGATTAAAAATAGCATTCTGGTTTCTCTCTCTCTCTCTCTCTCTCTCTCTCTCTCTCTCTCTCTCTCTCTCTCTATATATATATATATATATATACTAGACACCAAAATGGAATGGCAAGGTAAAATATTTAATGAATCATCTCAATGTTTGGACTACACAATGCTAATTGTGAACTTTTGGAACCAAACGAACTCTTCTGGGGTACTTAGTGCATTCTTCATTGGATTATAGTTGCTTGTGTTCATTCTTCCCCTCTCTACCCCATTTCAGCACTTTATTATATCTTCCATAGGTTATTTTAATAGCCCCCTAAATGTTATCCTTTGATCTAGTCTCTGCTGGTCTTGTCTGTTCTATACAATGATGCTATGGTTATCTTTATAATTCAATCTTTCTACCAAATGTTTGTTGACTGACCAATGGACCAAATTTCCTGGCCTAGAAACTTCCCATAGCTCCTCCATCCTGACCAAATGAAATCCCCAGTTTTTAATCTGGCTTTTTCCTTTATTTCTATATTCTTTAATTCGAAGTAGCTTCAGTATTGTTGTTCAGTTATTCCTTCAATTGTGTCCAACTCTACCTGACCCCACAGGATTTCATTGTCTATGAGGTTTTTTTGGGCAAAGATATGTTTAATGTTGCCATTTCCTTTTCCAGTATTTCCCCATTTTACAGTTGAGGCAAATAGTTAAGTGACTTGCCCAGGGTCACATTGACTGGATTTGAACTCAGATCTTCCTACTTCCAATCCCCAGAAATCACTGCTATAATATAGCCCAAGAGTAGGGAACCTGTGGCCTTAAGGTTACAGGTGGTCCTCTAAGTCCTCATTTGTGGCCCTTTGTTCTGTGAAGTTTGGATTTAGTCAAAGGATTGAACTTGAAGACTTAGAGGGCCACACATGGCTTCAAGGCCACAGGTTCTTCACTGCTGGCTATACTCTGTCCTAAATCTACCTTTCCATCCTTATCGTTCCTTTGATTTTCTTTACATGATGTATATTTTAGTTAAATTGAACCCTTTGTTATTTCAGAAGGTCTCTTTCCTTCTTGCACTTGAGCTTATGCATACACTATCCCTACACCTAGACTGGACTTTTCTGACCGTTGACTGACAAAAGTATTACCACTCTTCAAGGTTCATTTCAGGAGCTAAATTCTTCCCCAAAGACCATCTTGACCCTTGTCTTTCCCATTTCAAATCAATTAGCCCTTTGGACTTCTCTCAGTTAATCTACTTACGCTCTCATCCATAAATTCATGAAGTACCTAGCATTTTCTTTCTTTTTGAGACTAATCTAGTTATTTCATTGGCAGAGTGAACTCCTTATAAAGATAGTTCCCTAACCAGATCTGTGCCTGCTGTACAAATTGTAGTCTTAGACAGTTATCAGGGGCACTGAAGAGTTAAATGACTTGGCCTAGATATTAACAGCAGTGTGTTAGAAGTGGGGCTTGAGGGGGGCAGATTCAAGATGGCAGAGTAGAAATAGCACTTCCACAGAGCTCCACCCCACACCACTTCAAAATTATGTCATAGGGGGACTCCAAACAACCTCTGGAGATCCAAAACCCACAAAATGACACAGAGAAGCTAACCTCCTGCTGAGGAGAGTCCTGCATCCCGGCAGGGAGTGGCCAGCTCAGAGCTCTGGGAGCCAAGCCCAGGACCACCTGAGATGGAGGTTTTAGTCCCAGGGCGGCAGGACCAGCAGCCAGCTGGAGAGACTCTAGAACACCAGAAGCTGTGGGGTTTCCAGAATTACCAACACATAGATGCCACAGACAAAGTGGGAAGTTAGTACCCTATGGACTTTGGGACTCATTAGTTGGGAGAGCATGTTGGCCTCTTTCCCTGGGGGTGAGAAGCCACCAAGAAGCTTCAGCATACCCGAGGACACATGCGGCAGCTTCAGTTCCTGCTCTGCTAACTGTAGGGGGACCTGGTGATCAGGCTTCGGGGTAATTTCTCTTGATTTAACCTTCTTGGATCTGGATTGCTGTCTGGGGTGGAGGTCTTGGGGTGTGTGACCAGCTTGCCAGAACATGTGGGGGCTTCAGAAAGGGCACCCAACTAATACCTTCAGCAGTTGGGGAAACCCCAGGGTTTGGGACAGAAGCTCCCCTGGCTGGTGGCAGAATCCAACTGTGGAAACTAGCCCAAAAGTCAAGTACTTGAGGGGCAACATGCCTAGGCAAAGGAAACAAAATAAACAGAAAAAATCAACACTAGACTCTTATTTGGGGGGCAAAGAGGATCAAAGCATGGAACAGGAGGACAACTGTGAGGTCAGAACTCCTGCACCAAAAGCCCCAAATGAAATAGGAGCTCGATAAAGGTCATAGTGGACCTTAAGAAGGATTTTGGAAATCAAATAAGAGAAGTGAGGGAAAAATTGGGAAGAGAAATGAAAATGATGCAAGAAAATTATGAAAGGAGAGTCAACAGCCTTACTGAGGAAAATAACACCTTAAAAAATAGACTAACCCAAATGGCAAAAGGGGCTCAAAAAGGCAATGAGGAGAGGAATGCCTTAAAAAAGCCAAATTTGCCAGATGGAAAAAGAATCTCAAAGGCTCACTGAGGAGAATCTTTCCTTCAAATTTAGAATGCAGCAAAGGGAAGCTAGTGCTGTTAAACAGTTCCAAACAAATGAAAGAATAGAAGGCAATGTGAAAAATCGCATGGGAAACACCATGTCAGAATACCAGCAGCTGTGGTGATTCCAGAATTATCAGCACAGATATGCCTAGGACAAAGTGAGAGGTTAGTGCCCTGTGGATTTTGGGACCAGTATTTGGGGAATGCATCAGCTTCCTCCCCGGGGGTGAAAAGCTGCTGAGGAAATGCATCACAGAGGCCATTTTGCAGTGTTAGTGGCAGCTCCAGCACCTGGTCTGCGAACTGTAGAGAGATCCAGCAATTAGTCTGGGGGTTAATCTCTCTTGCTTTAACCTACTTGGATCTGGATTGTGGTCTTAGGGGGAGGTCTGGGGTGGGAATCCAATTTGCCAGAGTGGGTGGAGGCTTTATAGGGGACACCCAACCTCCAGAAGTCGTGCAGACCCCATGTTTGGGAAATAGCTCTCCTGTCTGGTGGCAGAGTCCTACTGTGGGAACAAGCCCCAAAATCAAGTAATTAAGTGGCAATATGCCTAGGCAAAGGAAACAAAATAAACAGAAAAATGTAACTTTGGACTCCTATTTTGGGGGAAAAGAGAATCAAAGCATGGAACAGGAGGAGAACTGTGAGGTCAGAACTCCTGCACCAAAAGCCCCAAATGAAAAAACAAGCTGGCTACAGGCCATAGAGGACCTTAAGAAGCAGATAAGAGAAGTGGAGGAAAAATTGGGAAGAGAAATGAGAAAGATGCAAGAAAAGTATGAAATGACAGTCAACGGCCTGACTGAGGAAAACACCACCTTAACAAATAGACTAACTCAAATGGCAAAAGAGGCTCAGAAAGGCAATGAGGAGAAGAATGCCTTAAAAAGCTGAATTTGCCAGATGGAAAAACAATCTCAAAAGCTCACTGAGGAGAATCATTCCTTCAGAATTAGACTGGAGCAAATGGAAGCTAGTGACTTTATGAGAAATCAAGATGCTGTTAAACAGAACCAAACAAATGAAAGAATAGAAGGCAATGTGAAATATCTCATGGGAAAAACCACTAACCTGGAAAATAGATCCATGAGAGATAATTTAAAAATTATTGGACTACCTGAAGGTCATGATCAAAGAAAGAACCTAGAAATCATCATTCAAGAAATTCTCAAGGAAAATTGCCCTGATGTTTTAGACCCAGAGGGGGAAATAGAGGTTGAAAGAATCCACCAATCACCTCCTGTAAAGGATCCAAAAAAGAAAAATCCTAGGAATATTATAGCCAGGTTCCAGAACTCCCAGATCAAGGAGAAAATACTACAAGCAGCCAGGAAGAAACAATTCCAATATTGTGGAAACACAATCAGAATAGGCCAGGACCTGGCAGCTTGTACACTGAGGGATTGAATATGATATTCTTTTTTTTTTTTTTTTGCTTTTTGGAGGGCAATTGGGATTAAGTAACTTGCCCAAGGTCACATGGCTAGATTTTTTTGTTTTGTTTTGTTTGTGTGTGTTAAGTGTCTGAGGCCAGATCAGAACTCAGGTCCTTCTCACTCCAGGGCCGGCACTCTACTCACTGCGCCACCTAGCCACCCTTGGAATATGATATTCTAGAGCACAAAAGAGCTGGGATTGAAGCCAAGTGTCACCAACCCAGCAAAACTGAGTATCTTGTTTCAGGGGAAAATATGGTCATTCAGTGGAATAGAGGGCTTTCAAACATTCTTGAGGTAAAAACCAGAGTTGAATAGAAAATTTGACATTCAGACACAAGAAGCAAGACATGCTTGAGAAGGTAATCAGGGAAAAGAAATCGAAAGGAACTTATCAAAGTTGAACTCTTTACATTCCTACATGGAAAAACAATAACTTTGTCTGATGAAACCTTTCTCGCTATGAAAATAATTGAAGAAGGTTATATGGACATATGAATACATATGCGAATGTGTGTATATATGTTTACAGGCATACATAGATAGAGGGCACAGTTTGAATTTGGTGGGAAGGGATGATACTTAAGGGGTGAATTTAAGAGGTGAGAGAGGAAAGTGACAAGAGGAGATGGGGAGAGACAGGGTAGGGTAAACTATCTCATGTAGAAGAGGCAAGGGGAGGGCGGCTAGGTGGCACAGTGAGTAAGAGCACTGGCCTCGGAGTTGGGATGACCCAAGATCGAAACTGGCCTCAGAAAATGAGCACCCACACAAAAATAATGACTAACTGTGTAACCTTGATCAAGTTACTTAACCCCAATTGCTTTAAAAAAAAAAAGAGGCAAGGGGAAGTAGTTGCAGGGGAGGGGAAGAACAGGAAGGCAAAAAGGCAAAACCACATTCTCATTGAATTTGTGAAATGTCAGGCTCCAAGGAGAGAATCACATACATACTAAATGGAATATCTCACCCTGCAGAAGAGTAGGGGGAAGGGGGATGAGAAGGGCGATGATGGAAGGGAGGGCATTCTAGGGGGAGAGGAGGTTGGAAGTACCCACTTTCAAAGAGGGACATGATCAAAGTAGGGAATGGACTAGGTCAGGGGTAGGATGGGTGGGAGGGAAATATAAGTAGTCTTTTACAATAAAAAAAAAGAAAGAAAGAATCCACAGATCACCTCCTGAAAAAAATCCCAAAAAGAAAACTCCTAGGAATATTATAGCCAGGTTCCAGAATTCCCAGATCAAGGAGAAAATATTACAAGTAGCCAGGAAGAAACAATTTAAATACTGTGGAACTGCAATCAGGATAGCACAGTATCTGGCAGCTTCTACACTGAGAGATTGAAGGGCTTGGAATATGATATTCTAGAGGTCAAAAGATCTGCGATTAAAACCAAGAATCACCTACCCAGCAAAACTGAGTATCCTCTTTCAGGGTGAAAATATGGTCATTCAGTGGAACAGAGGACTTTCAAGCATTCTTGATGAAAAAACCAGAATTGAATAGAAAATTTGACATTCCGATATAAGAAGCAAGAGATGCTTAATAAGGTAAACAGGGAAAAGAAATCGTCATGAACTTATCAAAGTTGAACTGTTTACATTCCTACATGGAAAAACATTAACTGTAACTGATGAAACCTTTCTCAGTATGAAAATAGTTGAAGAAGGGTATATGGGCATATGAATACATATGTGAATGTTTACAGGTATACATAGATAGAGGACACAGGTCAAATGTAATAGGAAGGGATGATACTTAAAAGGTGAAATTAAGAGGTGAGAGAGGAATATAATGAGAGGAGATGGGGAGAGACAGAATGCAGTAAATTATTTCATATAGAAGAGGCAAAGGAAAATGGTTACAAGAGAGGGGAAGAACAGGAAGGCAAAAAAGGCAAAACCTTATTCTCATTGAATTTGGATCAGGGAGAAAATGACATACATACTAAATAGGATATGTTACCCTACAGGAAAGTAGAGGGGGATGGGATGAGGGGGGTATGATGGAAGGGAGGCTAGGAGGGAAAGCGGGGAGGGAAGTTGGAAGCACCCACTTATGAAAACGACAGGATCAAAGTAGGAAAACACCAAGTTGGAGGTGGGATAGGAGGGAGGGAAATATAGTCAGTCTTTTACAATATCTAGTATGGATTTAGTTTTGCATAGCTACATATGCACAACATATACTGAACTGCTTATCTTCCCAGTAAGGGTGGGTGACAAGAGAGGAAGGGAATGAATCTGGAATTCAAAGTTTTGAAATCAAATATGTAAACATGTATAAATACTATTATTAATGCTATTTTCCATATAATTGGGAAATAAGTTGTACAGGCATCGGGGCATGGAGATTCACCTTGCCCTACTGGTATAGTCGAGGGGGTATGGGAGAAGATATGGGAGAGAGCAGATGGGATGAGGGGATATCCTGTGGGACTGCTATTCTGGGGTGGATGGTAGGGAAAAATGGGAAAAAAGTTGTAACTCAATATCTGGCAGAAATGAATGCTGTAAACCACAATTTAATAAAGCATTTGGGAATAAAAAAAATAATAAAACCCATAAAAAAAGAAGTGGGGCTTGAGCCCAGTTCTTTACTTCAAGTCTGACTATTTATTCCCTATACCAAACCAACTATCTTTATACATTTTATATACTTTATTTGGCTTTGTGGTTATTTTTGTACATTCCTTATCTCTAAAAGTAAAATGCAACTATTTTTTGCCCTCTAGGTAACTTAGTCATTTTTTTTTTCATCCTCAGTGCCTAGCATAGAGCCTTTGACATAGTGAATACTCCATCTCAAAGGAACAAAAAACATTATAGCTTATTAAATAGCCATGTTCCCACAGGGCCAAAGAAGACAAATTCTGTATGCTAAACATTTGGGATGATGGAATACAAATCATTCCTCTGGATGTTAAGTAAAACTACTTTCAAATATTTGAGACAGAAATCATCACCCTGAAGTATCAGTCTACTGTAATTTCTACATAATTTTGATAGAATATCACATTTGAAAACTAAAATCATATTTGATTTAGAGTTAAAGGAATCTTTCAATCCTCTCAATTTATAAACCAGAAAACTGAAGCTCTAAGTCAGTGGAGTCAAACTCAAATAGAAATAAGGGCCACTAAATCATACATAAGGATCCCTGTAGGTACATACTGACTTAGACATAACATATTATTATTATTTATATTTTTGTATTTTTATTTTTTTGTTAAATATTTCCCAATTACATTTTTATCTGACTTGGACATCAAGGGGAAGTGTTGTGGACCAGATGGGGCCCCGACACTTGTTTGACATCTCTAAGGTGATATGACCAAACTCACACAAATAATTGACCAAGGAGGGTTTGAACTTGGATTTTTTCTTCTGGGTTCTGGACTCAGCAGCTTTTCTACCATACTAGAGTCTTGGCAGAATCTTTTCAAATACCTTATCAATTATGAGCACCTCCATGAACTAAGCCAAGTCGGGTTCTTTGGTGACTGATGTTCCATTCTTCCCCTTTAAAGGTATAAAAAAATCAAACTTACTCCATAGACTATTAGATAAAAGTCTAACTACCTTTGTCTTACTAGAACATTGCTTATTCCAACATTAATTATTGTTATGCATATTTCATGAGACATATGATAAAATAGTAGCTGGGATATTGATGATAAGACATCTCCTCTTCTTCATGCCCTATATTGTAACAGGGTATAAATTCTAGAGAGGATAGGTTCTAAGGGAACGGTGCAGGAGATAAAAATTATCATGAAGTCACTGCTGACAGACATATCGATGGTGGAAAATACCTTCCCATCAATATGTCACAGTGGATTTATAGTGCTATATATAGAATGGCCAATATGTACATAAGGGACATGAGGGGCAATATATCATGAAGGAGAAAGGGACAACGTCACAATCAAGATCTAAATTCAAGTATGATCTCTGACACAAACTGGTTATTAGACCCTGGGTCACTTAACCTGTCAACTGTCAAGCAAAATTATATTAGACTATAAGTTGAAGAGAAAGTGTTTTGAAAGGGAGTTTCCCGATTTGGAAGTTTCCTATACTAATGAAATTATTGGTCCAGTCCCTATCCCAACTGTACTCTAGAATACAAAAGTATCTCACAATTATATAGCTCTTTAGGGTTTACAGAATACCTTCACCTCACAAAACAGTATTATGCCCATAAACAAACAAACAAAACCAAAACCAAACTAAAACAATGTGATTCTGACACTGTGCAGAGAAGATGCCAACCCATCCTAGCTCACTGATTCAGTATTTGTTAGCCTGCTTCCATTTCTCTTTGCATTTCAGCATGTCAAGATGAAAAGTGAATAAAAATAAAAAATAAATAACAAAAATCTGAAATATGCGGAGAGAGAAGAGGTTTAAAAGGCCCTTCTTCCGGTAGCTGAGATTTCTGGGGTTCTCGGGAGAGCTCTCCCTCCTCCCTAGGCTGGAGCTCTTAGCTCCCCAAGGCGCTGACTCGTTCTGCTCCTGCGCCAAGATGCCAAGATTGTAAAGCCCAATGGTGAGAAGCCAGACAGGTAGGAGCCTGACATTTCACAGGCTCTGTTGGGGTTGGAGGTGAGCTCTGACTTAAAGGCTCAATTAAGAGAGCTGAATATCACAGCAGCTAAGGAAATTGAAGTTGGTGGTGGCAGCAAAGCAATCACTATTTTTTGTTCCAGTGCCTCAGCTAAAATCTTTTCAGACGATCCAGGTATGACCAGTTCCTTAGTTGGGGAAAAAAAAAATCAGCGGCAAACATGTGGTCTTTAATGCTCAGAGGAGAAAACTCCCTAAGCCCACAAGAAAAAGCCGTACAGAATATAAGCAAAAGCGTCCCACACGACTTCTGTGCATGATGCAATCCTTGAAGACCTTGTCTTTCCAAATGAAATTGTTGGCAAGAGAATCCTTGTGAAACTAGACGGCAGCAGACTCATAAAGGTCCATTTGGATAAAGCACAGCAGAACAATGTGGAGACCGAGGTAGAAATGGTTTCTGGCGTTTATAAGAAGCTGACAGGGAAAGATGTTGATTCTGAATTCCCGGAGTTCCAGCTGTAAATGCAGAAATGATTAAAGTCTATTGTTTATTAAAAAAAATAAGGATTATATGAAGGATGAAAGTTGCTGCCTGAATCAAAATTTTTTTTGCCACTTACAGGCAATAAAAAGCCAAATTTCATTTTATATAGGTATCGATCATTTTAATTAGAAAATTAGACAATTCTTTAATTCACTATGCTGTTGATATCTTCTGCCCCTCCTCTAATCTCTGAAAAATAAAGATCATCTGGCTAAAAGATTTTTTTTTAACCTTCAGTGAATAGCTAACATAGTTATTGTGACCCAGTTCAATTTTTTTTAGCATACCTATTTAATAAAATACATGAAACATTAATTTTTTTATTTCAGAAGGAAATTTCACTTTATTATTTGGAGAATAAATAGATATGTATCAGTCCATGAAACATGATAATCTTTATATTTTAGAGATTAGCCTGATACATTTAGAATAAAAATAATTGTCATTGTAGTGGTATGAATAACCATGGGTATTTTTTACTGTTTGGTTCTTGCTAGATCACTTAAATGAATTCATAATTTTTTTTAAGTAACATTATTTTATATATTCATAAGTGACTTTTTTCTATACCTTGCCCACAAAGTTCTTGCTTTTTTTCTTGCTGAGATTATTTTGTTTTTCTTTTGCAAAGAAAAATATTGCAAATATAAATGATAAATATTTCAAGGATGAAATTTTAATTCACAATAGTCCTATATGGTGATTTTTCAAATTGATAATTCAAGTCAAGATTAAAAAAAAGTCTCAAAACAAATTTAAACTTACATTATACATTTCATATTTTCTCAGTATTGTTAAAATTTGGAAGACTGGTACACTTGGGCTCCTCAAAAGTACAAATTATTTTTCAACATGAAGTTAATAAAAAAAATTCTTTGGGGAGCAGTTTCAGTAGGGAGGTAGAAAATATACTGAAGAAAATTCCCATTAACACTTGTAATTACTACAATAATTAATTATAAAGAGATTTATATGAATACATCTACACATATTACATGAACATATTTAGCCATCATCCTGCCTACTTACAGACACAAGTCCATATAACGCATGGTAAGAAACCGTCTTTAACTTAATATCTTTATTTACTTCACTTTCATTTATAGGCAATTCAGTAACGAAGCTTGAAGAGAACTGAAAGCCATCCTCGTGATGTGTTAAAAATATTCTTATGACAACTTTATAATTGAATAGTTCAATTGAACACAAGCAATAGGACTCATGACAGCTATTAATATTGCATGCTCCACAGGGATCAGCAGTTTACAATTCTTGAATGCCTAACAAGTATTCATAGTCCATTACCTTACTCATTTATGACCCCAATTCACACATTTTTATGTTTAATATGACAGTACCATGAGGGTCATGGACTGTGACCTTCCATTATTTTATTTCTACCAATTAATGGACAACCCCATAGATCAGGCATGAGCCATGTAAAGAATAAGAACAATGAAACAATTGGTGGTCTTGGTTCTCACAGTATGCAATCTTGCTCTGTTTTGTATTCCTATTTCCAATTCTATTCTTACTTTCCTGTTCCTCAGCCCAGAGTCACTGGGTGACAGTCATGGGTGTTCATCTGGCTCTTGACGATGAGACTCTCTATTTTGGATCCCAGTATGTATAAACCATTCTGAAGAAGAGTATCAAGGACCAAAATAATGTAACAAAACTTTTCTATTTTATCTTCTGTGATATTCTCTCCTTCTTGCTTGGCCATAAACTTTTCCTCTCTCTGAAGATTAGAAGGTAATATTCTTCCTTCTCCTCTAATTTGTTTATAATATGATTTTTAAAATATTTTTCATATATCCCACCAGAGCTCAAATTGTTATATAACATGTTTTTTTGTCTAAACCTAATATCTAAACAGACTGCTTTCCAGTTTTCACAGCAGTTTTTTTTTTTTTTTTGAGTGTTGTTTTGTCATTTCAGTTGTGTCCAACTCGTGATTCTATTTGGAGTTTCCTTGGCAAAGATACTGGAGCAGTTTGCCATTTTTTTCTCCAGTTTATTTTACAGGTGAGGAAACTGAGGTAAGCAGGGTTAAGTGACTTGCCTAGGTTCACATAGCTAGTAAGTGTCTGAGGTTGGATTTGAACTCAGGAAGATGAGTCTTCCTGACTTCAGGTCCAGTGGCTCTATCCATTGTGACACCTAACTGCCCTTTTTTTAATTGAGTAGAATCTTTATTCTATTAGTTGGGATATTTGAGTTTGAGAATACCAGGTTACTGTACTCCTTTGTTTCTGTATATTGTGATCTCTTCTATTGACTATCTCCAATTTATCCTGTTAATCCAATTTATTTTATTAATACATGGCTGTATGTTATCTCCCCATTAGAGTGTGAACTTGAGAGCAGAGACTGCTTTTTGCTTTTCTTTGATTCCTCAGTGCTTAATGTAATGACTGGCACATAGTAGTTTTGTAAATACTTTTTTATGTGACTTGATTTGACATTAAGCCAGGCTATTATCCATGAGAATCAATAACAATAAAATGGGTTTCAAAATAAATTTGGAATGGTAAAAATTTAAATTTCATACACTCTTAAGGATTAGAATTAAATACGAGATAGAAGGTTAGATTTGAATTCAGGAAGGCATGAATTTAAATCATACCTCTGACATATACTGTTTCTGTGGTGTTGTCATCCATGATGATGTGATAATTCATTTAACTTCTTTGTATTTTAGATTAATGTGTAAGAATATATTAATGATGAGTTGCTAATCTATAATTATGGCAGTAATTTTCACACTGTGGGTAAAAAGCGCAAGATCCCTTATATGGGTTGGCTAGTATTTGCATAAATGAAGTATGTTGGGATGGAACATTTACCAGAGCTTTTCCTTAACCTTGAATCCTGCCTTGTCTGGAAAACCATTTCTGTTTTAGGCTGCTCTTTCTCCTCCTCCTCCTCCTCCTCCTCCTCCTCCTCCTCCTCCTCCTCCTCCTCCTCCTCCTCCTTCTCCTTCTCCTCCTCCTCCTCCTCCTCCTCCTCCTCTTTCTCCTTCTTTTCCTCCTTCTCCTTCCTGTTCTTCCTCCTCTTCTTTTTTTTGTACTTCTTTCTGCTCTTCTTCTCCTCCTTTTTTGAAAAGCTGGGACAATTTACTTTTAAATCCCCTGTGCAGTTTTTATTTTGAAATATAGCTCTAAAAAAACTGGCCTTTTAAAAAGGGCATTGTGCTTCAAATGGAGCTACCGTGATTTTAAACCCAAAATCACTCAGGTTTTCTTTGAATGGCCAATAATAGCCCCCATTCCAAGCATCTTAGCCCCTTGTTTAGTTTTGATGGTTTAGAATGAAGCTAAATACCAATTGTTTTCCATTCTGCTAGAAACTCTGAGGGTCTTCCCCTTCCAGACAGATATTTTTGTGATGGTAATTTAAGTGATCTTTTGTCTCAGTTCTTACCAGTGCATAGTCAAATGCACTGAGCCCTGGGAAAGATTTTAATTTAGAAAGACTAAAGTTACCCATTGCATCCTGGACCATCCCTAATCTTCTTACCACTGGATTTGGATGTTATGGAGGAGAGAATGAGGCTGAGGACTTTGTACAACTTTACCTCATTTAAAATCCAATTTCAACACAAATCAAGATTTCACCCTTGTGATGTCATTGGTCCTCTTTGAGAATAAAGAAGGAAGCACAACAGCCTGGAAACAGCTAGGTGATTTGAACCTGGTGTTAGAAACACCTAAATTAAAATCTGTCCTCATAGCTTTACTAGCTCTGTGACCCTTGGCAAGTAATCTTTTGTCTCCTTTACTTTCCTCAACTGTAAAATAGGGTTAATAGTAGCACCTATTTTTGTGAGGTTCTTTCAAGGATCAAATGAGATGTTTAAAGCACTTAGCACAATTTTAGTCAAGCATTTAGTAAATGCTTTATTCCTTTTTTTAAATGACAGGGAGATGAGTTGTTTATTCAAACAAAGAAATAACTTGAAAGATTCAACCTTCTTTCACCCCCCTCCCCCAAGAGAGTTGTCTATAAAAAGTATCCAGGGTTGAGATTTTTCTCTGTCTCCACTAAAACCAAAATTTGACATATAGTGATTATAATAACTAAAGAATCTATAGAGCTCGAAGATTTGCAAAGCACTTTCCTTATAAAAGTGTTGTGATCAGATGGAAAGAGAGTTCTTGGAGCAAAAGTTATGACACTTTACTGTGCTTTAACAAGGCTGGGATTCTTTCCCAGAAGCTATAGGTTAAAAAGTTAATTGGAAAACCACTTTTTATTCTTACCCTGTCTTCCAAATTTGGACCGATAGACAAACTATTTGCAAAATGGTACAAGAAACATGTGTTACTTGGGATTTGTATTGTTAAAATCTGTTATTAATTATATCATAACAAAACCTTGGCCATATATTTTCATGAATGGACAGTCCTTGCTGGATTGCCCACAGATTGCTATTATAAAATTAGTATCTGAAAATATACCCTTGATTGTAAATGTACAAGAACAAATGGCTAAATAAAATTTGTAAGACTTCTTTAAAAATGCATTGTGTGGTAGATAGTATAAGTCAGTCATCTTTAGATGTCAAGAATCTTGTGATTTTTATCCACAATGTGGAAATTATTGCCACAGTTATAGATTATGAACTCATCATCAACACATTCCTGTAGTTTTGTCTTAGGACACAGAGAGGTTAAGTGATTTGACCATAGTGATACAAGTAGTGTATGGCAGAGATATGATTTAAATCTAGGTCTTCTGGGGTGGCTAGGTGGTACAGTGAATAGAGCACTGGCCCTGGAGTCAGGAGGACCTGAGTCAAAATCTGGCCTCAGACACTTAACAGAAAGCTAGCTGTGTGACCTTAGGAAAGGCACTTAACCCCAATTGCCCTACCTTCCTCCCCCCTCCAACAAAGCAAAATAAATAAGCAAACAAACAAATAAATAAATCTGGGTCCTCCTGAATTTAAGACCATACTTTTATGCCCTATGCCATTTGTAATGGTACTGGAATTTAAAGATCCCTTTGTATTGGCTTGGTTTTGGGGTTGTGTTAAAATCCAGAGCTTGTGAATCCCACTTGTGGTATGGACTTGTTGACATAAAGAGATGGGGCTGAACTGGGAGGAACTGGTGCTGTGGATAGAGAGACCCAAGCAGAGAGAAGCCAGAAGAACTTCTTGGGATGAGCACCTGAAGGCTGGGCTGCTGCTGCTGTACTGGAACTTCCGTGGAGAAAGTGATTTTGATTTTGAGAACAGGAGAAAGTGATTTTGATTTTGAGAACTGAAGCTACTGAAGACTTCTGAGGGTCATCTGGAGCTTCCAAAGACTGAAGAAACATGACTGGTGTCAGTATTCTGTACAAATGTTGTTGTGACTTTGTTAATTTGTATGAATATTCTTGTGGCTTTGTTAAGCTTTGTCTTCCCAGGAACAGACTGTGAAGGATTTGAGATGGACTGGACACTGCGAGCTTCAGTGTAGAGCAGGAACTGCATGGAGAGCTGCACAAGGAACTGGGAGCTGTCTGCCTTTGAACCCAGGTGACAGTTTGGTGGATTCAGGTAGGAGCTACCTGCCTGGAGTCAAGATGAAAAGACCTCTCTGTGGATACTGAGTAGTGACTGATGAAATTGTCTGAGTAGTGACTGAACCTGATGTGAGGTTTTACTTTGGTACTCACTTTGGGAAGAGTTGTGTGATTTGGCCAGGTGAGACTGGGCAGCCATTGAGCCCCCCGGCTTTGAAAACCCAGATGTTGGTGCTCTGGTAACTAGGTATGGATATAATGGTCAGACAGCTGGAAGCCCTGTCTACTGAATTGTGTTATTTTCTATTGTAACTTCTGTTTATTTTCTCTGAAGTTCAGGGTGCTGACTTGTTCCCCTGAACTAGGTAAATGATATATGTTTGATTGATTAAAGTGACTTGTTGAAGTTGTAACTTAATTTCAGCCCACGGCTGGGGGATTTTGACTATTTTACTTTGTGATTGAATTAAGGACTCTGTGATTGATTAAATGAATGTACTTTGTTTATGATTGGAAACTAATTTCCAATTGAGACTACCCAGAGGTGGAGTACTTTGACTTTTGTATTTCGTGTCCCTTAAGGCCTCCTTAAGGATGATTGAATGACTAAATGATTGTACCTTGTTGAAAACTATTGTGACCACTTTGGTGAAAACTATATGGCCATCTTAGTGACAAATTATTGACTTGTGACATGGTGAATGCTGTATTTTGATTTTCTCTGATAAGTTGTAACATTGTGAATGATGTACCTTGATTTTCTGTGAATGTTTTGCTCTCCTTTGTTATTGAATAAATAGAGTGTTCACAATCCTATGTAATCAGAATCTTCAAAGCTGTTCACAGCAGATGTCCTCTGGAAAGCTGCTCATGTTTGGCTTTACACCATTCTAACCTTCTATGGTATATATTGTTTAAATTTTAACCATTTCAGTTTTCTTAGAAACATGCAATTTTATGGACATTCATTCTTATGTATCATAGACTGTCTTTATGTCAAATCAAGTCATGTGAAGATATTGCATGATTTGCACAAGGTTGCTCAATGGCATAGATTAATTTTGAAACCTAGTTTTCTGAGTCCAAATCAAGTGTCATATTTATTATATTCTAGGCAAATACACACATAATAATCTTTTAAGTATTTAATAAAAATAACAGCATAAAGAACCCTGTAGGATTTTTTAAAATTTGCTTTAATGTGCAATTTAGTCAAAGTATTATGATATGCTTGAACTACTCTATTCTGGTTTGCATTGGTAGTCTTTACAAATTAATTAGTAGGGATGCAGAGAACATAAAGTTTATGAGAGGATGAGTAAAAGGGAAAAAGAAAAGTGCAGTATAAGGTTAAAGTTTATTAATCAATTTAGTCTGTTATATTTCTGTGAACTTTTGAATACAAACCAAGATATGCAGTATGTACAATGGGGATTGGGAGATGCAAGGGGAAATAAAAAAACCTCTCAGTTACCTCTATTTATTTTTTCATAACATTGTCCTGAAAGTCAAACACACAAAATTAAATTGATATAAGTGCTCTTTGATTTTAATAATGAAAATGCATTCTAACCTGATCTATGATTTTATCAGTGTATCAAAGAGACAGAAGTTCTCTCCTTGGTAGAGAACTTCCATGGCCAAAACACATGGGCAATCATTTTGAAATTTTTTGTCCTAGAAATTTGCTTATAAAAAGTGTTTACTAGACATAAAATTTTGCCTAACAGCAAACAGTTAATATATTAAGTTTGTGCTTCTTTACATCTCCTAAAGATTTACAATTTTTTTAAAAAAGCACATATAACCAAAAGGTTGCTATAAAAAGATCTACAATATAATAAAAATTCAATTGAAATGGTCCACTCCTTTGAAGTTATGAGAACTCTATAAGTGATACATTACACACATTTTCAGACTTTTTTTTTTGATGTGCTGAATGGATTTGTTGATCTTGATTCAGTAAATGCTAGAGAAAAAGAATACTCAAATTTCAGTGAGGCATTTTAAGAACATTTCTAATGTGATCATTTTGGATAAAATGGAGATATGTGGGCCAGACAGTGGTACAATCACAGAAATTTGGAACAGATTAAACCCCATAATTAGTCATTAATGAACTAATTTTAAAATGGAGAAAAGTTGCTTTTAGAGTTTCTGTTGGATCTTTCCTTCATCTTCTATAGATAACATTTCTATCAACTGGTAGGCATTTCTACATTTGTGCTTCCATTTTCCACTTTTGTGTATTGGTATAGGCCATCCATCATTCCTAAAATACTATATTTCTATCGCTACCTTTTAAAATTCTTCTTTTACATCAAGGATTAATTCCAATTCAATTCTACATCTTTTGTGACACTTTTCTGATCCTAGTACTGGGAAGTATTTTCTCACATTTCAAATTATACTCCATGTCTTCTTTGCCTCCATCATAGTCTGTTTTATCTGTGTCCACATCATACCTCCTCCCCTCATCGACACTCCTTATATTATACTGGATCACTATATTCTTCTAGAAGAAAAACAAAACACTGTTTTTAACAAGTCATTACTTGCTAACTTTGCATCACCAGTGCTTGATGCTGTCCTTCTTGATATTACTAGTACAAGGCATTTCCATTGGCTGTCCACCATCCCTGGAAATCTCTCCTTCTTCATCTCCATCTCCTGCTTTCCCTGCTTTCAATGCTTTCATTCATGTTCTGGATAAAATGCCAATTTTCTACAAGAAACGTTTCCTAATTCCTTTTAATGTTATGCCCTTTCCTCTGCTAATTATGTTCAACTTTTCCTGTATATATTTTATTTGTACATAATATTTTTGTCTTCTCTTTGATTAGATTGTGAGTTCATTGAGACCAGGGCCTGTAATTTGCTTTTCTGGTGCATAAGAGGCACTCAATAAATGCTCATTGATGTAATTTGGATAAAGACATGGATGACATTTTAGTGAAATTTCCCAGTGACACAAATGTAAGAGGAATAATTAATATACTGAATGACAGAATATATGTCTAAAAATTTGGGGAGGGGAGGGAGGGGAGGAGGAAAAGGGAGGAGGGGAAATTTAGAACTTAAAATCCTGTAAAAGTGAATGTTGAAAACTATAAATAAATCAATAAAATGAAAAACCTATTTTTTTCATCGATATTTTACATTTAGTGTGGTGTTTTTTTGAAATTTTGACAATGTTTTATGTCCCAATTTTGCATCTTTAGTACTACTTTAATTTAAAGTTGTCATGAGATTTGGGGAAAAACCTGTAAGTAGTTGCTTTCACTTAGTTTTGTTCTGTTTGTTTTTATAGACTCCCAATTTTTCTGGATCATTTAAATTTTTAATTTTCTCTCTCTGGAGAAAGTTTTGGAGAAAATCTTTCTACTTAATGTTCTGCTTTCAATGAAACTATTGATACATGGTCAATTTTATGAAATAAATTTTTGATAAGAATGTCAAATTCTGTAAGAATTTAAGACAGTTATTTTGGAACCTTACTGACATTGTTTACTGACATTAGAAAGTGCTTTTGATAATTGACCCTTATGAACATTTGTATACCCATTATAGTATGAAAAATATCTTCTAAGTTTGTTGATGAATTTATAAAATGGAAGCAGAATTTGAAACATTGAAACATAAGTCAAGAGATAGCAATTGTATTCATAAGCCTATATTCTCACTAGGGGCTCCTTAATTTCAGGAAGAATGCAGAAGGGATATTGTTAACACAGTGCTATTCAAGTGTTCCAACTGAATCAGAGGTCATCAATTTCACTCTGCCAGTCATTTCTTTCAATAAAATTGCATGAGATTACTCAGAATGGTATTTTTGTTCTCTGATATTTACTTTTACAGTATCTTCAATGCTCTATTTCCCATGGGGAAAAACTGTAAACACCATTTCAGCAATTATGTGGGGGAAAATTGGAACATTATATTTGTCCACCGGGTAAATTTGACCAGCTGAACATTTGGTAGAAGAAAGATGCAAAGAGTTTCTACTGTTATCCATTCTAATACCTTTTAAATCAACTCCCACTGTATGTTTTATGTGCCCTAATCTTAATTGCTTGCATTGCATTCTTTTGGGGAAGACTACTTGTATATCATTAAGCACATAAACATACAGAAAGTAAATACAAGGTATTTTAGGTAAGGGAGAGAGAGGTATTAGCATGGAGTGAGTGTTGAAATTATTAAAGAATTGGGTTCAGATTATACTTCAGACATTTGCTATCTGGTTGATCTTTGACAAGTTGTTTAACTCCTCTGAGCCTTAAGTTTATTATCAATAGAATGGTAATATTAAAAATACCTTGCATTATATAACATTTTGATGTTTGCAAAGCACTTCTCATACATTATCTCATTTGGTCCTCACAACAGCCCTATAAGAGAAGTGTCATTGTCATTGTTGCCATTTAATGTATGAGGAAACCAAGGGAGAGATAATTTAAGTGACTCCCTCAAAATCACTGTTTCTGATACAGACATAAACTCCAGGTCTTTCTGATTCCAAACACAGTGCTCTGTTCACTAAATCTTACTTCCTTTTTATCTATAGTACCTAAATTACAAAGTTATTTTGAGGAATAGTTAAGTATAAAAGTAATCATTCAGCCTTAAAATACTACATAAACGGGGCAGCTAGGTGGCGCAGTGAGTAAGAGCGCCAGCCTCGGAGTTGGGATGACCCGAGATCAAATCTGGCCTCAGAAAATAAGCACCCACACATAAATAATGACTAGCCGTGTAACCTTGAGCAAGTTACTTAACCCCAATTGCTTAAAAAAAAATACTACATAAATGTTGACCCTTATTAACTTACATTCCTTATTAGCTGAGCAAACTTCATGCCACAGCAGCAGCTGCTGTTGCTATTGTTTTCTTTAGTATTTTTTGGGTCTCCTTTAGCAGGCAGGTGACTCATTTTTCATGATTTTCATTATCATTCCTCTCCCCAATTTTGACTCTACTTCTCTTACTTGAATTTCAAAATCCTTTTTTTTTTCTGGTGGCAGTTTAACTTTATTAGTTGGGAGGCAGGATATTGCCCTGAGTCAAGTCACTTGTGATAAAAATGTTGGTTCTGGCTGTGTTGAATAAAAGGGAGACGTGGGCCTGGTTGGCTGGTGGCTGCAAAGCTTGCCTTTCCTGATGGTTGCGTCAGGAAGTTGGGGTGTGGCTAAAAGCCCAGGGGTCGGGTGCAGAGGCTGGGGATGCATGGGGCACAGAGTAGACGAATCAGAGAAGCCAGATTGCTGGTTAGCATGTTCCAGTTGCTTTTGAAGGGACAGGGCATTGCCAGGTTGCAGGAACCCTGTTTGTGTGGCCTGGTAGTGGCTGTGTACTGCATAGGACAGTGGCTGTGGTTGGGACAGGTACAGAACAGCAGGAGAAGCTGAAGGGGCTCCAAGCTGTTGGCTAGGATTATATCCTGGCTGGGTAGGTCCATAGTGAGGTGGAGGCTGGGCTGCCCCATAGCTCCTCCTGGGCTACCCTGGAATTGCCCATGTTCTGAAGTTCCTGCAAAAGCTGTTGACCCCACAAAATGACGTGTCGTGAGCACTTGGGGTCCAAACATCTGCTTGGCCCTATCAGCAGACATAAGAGTTCCTGGTCTTCTGTGTCCTCCAGGGCTGCCTTGCATGCTGAGAAGATGTGTCCCCCTATGTATAGACAGACCTTGTTGGTATGCTGCAGATGTAAGTGTTGACAAGTCACTTTTCTCCTTAAGACGCCTTTTCTCCTCCTCATGTAAAACTTTCTTGAGCTGCAGGAAGAGCTGGTGCTTCTCGTAGAGCCAGGAGCTTCTCCTGCAGTTTAAGGATCTGTTCTTTGGTCTCTTCCAGCGACATCCTTTCTTCCATTTCCTTTTTCTTCCTCCTCTCCTGTTCCTCCTTCATTTTCTGTTCCATCATCTTGTCTACTTTCTCTTCCTCCTGTCTCTTCCTCTCTTGCTCCATCATTATGTGTCGATGCAATGCCCTGGTCATGGCATTAGAGAGCTTGGGGTGCTCCAGGAGGGCCGGCATGGTGACCCGCAGGGTGCTGTCACACAGGCTGGGGCTTGGATCCTAAGACTTGATCACTGACAATCCAGTCCCAGAAATGAATCTAGTCACCCAGCAGAAATATGGTTTGTTGGGGGACAAGCATTATCACTCATGGAAGAGGGCCCTTCCCACCACCCCAAAAAATGTGGGAAAACCAGGCTGCACAGTGATAGCCCCACTCCAGCCCAGGGTTCAGTCCACGGGGCTCCCAAGGCAGATGGGGCCACTCCGGAGACAACCCCGCTGGGGTGTGTGGAGCGGGTCATGTGCTTCTCCCGCCAGGCTCCCTGCCACCCCCTGGACCCCATCACCTGCTCCAGCCTGCAGGGTTGGGGTTGAATGCTATAATGGGCTCCCCACCCTCCCCACTAGTCCAGCAGCGATCCCACTCTGCGCAGGTGCGACCGGGGTCTGAAAGTCTCGGACTAGACCTTTGGGCCCCCAGCCCCTCCCTCCCTACCTCCTCTGCTCACTTCCAAAATCCTTCTTGAGCTCCTCCATGGCCTGCAGTCAATTCATATTTTTCTTAGAAGCTTTTGGTGCAGGAGTTTTGACTTTGTTGTCTTCTGCTGGTTCTATGTTTTGATCATTTTTCACCAAAAATTATTCTATAGTTTGATTATGCTTCCTGTGTTTGCTCATTTTGCCACCCAGTTACTTGACTTTTGAACTCTGCCATGGTAGAACTCTGCTTCTAGAGTGGAGAGTACTGTGTCCCAAATTATTGCAGTTTTGTGCATCTGTTGTCAGAAGTTTTTCTAGGCATCTGCCTCAGAACTGTGAGGATGATTCCCTCTCCATAGTTTCAACAAGCTCTGCCATGCTCTAGTGCTCCTCACCAAAGGACTGCCACCCAAGACTGTGACCCAGATCCAATCAGGTCAAAGCAAGAGCAATTACCCTCTGAATGATCTCGTGGTCCCCCCATGATCTGTAGGCCTGAGCTCAGGAGGCAGCCAAGTAGCAGTAGCTACAGCCACTGCCACCTCCACTGCCTTGGTGGGCCAGGGGCCCAAACCGCACTCTTCTCTTACCCAGTTCCAACAGGGCTCCCCACTGACCTTTTACTTTCTCTTTGGTGTTTATGTGTTGAGAAGCCTGGAAACTGCCATAGTTTCCAGTCAATCAGTCCCCTAAAATCTGTTCCAGCCACTCTGTGCCATGGGTTTGGGCTGGTGTATCTAAAGCAGGATTGTGTTCCACTTCTAGTCTGGTGTGATAGACCCTTCTTGTCTGCCTGCCAGACTGTCTTCAGTGGGAGATTTGTTTCTCTCTGTCACTTTGTGGGTCCTGTAGCACTAAATTTGTTTAGAGTAACTTTTTACAGGTATTAGAGATGGTTGGAGTGGGAGCTCCAGCAAGTTCTTGTTTTTACTTTGCTATCCTGGCCTGCTGCTGCTGTTGTTTGTTCTTCATTTTTAAAGAGTTCCAGTGACATCATTGGTGATGTTTTGAATTGAATGGATTGGATTTAAGTGAGGCAGAGTTGCACAAAGTTGTTATCCTTATTCTCTCTTCCAGATTCATTCAAGTCCAATGGCAGGATGAAAATCAAGATAACTGGCAATGGCCCAGGATGCAGTGGATGACCTTGGCATCTTTGATGTGTGATCAAGGTCTAATCACTTGACAATGTCTGCTTTAGTCACTTTCGTGGCCTTTGGAACAAATTGTTCTCATTCACCCATTCTGCCAGGGAAAGTCTTCATAAGCTTGAAGTAGACTTCCCCTTAATTCACTGATGGGTTTGAGATCTATTGGTTACCCTCATTCTGGTTCAGCCAGTCTGCCAAGATGCTTTACTAGGGTGTAGCTGTTGTGTAATACTTATTCATGCTGTACATGGTTTATCTCTAGTGGAATGAATTTAACATTTCTTTTTGTCTTTGTGTGTCCAATGGCTAATATAGTGTTTGGCATTGAAGGCAGTAGAGGTTTAATAAATTATTATTGATTCATTGACTTGATGGCTTATTGCTGAATCAAATTCTGATGCTCTCATCCTGGTTGTTTGAATTCTGAATTAAAGATACTTTATAATTTCTGGGTTTAATAAGATAGGAAGAAAAATAACAAAATTACAGAATTGAGAGTTGTAAGGGACTTCAGTGGCTATTGAATCTAATAGAAAAAAATAATTCACACCACAACAAATCAGAAAAGTGGGCACTCAGCCTCTGCTTGAACACTTTTGATGATGGGAACAAACTTAAATCCAGTCTCTTAGGGCAGGCCATTCTAGTTTGAACAATTATAATTAGGAACTTCTAATTATGAAGCCTTTTAAATTTCTTTCTGACATCTAACTTAACTTTGTCCCTTTGCAACTTCCATTCAGCATTCAAGGTTCTGCCTTTTGGTGCTGAGGAGAACAAATTGTTTGAAGAAAGCTCTTGCATTCCTCTTGAGTCTTTTTGTTTTTCCCCTCCTGGCTAACCATGCCCAGTTCCTTCAATGGCTCCACAAATACTACATGAATGTAATAGTCTTTTTGGCAAAGGGTGGACTGGCTGCCTCTCCAGAGGCCCAAAGTCTCTAAAGACCCTGAGAATTATATTTCTTCTCAGCTAAAGAAAGCTAATGTGAACTCAGGATTAGAAGGAAAACTTTTAACTCCTACATTGGGAGTTGCAAGGATCCTTCAGTAGAGGAGAGAAAACACAGAGAGGAGGGAGGTTTCAGGGATTACCACCTTTACCACCCTGCCTCATACTAGACATGGAGCAGCTGTGCCCCAGGAAACATCAGCAGTTCTCCTCAAATTCACTTAAAAGGTAAAGCAACAAACTACAAAGTATAAGATTCAGGAGCTTGTATAATATACAACTTGGGTGGCTGGAACACTAAAAAACAGAACAAATAAAACTGAATATGAGAGGAATTGGTACCTTTTACCTCTGTACTTTTGCTATTCCAGAAGGATGCAAATTACACCTTTTTCTAAGTGGAACCTTTTATTTGGTTAAAACTACAGACCACAGTGTCTGAGCCAACTGCATTTTTTCTTAAACAGATTATAATTGACCTTGTCCTTTCCCTTTTCTTATGTTCTTTTACTCATGGCATAAAAGAGATTAAAATTTTTAATTCAGTGCTGGCCTCCCAAATCTGTAGCTCTGTTGTTAGATGCTTAGTACCCTTCACAATTTTGGTTGTGCTAACCTGGATGTTCTCCAGTTTCTCAATGGCTTTTTCAAACTATAGTACCCAAAACTAAATCCCCTACTCCAGATGAGATCTGACAAGTTTAAAACTGAGCAGGACTATTACCTCTCTGTTCTTGGAGGCCAGCCCCTCATAATGGCATAAATGTTTTTGGCTGCCACATCACACTAGGTGATTACAAAATGGGGAGATGTAAGGATCAATAAGGAGTTGATAAGGAATTCTTTGTGCATAAGCATACAGAGGAATATAGAGAGCAGAAATCAAGTGGGGTGCCCTGTTTCTTAAATGCTGGTATTTAACAAAGTTGACTTATTTATTCCTAATGTTTATGATTTTATGATAAGGCCATTTTCTTTCTGGGAAGACACAGGAAACAACGTGCAAATTTTGTAGGATTTTCATGCCAGGGAAGGCATTTCTATTTTGTATTGTGCAGTATTGACTGCTGAGTTAATGGATGCTTTTTGTAGTTTGTGTGTGTATATATGTGCCCAGAGCTGTGCATAACAAAAATCTTCTCAAGTTTAAAAATATTTTAAAAGAATAAATAGTATTTCTGAAGCTTGCTTAAGGTCTTATGTTTTTATAGCTCTTTCATCTATTTATTATTCTAAGATTGGGAACACTGCAGTGAACATCAGACTACATGTATTTGGTACATATAAGCAGAATATGGAATCACTAGATACTTGCTTTTAGGATTTTTCCCACACTCAGTTGAACATACATACATACATACATACATACATACACACACACACACACACACACACACACACACACACACATATGGCTTATCTAAGAGAGTTGCATGCCTAATGATCAATTTGAACTGTCCTTATCCTGGTTCTTGCCAAATCTCACTGTAATTTGTAATTTCCATTGTATTCTTTAAAGTATCACATTTGCTGTACCAATGTCAAAACAGATATGTTATTGTTCAATCATTTTAGTCACGTCCAACATTTTGTGATCCCATTTGGGGTTTCCTTGGCAGAGATACTGGAGTGGTTTTCCATTTCTTTCTGCTGCTCATTTTACAGATGAGGAAACTGAAGCAAATAGTGTAAAGTCACTTGCCCCAGGTCACATAGCTACTAAATGTTTGAAGTCAGCTTGAACTCAGGAAGGTGAATCTTCCTGAGCCCAGCATTCTATTCACTGCATTATTTAGCTGCCTCCAAAACAGAGATACAGATTGATGAAAACTGGTCATTGTACTCATGGGGGGCCAAGTTTTTCAACTTAGGATGAAGCTCCCTTTTTCTCAAAGGAGCATTACATACAACAGATGTGATTTTCTTCGACAAAAATAGATTTACATAAAAGTCACATTGTGAATTATTTATTAGTCAAGAATCATAAGAAAACAATGTGTTTCTTTGTAGAATCACATATTTGACTGGGAAATGGGGAAGAAAGGCAGCACATTACATCAAATTTATAGCACCTTCTATTTCAAGCCCTTCCTAAATTCTCTTAACACCACCCATTGCTTGTGCCCCTTTCCCCGACCTAATTTGTATGTATTTTATTACTTTGTATGTATTTTATAGACCTTATTTTATTGAGATACATGTTGTCTCCTCTTCTGAAACATAAGCTCTTTGAGGCAGGGAAAATTTTACTTTTGTCTCTGAATCTACCATCACCTCACCATTGCCAGGGATATAGTAAATGCATAATAAATATTTATTGATACAAACTAATAGCATCAAAAAAATAAATACTTCTGCACAATGTGTCATTTTCATCTATAACTTTTACCTTCAATAGCTAGTGAGATAATCCCTTAAAATTGGAGATGGGAGGAAAATCATCTGTATTGCCAGTTCTGTATTGCCAGTTTATCCCAAGTATCTGATGTGATTCAGTGTGTGAATGATGAAGGGATACTTGGAAGTACCACACAAAATCAGTGTAATTTTGAGCTTTTCCCTAACTTGCCTACCCTGGAAACCTGCTGTTATTGATATTAAATATGAAATTCAGACAAAAGCATGGGAATTGGTGCTTGAACTGAATGTGAAGAGCTGGACACAGAGAAATGAAGTGACTTTTCCTGAACTGAAGTCCATAATAGGAAGCAATTTTGTCTCTTCCCATTGAAACTGAGGCATTTACCATTATATCCGATAGCTTGTCCCAATGCTCAATTATTCTAGGGCATTTTCCCAGATGTAATAAAGTGTATCTTTTTGTCTCCCTCCATTTTATCTAATCAATATGTCACCATCACATGAAATAATATTTTTGGGAAGAGTTTGAAAGAAAATGTTGTAGTCCCATGTCTTTTTTCAGAGATTCTGGCCTTCAGAAGGGTGGCAGAAGAGAACATTGCATTTTTCTCCAGTTCTTAAATCCTCTACTCATAAATTGAAGAAGACTTCATTAGTCACATTTCCTCTTCAGAAATCCATGTTTTCAGAAGATTTCAGATGAAAATATTGGTTTGCTTACATATTTCTCAAACCATCTCACAAATCCTAGAGGATCCAGGAAATTTATCTCTAGGGCCTCATAAAGAAAAATAAATCCTCTCAGAGAATCATTATATAAGTTGTTGAATTCCTAGGTAATAAAATGTCAAGAAGTATGATTTTATTGTAGTAAAATAACACCTGCTTCAGTTTTTTTCCTGAGCGTTTCCATCTCTTGGAAACATTCTGAAAATGGATAGCTCCTTAAAGGTACTTGTCTCCTAAATTGTCTGTGTTTCCATTATCCATCTTGAAGAACACTTGTTTTTGCTTTTTTATATCATCAAAATATAAATGATTCCTTTTATCCAAAGGCCTTTTATTCTGATTCAGAAATTATGGGATCTGAAATTGGAAATGCAAGTTGCTAGGCTGACACTTAATGTATAGAGGCAAATAGGATACATTCTTACTCAATTCGCCAATACTTCAAGCATCTAGATTTCTGAAATGCTACAGTCTATAAGAATATTTATTACTTTACACGTGATTCGTTAGGTACTCTTGTAAGCCCTGATATTTAAGGAGAAGGAATAAAGGGAAAAATATTTGTGCCTACTCAGTATCAGGCACTGGGCTAAGTACTTTACACATATGATCTCATTTGATCCTTATAATAATTCTGGGGAAAAAGTGTTATTATTATGTCCATTTTATAGTTGAAGAAACAGATGCAGAGAAGAGTTAAGTGACTTATCCAGGATCATATAGGTAGTAAGTGTCTGAGACTAGATTTGAATTCAGGTCTTCCTGACTGCAGACTCTGCACACTATCCACTGTGTCACATAACTGCCCAGACTAGGAGGGGGGTGTCATTGTGTTGAAAGGCTGGCATGAGAGGTGTCAATAGGATCTAGGACCACTGTAGCTAGGGGGTCTCTTCTATATTATCTTATCTCCAGAATATTTCTCAGACTAAAATTATATCTACCTACCACATCAAATATCTGTAGTGTAGAGAAACAATAAAGGATTTGATACAAAAGACATTTTGACAGATGGTTCTTGGGGAAGACAACATTTATCTTAACATAGCTAGCTGAGACCCCATCTGACCAAATGCAGGTGACACAAAGGAGCATAAAGAATCATTAATAAATATCTTTATCAGAGTAAGGAGTAAATAGAAATTTGGGAAATTAAACAAATGAGGGTAGACAATAGAATGGAGCAGAGTTGAGCTCTTGGGTTTGGGAGGAAGATAAAAATATCTCAGCTCTACCAAGGTGAGAATGATATAATCTGAGAGAATCCTAAACATTCTCTGGGGTTGCAAGTGCTAGACATCAAATAGGTAATTAGAGGCCAGCTTACCCACTTATTCTTGGTTCTGGGGATCTCTATACTCTACCACACAAATGTTCATACTTGGTTCTCTCAGTCATGTCTCTTAAAATTTTGCTCCTTAGAAGTACCATCTCTGCTCTTATAGGTACAAGGCGTTTAACTTTCTCATTCTCTTAGGCATTCAGGAAAACTGCCTAACCTACCTGGACAGGAATGGGTGAAATAGAATCAAAGTCCAATGTCCACTCAATTCTAGTTTGCACACTTATAACCAGCAAAGAGAGAGATGATTATTATATCCAAGTTAAAAAAAGGGTACCATAAAATGTAAAGATAGTACCAAAATTCCTTCCTCTGATTTATTTGTATTGACAACATAATGTAATGTGAAAAATAACTATTTAAACTTTAATGTGGGATTCAAAAATTTATCTTAAAATGATCTATTTTACAAAAAAAAAAGAATATCATTATCAGGGCCTTTGATGAAAGGCTTTTGTTTTTACATAAAAGGTGTTAAAATAGAGTTAAGCTGGGGGCAGAACCATGATGGCAGAAGAAAAGCAGAAACTTGCTTGATCTCCTGCTCCAACAACCTCTAATACCTGTAAAAAATGAGTCTAAACAAATTTTAGAGCTACAGAACCCACAAATTAACAGAGAGATACAAATCTCCTGCTGAAAGTAGCCTGGCAGGCTAGCAGCAAGGGTCTAATGCACTGGGCTGGGAGCCATGCACAGTCCCATGTGAGGTGTGCAGGCCCAGACCCTGAATGACCCTGACCAGTGACACAAACCAGCAGGAGCAGACTTCAGGAGAATCGCTGGCAGCTGTGGTGGCTTCCAGACTTCTCAACCCATAAATGCCAAAGAGAAAGAAAAAAAAATGTCAGTAAGGAACTCTGTTAGAACTGGGTGAGAAAAGAGTGTGGTCTGGCCCATGCCCCCAGGGTGAGAGGTATGCGACTGCACAGCGGCTGCAGCTGCTGCCCTGTGGCTGCCTCTGGATCTCCTGGCCTTCAGATTGAAGGGGAAACAAGTGACCATTTAGAGGGTTAATCATTCTTGCTTTGACCTGTTTGGATCTGGGTCACACAGTCTTGGGTGCTGGTCCTGGGGTGAAGAACGCCAGGGTGCCAGGGCTTGTGGTGGGTGTAGAGAGAGTACCCTCCTCCTAGTTCTGACAACAGATCTGACAACTGTGAAAACCCCAGCAATTTGAGACACAGCTCTCTCCACTCTGGAAGCAGAGTTCTATCATGGCAAAGAGCTCAACAGTCAGTAATTGGCTGGCAAGATGAGCAAACAGAGGAAGCACAATCAGATCACAGAAACTTTTTTGGGGGGAATAAAGGACCCATACTTGGAACCAGAAGAAGACAACAAAATCAAAAGTCCTGCATTAAAAGTTTCTAAGAAAAATATGAATTGGTTGAAGACCATGGAGGAGCTCAAGAAGGATTTTGAAAATCAAATAAGAGAAGTGGAGGAAAAATTGGGAAGAGAAACAAGAATAATGCAAGAAAATCATGAAAATTGAGTAAACAGCCTGACTGAAGAAAATAACACTTTAAAAATTAATAAACACTTTAAAAGTGTTTAGCAAACACTTTTGCTAAATCAAATAGCAAAAGGTGTCCAAAAAACCAGTGAGGAGAAGAATGCCTTAAAAAGCTGAATTTCCCAGATGGAAAAGGAATTTTAAAAACTCCCTGAAAAGAATAATTCCTTCAAAATTAGATCGGAGCAAATGGAAGCTAATGACTTTATGAAAAATCAAGATACTATAAAACCTATCCAAACAAATGAAAAAACAGAAGGCAGTGTGTAATATCTCATTGGAAAAAACACTGACCTGGAAAATAGATCCAGGAGAGATCATTTAAAATTACTGGACTACCTGAAAGCCATGATCAAAGAAAAAGAACCTAGAAATCATCCTTCAAGAAATTTTCAAGGAAAATTGCCCTGATATTCTAGAAGCAGAGGGCAAAATAGAAATGGAAAGAAGCCACTGATCACCTCTTGAAAAAATATCCTAAAAAGAAAACTTCTAGGAATATCATAGTCAAATTCCAGAGTTCCCAGGTAAGGAGAAAATATTACAAGCTGTCAAGAAGAAACAATTTGAGTATTATGGAAATACAGTCAGGATAAGACAAGGTCTAGCAGCTTCTACATTAAGGGACTGAAGGGCTTGGAAGACGATATTCTGGAGGTCAAAGCAGTTAGGATTAAACCAAGAATCACCTACCCAGGAAAACTGAGTATAATGCTTCAGAGTAAAATATGGTCATTTAATGAAACATAGGACTTTCAGGTATTCTTAATGAAAAAATCAGAGCTGAACAGAAAATTTGACTTTCAAATACAGGAAGAAAAAGAAGCATGAGAAAGTAAACAGGGAAAAGAAATCATAAGGAACTTATTACAGTTGAACTATTTACATTCCTACATGGAAAAATGATGATTGTCACTCATGAGACTTTTCTCAGTATGAAGATAGTTGAAGGGAATATACATACATATACATATATATATGTATTTATAGTAGGCTGTATGTGTATATAAACCTATATATATACATATATATATATTCATGTATCTATATATATAGGTTTATATACACATACAGCCTACTATAAATACATACATACATACATACATATATATATGTATATATATGAGTGTGTGCATATGTGTGTACATGTATACATAGAGCACACAGGATTAGTTGAATAGGAAGGGGTGAGATCTAAAAAATAAAATTGAGAGGTGAGAGAGGAATATATTGGGAGAAGGAGAAAGGGAGAGATAGATTAGGGTAAATTATCTCATATAAAAGAGGCAAGAGAATACTGTTAAAATGGAGGGGAAGAGCAGGAAGGTGAAAGGGAATGGGTCAAGCATACTCTCATTGCATTTAGCTTAAGGAGGGAATAACATACACACACAATTGGGTATCTTACCCTACAGGAAAGTAGGGGAAAGGGGTAAGAGTAGTAAGAGTAGGGGTAAGATGATAGATGGGAGGGAAGATTGGGGGAGAGGGTAGTTAGAAGCAGACACTTTTGAAAAGGGACAGGGTCAAAGTAGAAAACTGAAAAGTCAGGGGCAGGATAGGATGGAGATAAATATAGGTAGTCTTTCACAATATAAGTACTATGGAAACATTTTGCGTAATTACACATGTACAACCTTTATTGAATTGCATGTCCTCCCAGTGGGGGTGGGTGAGGAGGGAAGAAAGGAAAGAATCTGGAAATCAACGTTTTGAAAACAAATGTTAAAATAAAACAGAATTAATCCCTACAATGAGGTTTTTGTCCAATATGTTTTATTTCTTGAGATGCATTGTTGCAAAATAAATAAATAAGTAAATAGGACCTCTTTTTCAGTTTTCTTGGAATGTGTATTATTGGGAAATGATAGCAGATTGTTTGATATTTTTCCAACTTCTGGGTATCAAATAGCAAATCTTATTATAAATACTTTCTGAAAATGAATCTGAATATTTGTGGCATATTGAGGGCCTGTGGGGAGCTTAGGAGTGAGGTGAACAATCATAGTGTAAACTGTTTTCCTGTATTATCTGCTGAATAGTATTGAGACTAGCTAGAAGAAAAGGTGTGGGAATATATTTTTTGATCATCAGTGACTGCTCAAACTGCATGTATTGTGAGTGGCAGCATGGATGACAATAAGAACCAAGATTTTGAGGGTTTTTTCAGCTCTGTATAGTTCAGTGATTTAAATCACAACATTTGTTATAAAAAGGTAGCAGAAACAGTGCTCCTGTTTTTTTTCTCAGGGTAGGAAATATAAAATTGGCAGGAACAGCTCACTTAAAAGTAAATAATGTGAAGAGATGGTGCCTAGAATGTAACCAGAAGGGTGTTGTAGAAGCAGGAAAACTCCCTGAGCTCCCCCCCATAACCACCTCAAAAACCTATAAAATACGACTCTATACAAATTTTAGAGCAATAGAACCCACAAAGTGACAAAGAGAAACAAATCTGCTGAAGGAAGCCCAGCAGGTCAACAGAAAGGGTCCATTGCAGCATGCTGGTAGCCAAACACAGGCCCTTGTAAGCCTGTGGTATTTAGCCTCAGGGTGGCCCCAAACAGCAGCAGCAGGAGTAAACTTCTGGAGCGTAGATCAACAGCAGCTGTGGCGATTTCCAGAATTATCAACCCAATAAATGCAAAAGACAAAGTGAGAGATTAGTGTGGAACTCTGTTGAAACTGGGTGGGATGGAGGAATGTGGTCTGGCCCCCACCCCCACAGCAAGAAGTGGCAGAGCCTTGGCAGCTATGCAGGTGCTGCCACACCAGGTCCTGGCCTGCAGATTGTAGGGGGACCAAGTGACAATTCAGAGGGTAATTGCTCTTGCTTTAACCTACTTCGATCTGGATTGTGGTCTTGGGTTCAGGTCCTGGGGTGTGTGACCAATGAACCAGTCTGTACATATGGCACCCAAATAATAGCTCTGGCAGCCTCAAAAACCCCAGCAATTTGGGACAAAGCTCTCCTCTCTGGTAGCAGAATTCTACTGTGGCAAAGAGCTCAAAAGTCGAGTAATTGAGTGGCAATATGAGCAAGGAAAGGAAGCAAAGCAAGCACAGCAATCCAACTTTAGATTCCTTTTTGGGGGACAAAAAGGATTAAAACATGGAACTGGAGGAAGACAATGAAGTCATTAGTCCTGCATCAACAGCTTCTAAGAAAAATATGAATTGGTTACAGGGCATGGAGGAGCTCAAGAAGGATTTTGAAAATCAAGTAAGAGAAGTGGAGGAAAGATTGGGAAGAGAAATGGAAATGATGCAAGAACATCATGAAAAGAGAGTCAACAACCTGACTGAAGAAAGTAACACCTTAAAAAATAGACTAACTCAAATGGTAAAAGAGGCCCAAAAAGCCAATGAGGAGAAAAATGCCTTAAAAAGCCAAATTTGCCAGATGGAAAACAATTTCAATAGCTCACTGAAGAGAATAAATAATTCCTTCAGAATTAGATCAGAGCAAATGGAAGCTAATGACTTTATGAGAAATCAACAAATGAAAAAAAAATAGTAGGCAATGTGAAATATCTCATTGGAAAAACCACTAGATACAGGAGAGATCATTTAAAAATTATTGTATTGAAGAGGGAAGGGTGATAAGGAGGGGGTGGAGGGTAAGTGGTTCTGCCAGGGATGCCTCCCTGGCATCCAGTCTGGAAGGAATTCACGAGGCTCAAGCAAACTTTGAAGCCGAAATTGTAAAGTTTATTGTTACGCTGTAGAGAACAGCAGGCTAGATTCTTATGGAACCTGCAAACTCGAAGAGGCTGCAGGCATAGTTTTAAGGTGTCAATTATGCTAACTAGGTGAGTAAGGGTGGGATCAGGGAGGAGTTAAGGAGTGGTAAGTGCTCAAAGGACCATACACTTTTAATATCAACTGCGCAGGTGTATTGCCCATGATTCACTGGGAAATAGCTCAAGCGGGGCTACCTGGAGGTGTGGTTTTAGGCCTGACATGTCACTAAAGAGTGCCCAGTCTGCCTCCCACCAAGGTCATCAGAGACAGTGTGGGTATATAATTGACTAAGGAGTTACCCTATAGATAAGGTATTGAAGAATTTATGGTGGGGCTGGCCACTCTAACTAAGGGAGATAACATTTACATAACTTATTGTTTCAAGCAGAGATAAACAGGTCATGAGTTGTTGCTGGGCAGAGCGCTGGAAGCGGGGGTGGAAATGTGATCTTACAGACTGTTTTTACAAATTGATTTTACAGACATAAATCCCAAAGCACCCCATTTACAAACTGATGTTACAGATTGATACTACAGACATATATACATCACAAGGACCCCGTCAGTATGACCTGAAAGCCATCCTCAAAAAAAGAACCTAGAAATCATCCTTCAAGTAATTCTCAAGCAAAATTGCCCTTATATTTATAGAAATGGAAAGAATTCGCTGATTACATCTTGAAAAAGATTCCAAAAAGAAAATTCCTAGGAATATTATAGCCAGGTTCAGGAGTTTCCAGATCAAGGAGAAAATACTACAAGCAGTCAGGAATAAACAATTTGAATATTGTGGAAACACAATCAGGATAACACAAGACCTAGCAGCTTCTACATTAAGGGATTGAAGGACTTGGAATATGATATTCTGGTGGTCAAAGAACCTATGATTAAAACCTACCCAGCAAAACTGAGTATAATGCTTCAGGGGAAAATGTGGTCATTCAATGAAAGAGAAGACTTTCAAACATTCTTCATGAAAAAATATAACAGAGTTGAATAGAAAATTTGACATTCAAATATAAGAAGCAAGAGAAGCATGAGAAGGTAAATAGGGAAAAGAAATCATAAGGAACTTATCAAAGTTGAAGTATTTACATTCTTACATGGAAAAACAATAATTTTAACTTATGAAACTTTTCTCAGTGTGAGGATAGTTGATGGGAATATAAATGTGTGTATGTAAATATATATATGTATATATATATACATATATATATATGTCTGTATAGGAGGGTATATGTATGTATGAATACATATGTGAGTGTGTTTATATATGTGTACAGGTATACATAGACAGAGGGCACATGTTAAATTTAATAGGAAGGGATGACATTTAAAAAATAAAATTAAGAGGTGAGAGAGGAATATAATGAGAGGAGATAGGGAGAGACAGAATAGGATTAAATTATCTCATATAAAAGAGGCAAGGGAGAGCAGTTACAAAGACGGGGAAGAACAGGAAGGCAGAAGGTAATGGGACAACCTTACTGTCATTGAAGTTGGTTTAAGAAGGGAATAGCATACACTATTGGGTATCTTACCCTACAGGACAGTAGGGGGAAGGGGATGAGAAGGGGGATGATAGATCGGAGGGGGAGGGTAGTTAGAAACACATACTTTTGAAAAGGAACAGGGTCAAAGTAGAAAATAGAACAAGAGGGGGGTGGGATAGGATGGAAGGAAATATGTCAGTCTTTCACAATATATCCAGTATGGAAATGTTTTATGTAACTTCACATGTATAACCTATATTGAATTGCTGATCTTCCCAGTAAGGGTGGGTGATGAGGAAAGAAGGGAAAGAATCTCGAATTCCAAGTTTTAAAATCAAATGTTTAAAAAAGTTATTATTATTATTATTATTGTTAATTTACATGCAGATGGGTAATAAGATATACAGGCCCTGGGGTATGGAGATCCATCTTGCCCTTCCAGAAAGTCAGAGGGCGAAGGGAGGAGGATATAGGAGAAATCAGATTGGGGGAGGGGGTATTCAGTGGGATCACTGTTTTGGGGTGGTGGGTAGAGGAAAGATGGGGAGAAAATTTGTAACTTAAAATCTTGTAGAAATGAATGTTGTAAACTAAAAATAAACATACAAATTTTAAAAATTATGTAAAATATTGCCATATTAATTATGTTATACAAGAAGACTCTAATACAAGAAAAAAAATGAAAAAAAATGTAATCAGAAGACATATTACCGAAACCTAGACATTACTAAGAGCCTTCCTATGTATTGATTGGATAATAAATATGTACATAAGTATTTCTTCTCTACCCATTATTCTAAATCTCCATTTATAAATCAGTATACCTCATATAGGTCTATTAATTCTACTATATCTTTATGTCAAATTGTTCATATGGACAGGAGCCCCATGAAGGAAAATTGCCCAGTACACCACATAGTCTTTGGGTGACCATATTTAAGAATGCTTCCAACATATTAGATAGATCCTTGTGAGGATGCAGGGGAAGATATAAACAAGTCATTCAGAATGAGAAAGTGTGAATAGTTGTGATTGTCATCATTAGAGGGATTAACTATATCATTGAGGTCATAGATCTATCATTATATGAATTATTTAGTAGATCATCATATTTTGAATTGGAAGTTATCTTAGTGATCACTTACTTATCATTTCGAACTATAGGATTATAGATTCATAGGTAGATCTGGAAAGTACCTCAGAAGTCACAGATTTCATCTTCCATGAGCCAAGAGGATTCTGGGAGCCAAGTTATAGAAGTAAGCAGTAAGTTATTCTCACTCTCCCTTACTGACCTTGAAAAACCCAGAACATACTGCCCCAGGAAAACCCTGGAACAATGGAGACAGGATGCAACATTTTTTTTTTTTTAATCTCAGGAGACTAGGGGGATTAAGAGGAAATGTCTCTTACTGTGGCTGAAGGGAACCGGTACAGGATGGGAGGTATCTTAGCAAGCCAGCAGGAGGCCCCCACCTAAGAAGAGCAGCAGGAGATCCTGAACCCCAGGGCCAACACCAGGACACCCCCCCCCCCATACCTTCATGCAACCAGGGGACTCATTAGATACCAGCATAGATGGGTGTCTACCCATGGCTGAACCTATCCATGTTCTAGCATAGCCATAGCAGAGAAAACCTCCAGCAGCCAGACCACCCATTCCCCACACCTCTCCCTACAAACTTCAGTGTAACCCTGGTAAAACGCAGAATTACCTCACTTGGCCTTGGCACACACCAGCCAGCTCCAGCTCAGCACCAGGTAAGCTGCAGAATTATATAGTTTACAGCTGCCACAACCAGAGGCCAAAGCACACAAAGCCAGTAACTAGGCCACTGGCCCCTGGCACAAGAAGCATGGGACAGAACACCCTGTGCCCAGAATCAGAGATCCACTTTAAAAGCCAGGAAAAAGGTAATCACAATGAACAAAAAGCAACTTAGAAAAGTAAAGAGCATAGATTCTTAATATAGGGGCAGGGAAGATCAATATATGAATTCAGAAGAGGAAAGCATTGATGCTACAACCACATGTGAAACCTCAAAAGGGAATATGAACTGGTCTCAAGCCCAAAAAGCATCCTTGGAAGAGCTCAAGAAGGATTTTAAAAGTCAAATTAGAGAGATAGAAGAAAAATCTGTCAATTCCTTTAAAAATACAATTGGCAAAATAGAAAAAAATCACTGAAGAAACCAATTCCTTAAAAAATAAATTGACCAAATGGATAAGGAGGTACAAAACCCAACTGTAGAAGTGACAAAGTAAAATTCTTCCATTATACAGGTTAAGAAAGTGATGCCCAAACAGCTTAAATGTCTTGTATGAGGCCACACATGGTAATTAATGGAGGAAGGATAAGACTTGTGGTCATGTTTCTAAATCCATAGCAGCTAGAAGCGGACAGGGCAATGTTCTGCAACTCAAGAAGACCTAAGGTTAAATCCTACCTCTGACAATTGATAGCTGGGTGATCCTGGTCAGGTCACTTGCCCTTTATTAGCCTCATTTTTTACATCCATAAAACAAAACTAATAATAACATCTACCTCCCAGAGTTATTGTGAGGATTAAATGAGATAATATCTGTAAAGCACCCTTTTTTCTTTTTCTCCTCCTTCCTTCTCCCTCCTCTTTCTCTTATCCCTCCTTATCCACCTTCCTTCTTTTTCCTTCTATATCACTTAAACACTATTACTATTAAAACATTTTAAAGACATCATAAACTAGTGGCTTCAGGATGGTGGGTTTTTTTTTTGGTTATCATAACTCTAGAAACACTTAATAACTGACAGAAGAGCAAGATCTTAATGAATATTTATGTATATGAATATATGTATGTATATGTCCATCGTATGTATATGTTTATGTATACATGTGTGTATCTGCTGCATGTCTATAGAGAATATATATGCAGAAGAAATCACCACCAATGTAATTACATATTAACATTTTGTTTCTCCTATTCATATTTTTACTTTAAAATAATGTTGATTATTATATAATGTTCTACACCAGTTATTAGATTTTCACAAGAGAAGGTAGATAATTCAAAGTTTTTTATTCTAGTTTTTTTGTTGTTGCTGTTGTTGTTCAGTCATTTCAGCCATGTTGGATTTTTTTATGACCCCATTTGGTATTTTATTGGCAAAGGTACTGAAGTGGCCTGCCATTTCCTTGTTTACCTCATTTTACAGATGAGGAAACTGAGACAAACAGAATCACATAGCTAGTAAGTGTCTGAGATCAGATTTGAACTCAGAAAGAAGAGTTTTCCTGACTCTAGGCCTGGCACTCCATCCACTGTGCCACCTGCCCATTCCAGTTTTAGAGAAGGGAAATTGAGACTCGTATGTTAAGGGACATGCAAATTTTCATGGATATCAAGTGTTAGCTCTGATATGTAAATCTACCTCTCTTCTGACCCCTGTTCTAGTGTATTTCCTGCTATATCACACTCCCTCAATAATGGACAGACAGGACTTTTGAGAACTGATAATGAAATATACCTCCCTCTTTTTAGTAGAGGGAAGAGTATGAAATTGGAATGTGTTGTATACTGCCAGGTTGCTTTCTGTGTCATTTGGCTTTGTTGAAATGTTTTTGTTCCATAGAAAACACCTAAGTGGTAGAGGTGTGCTGATTAAGGGGAAATGACAGTGATTTTAAAGACACCAACGAGACAATGGCAAATAAAAATAAATAAATGTAATTAAATAAAATAAATGAATTAATTAAAAATACAAAATATAGATGACCTTCTGTTCTTTATTTTTTAGTGGAATCTCTATTTTTTCTTTTTTTTGTATTTACAGTGTGCTGTGGAGTTCTACATTATGATGCATCCTGAAAGTTGCCATTTGCAAATGAAGAGTTATGTAGAAAAGAAAAATTGTTCTTTTAAGTAAACGTCTTTTAGTGGATATGAAGAACTCTGATAGGGGTATTCTATTATTTCTGAAAAATAAAAAGAATAGGCCACTATGAATACCAAAATATTGTGGCATGGATAGAAGAACCTTTAAATTTAATGTGATGAAAGGCATTGGGATATAGTGAAAATGGCACTTAACTCACCTTCATCGGAATTGGGTACTAATCTTGACTCTTACTTATTGGCTGTGTGCACCTGGGAAAGTCACTTAATTTATCTGAATCATACTTTCTTCATCAATCCTACCTACCCCATAGGGTTGCTGAGAAAATCAAATATGATAAAGTACGCCAAAGCAATCTGAAAACCATTGAGTGCTACTCAAGTGTAAAGCATTATCATTAATAATAATTGTATCTAATCACATAGAGGACTGGATCATTATAAAAATTTAATTTGAAAAATAACATAAGAATTAGCAATCAACTGAGAAGTCAGTTTGGCAGTCTGTTAATGTAAAGTATGATTGAGAGAAATATGATCTTTTTCATATAGTATTAACAGGAATTCAAATACTTTTCTGGTTGCTAGAGAGGGAATCATATAGTTTATTTCATTTTTAAGACAAACTTAGCTTTCTTTTGTAAATAATCTACCTTGCTATAGCTCATTTTTTCTCTACGTTACCCTGAAGAACACAGTTATTTGAAATACAGCATCTCAAAGTTTCTCCGTCAGTATCTCTTCTGCCTACAGCTGCCAGTCTCTTGCCAGCCACCTCTTCTCCAACTCCCCTTCACTCTACCTACATGTTGGCTTCTAATTTATAGAAAACCGCCTTTTTCTCTACTAATAGTCTGGTGCAGATTGGTGTTTTCAATCAGTCAATCAAGAATACAGGAAATGCATAGGTATAGAATATCATTCAGAAGGTAAAGAAGATATACAATTCTAAAGGAAATAGTAGTCATACAATTCTCCTTCCCTTCAGGAGTTTATACTCCAATGGAAGAATATACAAGGAGGAGCAACAAAAACACACATCATCTTTTAAAATCCAAGGCCCCTTCATCCTTTTATGAGAATCTGGGGTTATAATTTTACATTAAAAATAATTACTAATAGGGCTGGCTAAGTGGTGCAGTGAATAGAGCACTGGCCCTGGAGTCAGGAGGACCTGAGTTCAAATTCAGCCTCAGACACTTAACACAAAAACTAGCTGTGTGACCCTGGGCAAGTCACAACTCCAATTGCCCTCCAAAAAGCAAAAAATATAATAATAATTACTAAATCATATGACCCATGCAAATGAACTTTTCCTTTAGAGAACAAAATGATTTTATTTCTTTTATTCTGAACTTAAGAAATAAAACAAATATTTCCATAACACAGTAGAATAAAAAAAAGTTGATTATACATGAAACTGCAAACCTATTAATACAACTTGCTATTCCTTTTAAATATAAAAATAAAGTTATGTAACTTTGTTTTTTACCTTTTTTTTCCCTTTCCCACCCCAAGATGGCTACCATTAGACACAAATATGAATATATATGTAAAGGTAGAGGTGGGAAAACACCCCCTTTATTCCATCCCACCTTGATTCCAGATTAATTACTGTCTTACAGAAAAAGGATCCATATCAGGGAAGGGATTGAATGAGTGATAGTAATTCACTGGAGTACAAGGTTCACAAGGCTGTTATCAGCCAGTTTCATGAAACAAAGCAGAGTTTGAACAGAGCTGAATCATTGGGGATTTAGAAATCCCTATGCTCATTTACTGATTTGCAGACAGGCTATGTAAAGTGTAGTACCATTTTGTTTGTGTATTCAGTGAGCATTGAATAAGATCATTGAGAGACCAAGACAGGGAGTAAAGATCACAGAGCTGGGTCAGGGAACATCAGTGGACATAATGGATAAGATAGAAGTATGCTGGTATTTGTACCCTGTCCATTAACCAAGAGTCTAGAGAGAGAATCAAGACCAGTGGAACAACTGCTTGTGTTAAATGAATGCTAGTTAACCAACATGGGTAAAGCCAAAAAAGAGGCATAATAAAATAAAGCAAACACTTTACCTTGAAAAGCAGTAGTTTAGGCAACATGGTCAGATAAAAATGGTGAATATGGCTTAATTTTTTAAGAACATGGGAATTAATTAATTTTGACAAAATTAAAACAAAAGAACTATTCCTCAAAACCAAGTACTTAACATCAGGGGAATCAACACATATGTGTATATTTAGAAACAAACAATATATATATATATGTATATATATATACGTATATATACATATATATACATACACACACACACACACACACATATATATATATATATATATATATATATGTACAAATAGCAAGGAAATTTTGGAAGGAAGGTCCTTAGCAATTGGGGAAACTGGAGAGGCACTTGGGCTGAGTTTTGGAAGAAATCATGGAACCAGAGAGGTGACAAGTTCTTGTAATGTTAAGTGAATTTGAAGATCTTCCCTGCCCATTAATAGGCACACAGAGCCCTGGCCCAGAGCTAATCAGGCTCTGGGATACAGGGAGTTTCCAATTAAGTACTGGAGCATGAGGATTTTCAAGCTCCTTGGCACTAAGCCAATAAGATGCTGAGTCTTTGTTATATATTCTGGGAGGTTAGTATTTTGCTTTGAGGATCCACTCACAAGAAAGATCTTTTGATTTCCTAGTCAAGACTCTGATTAGCTATTTGCTCAGAGCCCCCCAAATGCTTAGATGTCTGCGCTCCCTCCATCCAGTGACGTATGTAAAATATATGGCAATATTGCTATGTGCAGACAGCTGAAGCCCTGTCTGTTGGTCTTTGTGCTAATTTCACTGCTTATATTTTCTATACTCACTTCTTTCTCTGTAATTAAAATAGGATTGTTAACCCCTTTAAATCTGTCTTTCCTTTATAAAGTAGATCAAAAGATCCTGTGCCAGCAGACCATCCTGGGTGCACCAGGGTGCTTGCTAATATATTTTTCATAGTTGGCAGGATCTGCATAAACTAAAGGAAAGTATGGAATGTAGTGAGACTGGGATAGTTGTCAGCCTAGTTATTGTGTTGCTTTTTGTCATTAACATGAAAAAAACTGAAAGAGCAACAGTAGCAGTGAGGGAGCAGTTTCCGGGTGCTCAGAGCAGGGCCCCTGGGAGACAACCTCTTCTTCCCCCTCCCTGCCCCATTAGCACTCCTGAGTAGACAGGTTGGAGCAGCAGCGGTGGGAGGAAAATAAGCTTGTAGTGGGGGTGGCCAGCACCTGAGCCAGAGCCCAAGTGGAGTGGTCCTGTCCTGGATTGTGCTGGAGGGATGAAGTCCCTGAAAGTGTATTGTATTCAGAGCCCAGGCTGGAGCATTGTCCCCTGGGCCTTGAAGTGGGGGCTAGAGCAGTGTTCAGAAACAGCAGAAACAGTGGAGGTAGAATGGAGCAGTCCTTTCCTTGTGAGGTGAGCCATAGAGAGTTGCATACTTGCGGACCCTGGAGTTGGAGCAGAGAGCTGCCTACTTTGGGACTCATGCAGGAGTCAGGAGCGGCTGACCCCTTTAAAAGGAAGAACCCTGGAGCTTGGAGGTCAGACTGGGGCAAGGTAAAAACTTTACAGAAAGGCAGGGGCACTGAGGGTGCTTTCCTGCTGCCTTCCCTGGGATGGCTTAGGATCCAAGGGATGGAGTTGTCCCTGGTGGGTGGGGGGAAGTGCCATAACCCCCCAGGGATCCACCCTGTTAGCTTTGTCACCCAGCTGCCCCTCAGGACTTGGAAGAGGGGGAGGGTAGAGCAGTGTTGAGACTGGGACTTTGTTCATTACAGCACTCCTGCACCTGAGAGTGCCAGGAGGGAGCCTGCAACAGCAGCTTAGGGAAAAGGACACACCCCCAAGAGGACTTTTACTTGGACACTTTTGTTTTGGATTGAGGGAATTTTAATGTTATATACTTTGTATTTGTTTAAGACTGTGTGGTGCTATGTATTTTGCAAATGTGAAGCTCATGATGTGTTTATTTTGTGGGAATTATGCTGTATTCATTTCCTAAGAAATGTTAATTCCTATCCAGATATAAATTGCCTCTAACATCCCATTGGCCTATGTAATGGACATGAAAGACCTTGGTACCAAATGTAATGTTAAGGGAATTTGAAGATCTTCCCTACCCATTAATAAGCACATAGAGCCCTGGCCCAGAGCTAATCAGACTTTGGGCTATAGGGAGTTTCCAATTAAGTGCTGGGGCATGAGGATTTTCAAGCTCCTTGGCACTCAGCCAATCAGATGCAGAGTCTTTGTTATATATTTGGGAGGTTAGTATTTTACTATGGAGGTTCACTCATGAGAAGAATCTTTTGATTTCCTGGTCAAGACTTAGCTTTATGAGTTAGCCTTATGTTCAGAGCCCCCTGACTGCTTAGATGCCTGTGCTCCCTTGATCCAGTGATGTATGACA